>JAABNY020000043.1:6285223-6323948 GCA_015164015.2 Brevimyrus niger | reverse complement strand
GCGGGGGAGGGATATTACAGAGCCTCGAGGTGACTGAGCGGGGGAATCTAATCGGGAACTCCATCCGCTCGCTCCATGTCATTTACAAAAAGGCGCTAATGTGAGGGCAGCCTGGGAGGCTGGCGGCTGTATTCGCCGTGACGGAGTCCGCGGGCCATCGCCATTGGCTCGCCGTCTCACGCAGGCCACACGTCTCGCGTTGGAAATGCTACGTGTGATACGAAGAACGTTCCCAAAAGGGTGCATAAGTATTACTACATGGGGGACTGCGGGGGGACGGATATCCTGGCTGATTCGGGGGGGCACACTTTATAGGGGCTGTTGAATACGCAACTACAATGTGATAGGAGGTTCAGTGTAGAGTTGCCACCTGTCCCATACAAAACATCATCATGAGGTGACATTTATTCAAATTTACAGTGGCGACCCTATGCAGAAAGGCCCAAGGTGACTGGTCACAGCATTCCTATCCATTTTCCACCCACCTTGCACATCCTCGTTTCCAGTATCGCAAACTGTCATACCATCCGACCATTTTCCAGCCCTGGTCAGGATCACAGGGGCTTTTGGAAATCAGCCCAGACAGGATGGGGCACAGTGCAATAATACACCCCAGATGGGGTCATAAATGAGCATATTATTAAATTTCCACCCCGCGATCAGGATAAGTTGCCAGCAAATGGATGGATAGATGCATTTGACTTTTTACATGTAACTCTCCCCAGTGTAGCAGTCTTTTAAAGCACAGCAAGTGCGTGATGCTGCACCGTAGCAAAAAACACAGCGTGCGTACCTGTGTCTGACGCTGCACCCTAGCAGAAACTCCCCAGGAGACGTTGATCTTATTGGTAGGGGCAGGAATTAAAGCGGCGGAGACAGGATCACCTGCAGAGCTCTCTGTCGCCGGTCGACCTCATGGAGGATTACATTTGACGCTGCCAGCCCCCGTTAGGAGAGGGGTGGGCGATGGGACAGCTTGACCTATTCTCCGGTCCGCTGGAGCCCGACCCCCCCTCCCCTACCACGTAGCAGCACCGGCTAATCCGCATCCCAGATTCTGGCCTGCTGAATACATTTCGTTACGATTAAAAGACTTGACACTCATTTTCCTTAAGCCCCCCTCTAAGTTCGGCTGCCATACGGTCTGGCTGGCCGCTAAGTACGGTGCGGGAGCCTGAATGGAAAACCCCCCCGCCCGACGGGGAAAGGCTGGGGGTTGGGGGGGGGGGGCGCCTTTTGGACGCGGGGACATTAAATCCAGGCGCGCGACGGGGGCCCGGGCAGGATGAAATGGTGTGCTGGGCCTGTAGATTAGGCTGGAGTGAGTGCAGCTGCGGGACAGAGATAAAGGGGGAGCGTTATATTGGGGGGGGGCTAGTCGGGGCAGGCATGTGAGAAACGCTGGATTCCCGGGAATCCGCTCCGCCGTAAGTTCTCATTCACTGTTGGGCGATGCGCATCACGGCGCCGAGACCGGGGATATCGCTGTCCGAGAGCACTGGAGGGGCGGGGGTTGTGGGGGGCACAACCTTATTCGTGTGGAAAAGGGGAAACTTCTCCTACCGCGATCGCGCCAAGGACAGAACCGCGGCTTAGGCTCTCCCCGCCCCTCCCTGGCTTTCCTGGCTCTGGCTCTTTAACCTTCAGCTCAGTCCTGTTGTATCACATGTCATGCTGCACGCAGGGGAACCATAGGAACCTTGGCAGATTCCAGGGGCCCAGCACTTTACTGAGGCCCCTGATACATAAAAATGTCAAATTTTATTATGCAAGGGGGGCCAGTGTGGTTGAGTACTTTCAACCCGACGAAATACAGGTCCTACTGTAGAGGGAATCGGCAAGTTTCCTGGTGGGAGGGCCGACGATTTTGGGGCCCCTATAAAGCACTGGGGGCCCCTCGAAGCTCGCAGGGTGTCCATGCCTCTCTGACACCCCTGAGTGACATTTTGTTGGGGACTGCTAGCATTTCTAGCTACTCCCCTGGCTGCGTGTAATATAGGCCTTCTTCCAGTGATACGGCGTTCAGGTACAAACGCTCAGTTCCCTTCCCCTGAACACAAGGGAGCACGTTAATAGTCATAAAGAAGCAGGTATTGTATTTGCCACACGCAATAATAAGAAATCGAAGTTTAATACACACGGCTGACATCTGTTGACAGAGACGACACAGTCATATTAATACCAGCCGCTCTCTGCCCCCGTCACTTTATCTGGAGACCCCCCTCTCCTCCACCCCCGCACTTCGGACAAACACTGATGATCGATATGTTTCCCTTGATTGACACCAGAGAGCTCCCGCCAAGTGCCGCAATATAGACCCGAGAAGATACCATCTGCTTATCTTGTGCCATCGGCTGGTGCCAGCCGGAAGCCTGGAGGAGGGTCGGGGGGGTGGGACAGCTTACCGTAAAGCCCCAAGGCTCCTGTGAACCAAAAACAAAAGCCCCCCCCCCCCCAACAAAACTGACAACCCTCGGATTTTAGCCCTGGTGCTGGTATCGTTCTGTTATCGGGGCGGCCCAAGCGTACGGCCCACAATGGCTTGCGTCAGCCCAGGCCGCGACCTCCAGCTTCATCGGAAAAGCCAGGCTCCGACTGCTTCTCCAGGATAATCCCCTCCGATCGCCACGGCGACGGCAAGTGACGGCCTCGTCGATACTCACTCACTCCTGAACAAAACTCATTTCCTTGACAGTTGCGATTGTGTCTTAAAACCCCATCTGCCCTGTCGAGTAGTAGTGTGGGGCACGCTCGGATTTGCTCGGTCGGCTGTCGAGGACTCCGGGTGACCGAGCCAAGTCTCGGGGTCCCTGTCTCTCATAAACGCATTAGTCCACGCAGCAGAACACACATAACATACGATCTGTGTATTTACAGCCCAAGTGATTAAGAAAAAGTGAAGCGAAAGCTGTCAACAGCTCGTTGAGCAGTGAGTGTTCATGTGTTCATCCACGCCCATGTGCTCTCTACCAACACGTCAAAGGTGTTTAAAGCATACATTTAATTTATAAACAGCCATTGGTCTTTAACTGTATATTAACTGTCTAGCAGTGACAATACAGAAACAGCACTCGCTCCTCTGATGTATATAAGCTATTTTAAGCCTACCATGGTCCCATAGTACAAGTCATGACACCAATAACAGCTTCAAATGCCCTACAGGTACCTCTGGCGGACAGGCCAGCGGGTCGTGCTGATATCGCACACCTCCATGGTTGGGAGATTTTTCGGTGTGGTACCAGAAACTACAAGCATAGAGGTTAGATGTTGCAGTTGTGTCAAGCAGGTTTCCTTATGCAGTCCAAAGATAAAATATGACTCAGCACTGCTGCGCCGCCCCACTTTGACAATTCCGACCCAAGCTGTTTGACATCTTTCACTTCACGGTCAGGCTGCCCGGCAGACCCGACACAAGTCGAACACTGAGGGTAATGATGCACTGGGCGAAGGTAGAGACGGCGGGCCGACTCTGCGACGTGTCAGCAATATATAGCGATTCAAAAACCTCACTTTTATCCAAAATGATGCCAAGGTGACTCCTGAGTGGTTGAAGCCGCAGCAAGTGTGTCCTGACAAACATCAAAAACCTGAGCGCGACTGCAAGTAGCTCAAAGGCAGCGCGATAAATTGAAAATATTATGAGATAATGATCCAGGGTGTAGCTAATGAAGTAAGGTAAATGTTGAGCTTTTTATTTGATACAATTTTGACGGTGGAGATGCTAAAAATACACACGTTATTAATTTGTAAACTTTTTTTCTCCCTTATCCCCGGGTTTTAAATTTAAATTTCATAGCTATGTAATTCTTCAACAGCAGCGTTGCCCAGGATTGCAGCGAGATTAAATTTAATAAAATTAATATTGCATTAGGATTTCCCTCCTCGCCTGTCAGGTAAAGAAGCTAATACCTGATATAAAACCATATGAAAGACGTGAGCTGACATTAGCAGAAAAAAAGCGGATAGATTTATAACCCATTGGCGTTAAGTTCTATATTTTGAATTACTACAGAACGTGAACACATCCAGTCACAGGTAGTTTTTGTTTATCGGCAGGATTCATAACGTGGCCCAAATCAAAGCCATGTGATTTTCTCCTGTGGGGGCCCCTGTGGCTAGTTAATTCACAACATGTCACGGCGTTTGATTGCCAAACTGTAATCTATGCTACCTATGGGTGCATTTCAACGTCTGTAAATTAAAATTTAAAGTAGGAAGGAAAGGTTAAAAAAAAAAGGCTGGCTGAGTCTAGACAGAATAAAAGATGCCGTTTGTGTTTCATATCCCCTGGATGGAGAAATACACGGGGATTAAGGGGAAAGGATACAGCGATGACCAGATTGCTTCCGCACGACGCACCTGGAACGTTGAACGCTTCCCAGTCAGTCTAACATCGCTTCCTGGACAGCAAACACCGGTTGCCATCCGTCTGGTCTTCACCTCCCCCATTTCGACAGCTTTTAAAGTTAACACACATTATTTTGATGCTCTGTAGCAAAGTGTCTACCAACGTTAAAGTGGAGATGGTCACCTCACATCAAGACTTTCATTAAGATAATAAACAAGGATAAGTTGTCTATTTTTCCCCCAATAACATTCAAACACGTCAAAATCATTGCCGCAAGTAACACAAATATGCTTAAGCTTAAGTTCACTGTCTGCCTATATAAAGCAGAATGCCAGGAAATGTTGATTGTAAAGAAACCAATGTAACTCCTAACAGTGTCCAGAGTGTCCTCTGCTTCCTGGACTCGGCTCCACGCTCATTCTGACTCGCTTCTGGATAAAAAAATTTGAAAGAAGACTAAATGGATGGACCGATGTATTCACAGAATAAAAGTAAACGCCCCTTCTAATCGGCGATTTTTCCTGCAAACTTTAATTTATAAAGGCAAATGTTTTCTTGACATATCTGGCTTTAAATGACGTCCTTGAAATGACCGCGTTCAGAGTAAAACAAACAAGAAAGTCTTGGCAATTTGCCTCTGACGTTTCGCGCCGAACACTAATTGCATCAGGCCGGCAATTAGTGATGGGCCCCCCAGTCAAAGTTTGATTTAATTTCATCCAATGCTGCTTTTGGTTCTCTTTTTTAAAACCACAGCTCAGGGATTTAACTTTGCACACACAGAATAATTAACATCACACTGCGATGACCCCAACACAGATATGCAGAGTATCTTGCAATTACCTTTATTAGGCAGACGGAATGCTGGGTTCTAATTACTTGTTTTTAGAATTTTTAATTTGTGTCAGATAATTAAAGGAGAAATACATATTTTTCAATGGGGTAGAAAATGCTAAGTGTTATCTACATCGGATCGTACTTCTATATGCCAACTTACACACTCTATATACTGTATATACAATATATATATTTCACATGTGTGTGTGTGTGTGTGTGTGTGTGTGTGTGTGTACAGTATGTGTGTGTGTGTACATACACATTAATGAGACAGAGTTAGATTTCTTGATTCTAACCCCAGTCACATCAGCCATTATGCTTTTTCAGCATTTTGATAGTTCCCAGAAAGGCACCTCAATGCTCCAGAGTTACCAAGATAGGTAGCATTTAATGAACACTATTATAGATGGGGATATTTGAAGGCATTGGTAAGGAGGAAACAGCTCTTTTGGGATGGTGTGATTGTAATTACCACTCAGAGCTCCTCTCTCTGGACGCCGAGCAAAGATGGCCGTCACAGCGAGGGATGTTTTACAGCGGCCCACACCGAGGCCTATAAAATAAATTATTGAGAGAGTCATATAGTCGCATGCTGTATATCGGTTCCCATAGCGTTTCGGCTGGAGAACCAGAAGCTTTTTACGAGACCACGGACGTCTCCAATCACACATGTATAATTTAAAAAGATGACGGAAAGGAGGAAGAGGGGGAGCTCCGTCGACGGCGGACAAAAAGGCGAAGGCAGCAACACTGAGGACAACCCGCTCATATGGCGATAACAGCGGTCAGCTGGCAGGTAAGCCGTTCGTTCACAGGAGGCGAGGACACCCTTAATTCGCGTTCTCTTGAATGCTTCCATTTTCCGTACCATAATAAAAAAAACACATGCTGCGAAAACCACCTAAAAATAACAAATTAAATTATTGTCGTTATTGATTTTTTTTTTTTTAGATATGGCTAAAAGATGTAGCTGTAGATTGAACTGTCCCCCTCCCAAGTCTCAGATAGATCTTATCTGCTCTGGAGTAAATCCTTCCACATAGGGGAGGGGATTTTACAGCAGAATCGGAAAATCGATGATAATGCGAGGCTCGCAGTCTAGGAAAAGCAGAAGGGCACAGGTTCTGCCTTCACGGAGGAAGCCAGGTCTCAGGAAGTTGCCGGGAAACAATGAACTCTGTGGGGTTTGAGGGCCCTGCTGCGCCTTCAGTGACATGTTACCAGAATTAAACAACCCAGATCTGAAAACGACGGGAGTTTTCCTCGGCTAACTCCTTTCAGAGTCGTGCCTTTTGTCCTCTTCCTCTTGCCTTATTACGAGATACTTACACAGGCAGAATCCCGCAGTCTCTCACACCCGCACGTAGTCACATGTCAGCCTGCTGGCAGAACATGACCAAAATGAGAAAGGAGGTTCCATGCAGGAGTCCTGGTTGGGATTCTCTGCGGTTTGTCTTTACGCCACCCGGAACAGCACCCCCTAATGGGAAAGAGGGCGACGGCTAATTTGTTCTTTGCGAGATTCACCGAGATAACCGCATTTCATGGCCTCTATGTAAACGTTTTGAGAGGCAAGGGTTCATGACGGGTTTATTTTCTCCCTTGGAAACACGCTGGCCTCTTCCTAGGTAAATGTAATAAACACAATAGGTCCTGCGAAGGAGCTTTATAATGTCCCAAAAATGGATATTCTCAATTGCCTTAATGACAGAAAGTATAATAAATATGCAATTATGTAAATGTTATTAGTATGATTTGCTTTTTTTTTCCAAGACGACCAAAATGTATGTTATATAAACTTTAATTATCCGCAATAGATGCAAAGGAATCACTGAGGATGCAGAGGGGAGGAACGGGAATATACCTTTGAGCCTGATTAAAATCGGTTGAATTGCTTCAGCATTCATCTCGTCGTCGATCCTGGGAGCGGGAGAACGCGTTCTGGTGGGCGAGTGTTGTGTCCAGGCCATCCAAGAAAAGTGATTTAGTGATAATTAGTACTTGTCATTTCTGATTCATCACTGGAAATCTGAAACGCTTCAGTAGACTTTACAGAGAGCTCTAAAATCATACCTTGATATAAAATCAAATCCTATATATTGGAAAGAGAAGACGGAAACTTAAACCATAAAGTCATAGACTGTTAATTTTCCATATTATTTATCCACTACAAGGTCATGCTCAGCTGGAAGCCTTATCAATGGGAATATTCTAGGATTTTTTCAAGGTATATAATAGGGGCCATAATTCATACAGCGTGGGCAATTTTATCAATGATACATTGTGAATTGGTGAGTAACAGGGGTGGGGGCTTTCGGCTGCCCCTGAGGCCCCACCCCTGTATTACAGGGAGAACTATGCAAGAGGCATCGAACACCCAGGATGGGGCACCAGTACATAACAGGACAAACACAGTTATGGGTGTTTTAGAGACATCTTTGTACACCAAAAAGGAAACCAAGAAACCCTGAGAAATGCCAAGCGAGTGCATGGAGAACAAACCCCCATGATGCTGTAGGCCAAGGTGCCCCTACCAGGGAGACCACACTCCTTGTAGCACGGCCTTGTCATTCTTCCGACAGTCCCCCTTTCCGCTGTTCGTAGCTCCCTCCCCCGTGGGCTCCTGAGTTTATCCACGATGTGCATGGTGGCACTGACATTTCCGGTTACCTGTGTTTCCCACCGCGTCGTGCCCATCACGCTGAGAAGTGTCTACCCCATGGAGAGACAGAAAGAGGGAGAGAGAGAGAGAGAGAGAGAGAGACGATGGCAGAAAAGAGAAAAGGATCAAAAGCGAGGCCATCCTTTCCAAATTCCGTACTGCTGTTTTTTTTCCAAAGCTCATTATCGTCCGCTATTTCAGCGTGGCGGTATCCCGTCAGGAGGCATTTTGTTTCATTAAGATGTGCCCGCCCGCTACCTGACTCCGTCAGGCTAATACTTCCTGGCTCTGCCTCTGATCCCACCCGTTCCCATTTGGTGACATTATCTGTTTGTTTTTTTTTCCCACCACAACACAATGAGCACCTCAACCTAATAAAGGGGGGGGGCATATTAATTATGCAAAGCCCAGCTCATAATCCTCCATCATTTGTTGTTATCCCAACTGGTGGTGTGGGGGAGCATTAAAATAACTTTGAGTGCCTAGTTTAATACATCCATGTGGAGGGTGACGGGAAAGTCGACTATTTCCGGGTGCCCCCCGCACACACCTGAAATGGAGTAAGGGACCTCGCTGCATAGCGGACCTGGTCTCCCGCCACCGTCTGGAATTATAATACTGATATTCTGTTTGATGTTGTATGGAAAAAATGCAAATGAGCAAAATCTTTGACCTGCGCTCCAATTGCGGTATGAAATGAGCTCGCATCAGAGACGCTGGATTAAATCACAAGGATCTATTCAGACGTGCACTTAGCAGATGTTTCACTTGTCTGGCTTTATTTATATTAGATGCTGGTAACGCCTTATTGGCTATTTCGAGGCATGTGACCCGTGAGTGCGGGGGGGAAAGCGGGCAGGCTACTCGTCTTGATTATTTATGTCGCTCATTTCAATTTTAATTAAAAAAATGCAGAACTATGTTATGACGGTCCGTGTGGAGCTGCTCAGGTCATGCGTCAAATCAGGCATGCCACACCTTGCGTGATACTGCGGCCATCCAGCAGAGGGGAGCCAACTGATCTGGGAGGCTGTCGAACCAAAAGCCCCAATGGGCCCACAAATGCAACTTGGGGTGGTTCGGTTTGCAAAGGCTTCTGGTGGCTCCCTGGGTCCCACTGTCTCCGGGTTTTGAGAAAATAGCACTTTAAAGAAGGAGATTCATCTGCACTTGAGGAAAAGCACAGGTTTCCTCGGGAAAACGCGGGGCTTTATTCAATAGCGTTCTACATCAATACTCAACCAGCTGCTCATCCCATACTTTGTGACATTAATGGCTTTGAGCTGATGCCAAGTACGCTTTAAAAAGGCACAGAGAAGGAAAGCAATCACCGTGACAATTAGACGGAGCTGGCGGCAGCCGTCAGTGAATATGCGGATGATTACAATCTCGGCACAATCAAGTCGGTCATGCCGGCATTGACACATATGATCCAAATAAACGTTCTTCAAATCCCGTGACTCAAAAATTATTGTGCCGGTGCATTGTTGCCCCAATCCAAAGGAAGGTCAGGGCGGCAAGAAATTCAAGATTTTGTCTCAGTAGAAGGCGGCACGAACAGGGAAGAAAAAAACGGGTAAAAATGTCTTTGTGTCGGCGTGATGTTCCCTCCACAGCAGATCCTGGTGGAAAATATGGAGCGTTTCAGTTTTCTAAATCTTGTGACTCACGGGCTGTACTGCCGCACATACAAAACAAACAAAACCTCGCCCACCCCTTGGCCGTCACAAAAAATCTCAAGCGGGGCAGAATTCAGCGAGCATCTTCGTTAGAAGTAATTAGAATTCCAAACAGCATCGGGACTCCTGTCGAACCCAGGACGTCTGCTCCTTGGCAGGTCACATCAATGACGTACGCGCTCCTCTCTTCGCTCTAACGCTCACCAAGGCCACCACTTATCAATCAGTGAGAGCTCACCTGCGGCAACCAAAATCCTAAGCATTACAAACACATTTTTTTTCGTTCAACGTCTGTTCTTCAGTTGGCTTAGATGAGAAGACACCACTTTGGTCCCCATCTAAGCATCTGCTGGGATGGCGTGTTAAGGAGGGGATCCTCCATGCTTAGTGAGCCGATCAACACTAGATGCGATGGAACAGGCTGGATACGAACAGGTGCAGCTGCTGATTTTCTGGTTCGGAACTTGGGAAATTAGCATTGTGGAATTTTCGCTTCATAGCAATTGTCTAAGCTACATATATACATTTTTTTACAACATTTTCATAAATGTAAAGTGCACAGGCATTGTCCTCGTAAATCTCGCTTTTCCTATTATATTTTAAGCTTCCGCTGTTTCTTTTTTCACCATTAACTAAATTGACTTTTTTTTCCATTTTCGCCAATTAGACTGGGCCACCCTTAAATACTGCTATTTTTTGACGGTGCACCTAAACCTGCCTCTCGCGTGTTAATCCTCCTCCTCGTTAGAAGGAGGGAGCAGCGGTGGACAGTTCGGAGGGAAGGTTTGCAAGGTAAACATGTCTATTAGAGGGAGGTGTGCCGTGTCGAAGCTGGATCCCGGCCAGCTTCTTGGGACCGCCAGCAAATTGCTCCCTGCAAGAGTCTCGCTGCCATATGGGTTCTCCTGTAGAGCTGCGCGAGAGCCAGTGTGGGTTAAGATGTGTCAAATCTAACTGGGGATTAATTGATACTGGGACAGGGCCATGCAATCTGTGCGATCAGTCTGTTCCCCTGCAAAATACCTCCCCCTCGTCTCCGGGAGACAGTCGAGAGGGACGGTCCATTTGGAGGGTGGGTGAGCTGAAGGTCTTAACAAACCACATTCCCCATAGACCAAATACGGCAGCAGACATTGCCATCAGTACCCCCGCATGACCCAAGATGGACCATACGGGGGTGTGATTTCGACGCCCATTTTTTTTTCCCATACTGGTATGAGCCCAAGTGCCCTGGGGATTCCAGGCCGAATTTCCCCATCATTTTGACCGCCCCGTGCCGAATGAAGCCAAAGCCGGAATGTCATTTTCACGTGGAAGCGATTCTGCAGCATTTGTATACCTGTTTTATTTCCTCACCGCTTATGACCAAGGCCATCATCTCCTCTCTTTTGTTTTGCTCAAAGCCGTATAATTGCGGATCAGCACTAAGTTTCAGATTTGGGCAAAATTCCTTAAATTGTTTCACAGAGGGGCCTTAAAAGTAACAACAAGCATGTTTTTTTTAGGTTGGAGGGGGGGCTGTGTTGTTTTTTTTTTGTTTTTTTTGTTCGGAAGGCTTTACACCTGTGAATAGACTCAAATTTTCACAATGGTTTTGTGCAATTAAAAGCTTGGCGTCTAAGGAAGAACTATCGTGCCTGAATTCAAGACAGCCATCTGCGGGACTGCAGCAAATGTGGACGGGGGAAGGAACAAGAAATGGGGGTGCCTACTTTAAGCCAAAATCTCTATCTCTGGAGAATATGTATTTTTTTAAAACTGCACCCACTCAGGCACCGGCCTGCAGTAGGTCTAGGTGAATATAGCACTGAGCGTCTTGTTGACGGAGCATTGGGTTAGAGTCTCAACACAGTTATCTGAGGAGTTAAAAGCCGAACTGTTCGAAAAAGTGTATGTAGCCAACTGGGCAAGATCACTTTGGCTAAAAAGCATTTACTCGCAAATAAATCCAGCCGTTCTCCTTCCCTGGCACTTACCCCGCACAGGGTCGCGGTGACACACAAAGATATAGAAAATAAATATTATGAGCAACAGTAATATTTAGTTCAGGGGAAACATGCTCTAAACTCCAGCGATTCCCGCAGAACACCTTTTATGCTCTTCCCAGCCGGAGGTTTCCGCCGGCGACCGCGAAGTGCGGTTAAGATGTGACCCTCAGCATGAGAGTTTCCATTTCCTCCCATTTAAGAGTGCCCCCCCCCCCCCCCGTGCCCCACGGCGCAGCATGCTTTCGGGACCTGCATGCGGGCGGGTGAGAGCCGGCGTGCGAGTGCACGGGGCGTGCGCTTGTGTTTGTGCGTCCGTCTGCAAGGGAGCGAGAAAGGCATGAGCGCCATTAGCGGTGTATAAGCCCCCCCCCCCCTTCCTCTTCCCCCCTCCACACCACAAAGCCCAAGTACAACACAGAGCAAACTTGTCAGTTCGATATTGACAGCCCATGACTCTTTCTGTCCCCGTGATGACTCTCTAACAGCTCTGGGCTTTAATCGATTCCGGACGGTCCCTGAGATATCAGCTGGCGTCTCATCCCCTGACAGTTGGGTGCGGCGCCTTCCCCTTTGCCCCCTCACTCCCCCTCCCTCCCCCTCCCCCAGTTTTATTACCACTATTGTTGTCATTATTATGGGCGGAGGAGAATATGGAGGTGATCGTCGATAAGCAGCAGGACTACCCTCACCAAAACCCGCTAACGTTTTTTTAGCCTCCCCGTTACAGTTAGCGTCATGCCAGCTCTGCGTCCCTTAAGGTCTAATGAAAAATGCCGACAGCCCATGTCAGCAGACAGAACGGCGAGGCGCTATCCAGCATTAGCACGTCCACCGGCCGGCAGGAACCCCCGACGATGGCCCGGGAGGTTCGGTGCCGCGGCGGGAATGCGGTCAGCCCCTGTCTGATTGTTATTCAGCCAGGCAGAGCCCGACCTTCAGAAAATGGCCGTGCGCTTTTGGAAATAGGTTATGATGTTTCGGGTCGGAAATTGAAAAAAGTACTGTAGTCCCCCCCCCCCAGTGGCCAAGGGAATTTTATTCCCACACTCCCCCTCTTTTAACCCCACCCTGCCCCCCACTCCCCACAAGTTTGCTCTGGAAGGCTTTAGCTATCTCGGTGATGGCCAGCCGATCACATGGAGAAAAAGACGGCATGCGTGCTGCCCATTTCTGCACAAGAGAGGCATCGGAGAAGCTGCCCATCCTCCGTAATCTGGAGGGGGATTTCCCCGGTGCCTCAGGCAGGCCGCCACGCACGCCGGTGACAGCTCTCTGACCCCAGGCTGCCGACTCGCGTTAATCTATGAGGATGTTCCCATTTAGTCGTCCCCACTGATGAGGCTCAGCGAGCTCCCCAGCAGTCAGTTTCCCCACCTGCCATATTAAATACTGACAAATTGCATTTGTTAAGGATTCAAACGGCTCATTTTTCCCGAACCATCATGGCTTATTCGCCCGCCGCATCCTTCATCCTAACGACGCCGTGGCCGCGTTACCTGCCGCGTCCTTTATCCACGGTCGCCGTCGTCATTTACAGCCT
This sequence comes from Brevimyrus niger, assembly GCA_015164015.2. Taxonomy (NCBI): domain Eukaryota; kingdom Metazoa; phylum Chordata; class Actinopteri; order Osteoglossiformes; family Mormyridae; genus Brevimyrus; species Brevimyrus niger. The sequence continues at coordinate 6,310,894 of JAABNY020000043.1, read as the reverse complement.
CCACCACCCCCACTCCACCCCCCCACGTCCGCCGTCGGCTACAGGTGACTCGAGGCAGCCTTCCAGAGAGAACGGGCAGCGCGACAATTTGATCCGCATTTATTCGGAGTAATTGAGGATTTTCAGGCGTCCCGGCCAAGAAAGTCATTAGAGCTGGATAAACGAAAATCCAGGGGGGGGGGGGCTCATTTTTTATCAGGGGCCTGAGATCTGCATTGTTACAGCGAACTCCAGCATAACCAGAAATAATGCACATCCATTAGCTGAGATTTACACAAACATACAAGCAGTCACATTACTTCATTAGGGTCTCCAAGAAGAAGCGTTTCTGCCTGAAATCCTGCTTTGGCACGGTGGCCTGATTTTCCACAAGGTGTTGAGGGAACTTGAGACTTTGCAAACAAATGATCATGATAGCAATGGGCAGAAAAACGGTAAAAATCTATACCTTTTCTTGTCACTGGAACTGTACCCTTGTATTTCTACTTGTATTTGCTCAGAAATGGACTTTGAAGAACATCCCAAAGGTACAAACAGCATTAATGTACCATCAATGGTATAGAAATGGCCCTCAGTTAACCTACAGCTAAGGGTACAATTGGCAGACCCAGTGACAAGCAAAGGTACAAACATTTACTCTTTTTTTTCCTGAGATTGTAGTTAGGTTGCACACTGGAAATGTCCACTGGGAGTTTAGCTGTGTGGCTGTTGGTGTGGTCTGTAATAAGGGTGGTCTCCATACAAGCTGTTCTCATCTCAGAAGAGAAACGAAACATCGTTTGTAAGGAGGCGCGAGAACAGATTGTGCCATCTGACCGCAAATCCTTACCGTGGAGTAAGCGTGTTACAGCGGGTTCTGTATGGCCTCATCAACATCACCCGCCCCCAGAGTCGAGGCTGGACGTGACCTACCAACAGCTTTCCTATCATTCCCTGAAACAGTCTTAGGAGGCATCCATCTTCCAGTGATCACTGCACTCTAGTGGGCGGGGCTCAGTCCCTCTGATTAGAAAGTAATCCCCTAGGAATATCTTTCCCACCCCTGCTGCAGAACCTTGTGATTGGATCTGGAAGAGAAGGCCACAGGCATCGGCCATTACAAGCCTGGCAACAAGGGAAACTCTCAGTGGGTCTGTGTGGATCGTGTCACATGCACTTTGGTTTTGCAGACGACCCTAAAAAGGCTCGTTTCCTGCAGTGCCCCAAAGGCCTTCTCTTCACACCTGCTATTTAGCATTTTTGACTCCTTCGGTTGTTTAAATCAGCAGCACATGACAGCGGGAGCCCATGTGGGCATCATGCCCGAGCAGAGGAGTCCAACAGTGGTTGATCTCCTAGCTTCTGACACTTACATCTCGACGGATATGTGGGCACCTGCTCCACACACCTGTTCACCTGTATAGGGCAGGTATTAACAGGGTGCTTAAAGTATAAGAGATGGCCAGAGACATAAGGCACGATTGTGACTTCCCTTTATACAACCCCAACCTACTGTGTTTCAAAGAGTATAATTCAAGAATAAAGGTCGCTGTCTATATAGTTGCTATGAGTTGAAAATGCCTTACAGGTGTTCAATAAATAACAAAAAAATAAATAAAAAATGGAGGCAAGATTCAAATCCCCAACAGTGCAGGTATGAGCAGCAATGATATCCACTGAGCCACCATACAAATATATGGAAGTATATGTTCAATAAGGAATCAAATGGGCTAAATATTTCCAAAAAGGAGACTGTGACAAAAAAAAAATCATCTCAAAATCATCCATCCATGTTCCAAAACTGCATAACCAGTACAGGATGAGGGTGAACCTGGAACCTATCCCAGAATGCACTGGGCAGCCTGGGTGGTGTGTCACTCATCAAAATCAGTACCTTGAAAATATATATATGTTTGCCGCACAAGAGCAGTTTCACAGCAGTATCTCTATTTTCCAATGAGGGTGCAGTGAGGGTGCAGTGAGGGTGTGGGGCATTTTCCCTTTTGTCTGTTTTGTTTGGATTCATTTGCATGCTTCACAATTAAAATCCTATACAGTCCTTTTACACCTCAAACAATAAAAGCAAACACCAGCGTGAAAAGGCGCTTGACAGTGTTGTTCAGCCCCGGAATTAATGATCTGTTATTGAAAATAAGCTCGTTAAGCTGGCCAATGTGCGGGCCATGAAGTAAAACGCTGCTGCCTCCGGCTCTTTTGGGGGGGGGGGGGGCATGGATAATGGGGGCCCTTAGAAGTGGGCACCCTGATTAGTGGGGACCTCCAGTGACAGCCTGCAAGTTGGAGCTCTACAGTCCTGGGTGAGATGCACTGTTTTTCTGTGAAGGAGCAGTCAAGTTTGGTTTAGATTTATTAGGTCTGAACAGCAGCATAAGAAAAAAAACTAATAAATAACAGGTGTATTTAAGCTCAGGGGTGGGAAGAACTAATGTTTTTTTTTTTTTTTTGACAAGCCAGTAATTCTTTAGCCTGTGATAACCTGCTATGATAAATGCACACCTCAATTACGGCAAAAACAAGGTGGAAACTCCATGACCCAGCAAAACGGGGTCTATGAATTGGAATGAGGTGGCAAGTCTTGGGGGCTTAAAGGAGCTATCGTTGTCCCCCTTCAGCTAGAGCAAGGAGATCTGACCCATTCGGGAATTGGGCCGGTCCACAGGAAGAGGGGAGACAAAACGCGGGATGCTTTTTGGTACAGAGATGTGCAAGATATGCAAAAAGATGCCTCATGGTTGTATACAAAGTCAGACAGCATTAATATTACATGGGGGCCTGTGTGGGCCTGGGGGTAGCTTCCCACAAACTCCTGGGCCTCTAGACTGTGATTAGTCTTGCTCTTTGCTTTCCATTGTCTTTTCCTGTCTTGTAACAGGTGTGTCCGACTGCCGTAACAGAATAAAACCCTTCTCCAGACCAGGAATCTGGGCAAGTAATAATTTGCACTTTGCCGGTGTAGGCTTTTTAAAGAGAGAGATGAAGAAGAAAAAAGGAGAAAGGAAGCCCAGCCTAAATGTAGCCTAAAGGTTGTGGGTTTAATTCCCCGGAGAAGCTAGCATCTGTGTTTTGCTTAACTTTAATTGTCAAAGTGCAACAAACGGGAGAATTTAGCAAGCAGCTGGAAAAGTGCAACAATCTGGGTTCTTGAAATATAAATGTAGAGAGAAAAATGAACATACATGCTGCGCTCGCTCTTCTGAAGCCCAAGAAAGGAACTTCATCCTGAGGGGGGAGAGGGTCGCGGCCTCCCGGCGATGATGGTCAGGGTCATGGGCGGGGGAGGAGGGGAGAGGAGCTCGCCATTCGAACCACTCGGAGAGAGCCGGCCGACCCAGCCCGCTGGCCCCGAGTCAGGCTTGGCACACAGCGATAAGCCCTGACCGATGCCCACACAAGCCCTGCTTCGATCATGGGAGACTGACCCTTGTGGAGTCTCGAGGCAACACATGGAAATTTCTCACACAAAGTCATTTTGTGAGATGTTTATTAATTTTTCTCTCTGTTTGTTTTTTTTTCGACCACAGTCAACTGGCCACCCTTCCTTCAAAATGCTATTCACTGGTACGAATGCTTTCATTCTGCATGCTTGGAAAGGTAGTTTCACAGGTGCTGCGATACTAGATACCGAGGAAGCGGGAATCTGATGCCAGCAATATTTAAGTGGATAAGGGTCCCAAAATGGACGTGAGCAAGCATGAGGTACGATCGTGACGTTGTGGAGTCATTCCAACCATTGTTATTCTCATGCTATTTTTAAGGAGGCTTTTTAAAATCTAACACCTGTCTCCTCAGTTGCATTCATATTTACACATAGAAAGAATCAGGACCAGAGTTAAGATAATCATCTCTCTTCCCGCTAGAGCGCCACAGGCTCTTACTAAGATTTTGTCGCAGTGCAAGAGCGCCCCCTGGCAAGACATTGAAGAACTGTTGATATGCATTTTTTTTTTGACTCACAGGAGCTGTGAATTTTCACATACGACTCTTTGGGGGGTGAGAGCTGCACACCCTCTATCTTCTGAAGTTTTATTCCGAACGTGGGTGAGTTATGACGAAAAACTGCTGTCAGCTGACGCGCCTACAGACTAACCAGGGTCACATGACCTGTTAAGTTTTAACGGATTACTTAATTGGGAGGCATGGAGGATGGGGGTGGGGAGTGGGCCTTAATTCAAATATTTATCGACTGTGTGCCTGTGTACCTCTGTTTTTAATGCTCTTTTATGTGTACATCAAAAGGGTTCATTAAAAATGAATCACACAAAGACCCTCAGACACGCAACCCTCGAATTCTCCATCTGCATACCGCCCCACTGTCAACGGCGAGACAGACGGTGGTGGACTCACACCCACACTCCCCGTCCACTTTTTCAGCCCATCCCATCAATCTGGTATCGTTCCTTTCCCGTCCTTCCTGTCCCCTCCGACACAAACCACAGCCATCACAGAAAATGGGGCGGGGGGGACAAAACAGAGTAGTCAGAGCTTCATGGGGGTGAAGAGCCTCGTGCGAATGCACAAGAGGACGAGTCAGTCACTGGGCACCCCCTAGACCACATCGGAGACACCCAACACCCCCAGACAACCCCAACGCATGAGGCCTCGTGCGAATGCCCATGATTTTTCTTTTTAGAAATAAATTACAGGGGGGGCGGTTGTGGCTTTTTATGACAGCATGGATTTTATTAAAGAATCTCATCCCCCTCTTCCCCCCTCACTCAAATCTCCTTGAAGCCTGATTCTCACTTAAACCTGGATTTCCCTTTGTGCCAAATGTCAATAGCGTGCTTATCGCTAACCTAAAACCCACTACTCCAGTTTAATGTTTTTTTTTTTTTTTTTAAGCCTCTGTACATTTGATACATTATTCACTGGTGTGGTGGCTGCATTCTAATGAAGCTCAGTATTCTCAGCCCCGCGATAATTAACACCCAGAGCCAATAATGAAAAATCAGGCGCTAATGCCAAGGTAATTGAAGCAGGTGGCTCCCTGTGTCACCACCGTACCTGACAGGTCAGTAGCGGCATTAAAATATTAAATAAAGGATGAAGCATGACGTCACTCGACGGTAAAGGAATCGGGCGACCCACAGGAAAATATACAACCTACACCATCCATTTAAAACAATTTTAGTGACACTGATAAAGCAGAGCAGCCTCTCGCCACGCATACAGATCGCCCAACCTGTTATTTCATAATCTGTTGGAGCTTATTAATAATGATCACTGCATCGTGGCATATTTGAATTTATAACCAAGCATTTTTTAATGACTGCTACAATGAGAGTGCAACAGAGAAATAATTGCGCGAGGTCTTCTACTGCACCCCTGCCCCGCGCACTAACGATGATTTAATATTGAATTTGCACGATGTTTGCTTCTTGTCTGCCGGCATCGTGCCAGTGGCCTTCCCTTGCAATCTCTTGCCATGTCAAGAACGGAGCCCTCACTGCGCAGCTGGACTCCAGCGTCAACGACAGGGATGGGCAACAGCAAAGTGGTGAGAATTCCATTGGAACTCCATTCAAATGAGTATTTTTTTCCCCCTGCTGTGGGTCTTATCAAGACTATTCCAGATGTTCCTGGACTTAGGAGGACCGTACACAATGATAGGGCCCGAGATAAAAGCTCTCTGGCCTCCAAGGTGCCCCCCCCCCTTTCACTTACAGAGATTCACATTTCAATGACTAATGATACCTCTGGCCCCTCTGTATGAATTAAGAGCACTTTTATATCCCCCTGCTTTAAAAAATCCTAGGATCGCCCGTGGGACTTAATATGATTTTGCTATTTTAGTGGGTTGTGCAGTAGACATAAAACGTCTGAAATAGCCAAACTAAATAATTAGGGTAAAGCGTGTTTAGAAGCAACGTGAAGAACATGTCAATGAAAGACAGATATTGCAATATTGAGATGGACTGGTACCATGCTGTAGGTGTCTCTGGCTTTGTTCCTTGTGCTACTTGAGACAGACTCCAGGGTCACTGTGTCCTCATACTAAAAATGTGATTATGGAAGATAGATTGAGAGAGGAATAAATACAGCAAATAATTATACACCCTTCAAGAAGACTACCAGAGGCACCAGACAGCAGAAAAGTCCCTCCTTAAAATATTTATACCCCACCATTTGGCAGATGGCCGAAGTTTAGATTGTACATCTATTAAGGTCAAAAATGAAACTGCTGGATCGTTACAGTCAGAGACGGGGTCTTGGGAAACTTCAGTGGGTGGGATTACCACGCACGATTACCACGCACGTTCAGTCACCAGCCAGTTTAATCCACTTCCCCCCATCGATCACGCCCACAGTGGATACTACGGCCTCGTTTGGGCCACCGCTAATTATTCTTATCTGAAAAGTAAATATCGGCAGCGTGACAGAGGCAGTGGACGCCTGGGTTGTTTGTTTTTGCGTGCAGACGAAGATGCTGGGTCTCCCACGTGGACGGGCCCTCGCCGATGTTTGCCATACGGACGGAGGAGGCGTCTTGACGACGGGGAGCGGCGCATTCGAGGAATGTTCTACCAACGATAGAATGTGAGGGCGTTAATGCAAAGACTTCTGTATCAAAATATCGCATACTTAATGGGACAGGGCTGCCGTTAGGGTCTTTGGATCCCCTTCACATCATAGTCCTAGGGAACCGGGCTACAGGGTGGCCTTCCCTAGCTGCCATCAATCCCATAATCCTCCATGTAGCCCTAGTACACAGTTATCGGTTGCCCATGGTGACAGAGAATCCCTGGCAAAGAAGATTGTTCCATCCAAACTGTGCCCAGGAGGGTTTGTGCTCAGTTGAGAAGGAATCTAAATGACCCCAACAGACTTAAATCCCATCCCCCTGCCCCCCCCCCTCCCCCCCGCCCCCAATGTGAAAATTTGTATTGAAAGGGGTCACGGAGGGTAAACAGAATATAATTAACCCAGCTTGGATGAGTAATGCAGGTGGGCCATCTCAGTCACCCTCTGGTAATTGACTAGGAGATAATCATGGAAAGCTATTATAAAATAGAATTAATTTAAAACAATAGCTGTGTTATTACAATGTGACTTCTAAGTTGAACTACAGGCTTAATCGAGGAGGTTCCCTTCTTAACGCAGCATCAAATTTGGTTTGCAGTCATATATCAGGAAAAAATATTGACAATGTAGAGGCACCTTGATACAGGATACAGAAACTGTAAATGTCAAAGACAAGCAGTTTCATGCATTGGTCAATGCAAACACTTCAGTTCTCTAAATCAGTCCATGTTTTTGCCCAGTAGGGAGCTGGGAGGGAGCAAAAAACGTGGACCGTCTGTGGGTCCCAGAGGACTGGCTGACTGCTGTAAATCATTATACCCTTACAGTCGACATTTTGCAAAAGCGCATATTCATTACTTTATTAGTCTCTTTAGAAGGGGTACCTGTTTCCATGGCAACCCATTAACTAAATATGACGGGGGATGTTACCAAAGACTTTTCTCTGAATCATTTGTCAATTTTACATGGATGCTAATGTGCTGTTTTTTAATATTCAAATAGTCTGAAAAATCTTTGCAGCGGTGGTGTGTTTGAGTGTCGCACCGTATTTTTAAAGAGACGGCAGTCAGAGGAAAAGGTAACTTGGGGCAAACCCATCAGTGGCCAGCTGGTGAAACGTCTGCAGTAAGTCAGGGGTTTAAAATGCAATCCGGGGGATGGATGATTTGGAGACTGGCCAGAGAGCATCGAAAATGTGGTGGTAGAGTTTAAAGGTGATAGTAAAACTGTATAATGGGAGTCTGGGTAAGTCTGGATCAGCTACAGACTGTTTGCACTTCAGACCTCTAAATTAGACAGCGGGGAATAAAATGCTCTTCACGACTTAAGTAAGACAAGGACTGTAGACCCACTAAACAGGTTCTGGGTACAGAAACGTCTGGGCTGCCAACTTTGGTCACATGTATGTGACAGTTTTATTACCTTGTAAATAGTGTGTAGGGTTTGCAAACTACCTCAATGCTAATGATGCAGGTATTTTCAGGTTCATAATGGAATAATATAAGATTTGGCGTAAGATTTCTTGTGTGAGTGAGAGAGTCTGAAAGTGTGAGTGTCACGCCAGACGCGTGAGAACTGGCGACCCTAAAACATGGTTAAAAGCTGATTCCAGCCAGAGAAACCAGTTATTAGCTGGTCTGGTAACTAATATGGCATGCACTGAGTGGTAGAACAGCAGTCATTTTCATCCTAGGGGTGACTCAGTATTTCAGTTCCCACCAGGTTTGGCTTGGCTGTGTCACTCCAGAGGGGCTTGGTTGGTGGCACTGTGACGTCACTTCTCCGTGGCTCACGTCTTGCCTCCCTTGATTTATATTATGTGAGTTTCTTCAGCCCTGCGATGGACTGGCATCCTTTTTACCATTATTCACTAGTGTCTCATTTCCTTTGTTTTCTTCCCAAAGCTTATTCTATTATATAAATTGCATAAGTTTACGGCAAACGGGTACATATATCAAATTTATTATTATTATTATTGTCATTATTATTATTATTATTATTATTATTATTAAGACATATGATCTATTAAAAACTCATAAACGTTTGTTCTCAGAAGGCACTTGCTAAGCGTTGCTTTCACACGTTATTGTCTGTGGTTTCGGGCACGGACATGACTGCCAGCCCTAGTGACCTGCCCGCCGGGCAGCTCTTACAGCTGCCGCTTGGCTGACTATCCGAGCGGAGGAGCCCCGGGCGCTTCAGTCACAGGGGACGTGATGTCTCTCACTCTCTTGCCCACACCCCTATAAGCTGCGCTTTTGTAGATTATTTCGCAATTCCGCCGGGGATCGTCCATGTCTGACACTGACCACCGAGTGCCTAAGTCCGCAGCACCCGCAGAAAAACATACTGTACCGGCTTAAAAGCGACGGCGCCGCGTCAAAAGAAACCGTCCGAGGCGTTAAAAAAAATCCCAGAGCGATCTACAGAGTGCTTTCAAATAAATCAAACGTATTCCCCTAAGAATGTGCAAATTTGCAAAGTATTCTATTGCATCGCCTCGTATTTTATTATCTAATAATCGGCCTGCTATTTTTTGCTTGAGTATTAGTCATTTATTACTTAGCAGATATTCTTTTCCATTTAGTCATATGAACCTTTTTGAATGATATGCTGTACAGAATCCGCCCTTAACCAGAGCAATTTAATGCCTCCCAGCACCGCAACCATAGATCTCGACAGCGTTTGAACCCAAAACTCTACTCGGGTTCCAGGGCAATTTTCCGGTGAAACTCCCTTTTAAAATTATCAGCCGTTTCAAAATAGGCTTTTTTGGGTCTGCTGGACTGGTATGTGTTCGCTCACCAGTCTAAGATTGAAATGGCACTTTACGCTTCCAGTTGCTGCAACAGTACATCTACTTGATGGACAGTGAGGGCAGTTCGGCTATCCAAACCTGCACAAGAAATCGTCTGAAAAGATCAACTGGTTCCAGATGCAGTTTCCTTTAAATTGCTCTAACCACTACTGCCCAGTTTAATTCTTATCTTTCTCATATTTTCTGTCCAATGAGCTCTCCTTATCTACACTCAGGGCCAGTTTATTAGGTATGCCTGCTTGCTGATGCAAACAGGTTGTCCTTCATGACAGCAAATCATGCGTCTGTAACTGAATACATGCAGCACACAGACAGGGTCAGGAGGTTCACTTACTGTTTGGCTAAGCATTAAAACAGCTATGATGCCTAATCGAAAACTTCAAGTGTGATCCGACTGTTGTTGCTACAGCATCTCAAAAACATACACCCACCTGCGATTATCACACATGAATCATGGGAACAAGAAGATCCTCTCGAACGTGTATCAGTCTTGGTAACTGGAAGGCCACAAGATCAGAAGTAGCAACTAAGCTCAACTATGGTGCTCAGGGTGACTGCTGTATACACTCTTTGAACATTTCTAGAGACAAAACGGCTCCTACCTGGTACTGAGTGTTATCTACAACCCCAATCCCAAAAAAGCTGTGCAAATTGTAGATAAAAATATAATGGAATGATTTGGAAATCTCAAGAACCCATATTTTATTCACAACAGAACACAGAAAACATATCAAATGCTGAAAGTGAGACATTTTGCTATTTCATAAAAAATATTTGCTCATTTTGAATTTCATGACAGCAACACGTCGTAGTCAAGATCAGGATTGAGGCAATAAGAAGCTGTAAAAGTTAGTGGTACAAAAAGTGCAACAGCTGGAGGACCAATTTGCAACTAATTAGGTCAATTGGCAATAGGTCAGTAACATGATTGGGTATAAAAAGAGCATCTGAGAGTTGCACGGTCTCTCACAATTAAAGATGGACAGAGAATTACCAATCCCCATAGTACTGTGTCAAGAAATAGTGGAGCAATTTCAGAAAAAAGTTCCTCAGTGAACAATTGCAAAGACGTTGAATATATCATCTGCAGCACATAATATTATCAAAAAATTCTGAGAACCTGGAAAATCTCTGTGCATAAAGGGCAAGGCTGAAAAACCATACCGGATGCCTGTGATCTTTGGGCCCTTAGGCAGCACTGTATCCCAAACTGGACGGTCCTGTGATGGAAATCACTAAATGGGCTCAGGAATATTTCCAGAAAACCTTGTCATCCGCAGATGCCATTCAAAGAAGCCGTATTTTGAACATGATCTAGAATCGCTGACGTCTTCTCTGGGCCAAAGCTCATTTAAAATGGGCCGTGGATAAATGGAAAACTGTTTTGTGATCAGGTAAATCTAATTTTGAAATTCTTTTTGGTAACCAGGGACACCATGTCATCCAAACTAAAAGAGGAGTAGGACCACACAGTGTGCTATTGGGGCTCAGTTCAACAGCCAGCATCCCTGATGTATGGGGGGTGCATTAGATATGGCTGGGGCAGCCTGCATATCTGGAAAGGCACCATCAATGCTGGTTCTAGAACTACATGTGCTCCCATCCAAACATATGCATTTTCGAACATGACAATGCCAAACAACACACTGCATCAATTACATCCAGGCTTCATAGAAGAAGAGTCCGGGCACTGAACTAGCCTGCCAGTGGTCCAGATCTTTCACTCGTTAACACATCATAAAATTAAAATTACGACACAGAAGACCTAGGACAGTTGAGCAATCAGAATCCTGTTGCTGTCCAGAATCCAGAATCTTCTTGTCCCTGTAGACAAGAATGGGACAACATTCCTCTCCTAAAACTCAAGCAACCGATCTTCTCAGTTCTCAAGGCATTTTTAAACTGGTTGTTAAAAGAAGAGGTGATGCCACCCAGTGTGTAAACATGGCCTTGTCCCGACTTTTTTGAGACATGTTGCTGCCATGACATTCAAAATTACATTATTTTGTTCCTTAAAATGATACATTTTCTCAGTTTGAACATTTTATGTGTTTCTATGTTTTGTTATTAATAAAATATGGCCTTATAAGATTTCCATATCATTGCATTCTGATTTTATTTACAATTTGCACATCGTCCTGACTTTTTTGGAATAGTGTTTGTAAAAAAGTAAGTACTGTGTATATGTTAAGGAGATTATATATTCATTTTTAGGACCATGTATTACTGAGATCAGGGGTGTCACAAGAGGTTTTTGGACCCCATGAAACCATGTCATATTGGGCATTCAAGAGTAAACTGGGACAGTGCCACAAGGGCACAGGCCTCAGCTGAAATGTGATTGGCCCCTGGAGTTCCCCATCGCCTGTCAATGACAGATTTGAAATATATCATTGGCTAATGATAAGGCTAGTCCCTGTATTCGACTTATGGCCCATCTTATGGTCCCCACCTTTAAAACATCATAAATGCCCCTGATTGTGGGCTATTTAACTTCAAGTGTTTGGACTTTAGGTGCAAATATGTAGCGTAGCTAAACTTAACAGTCATTGGAACCTCAACCTAGCTCTATGTGTAATCTACTCGATGTTCGTAATGTAGAATTTCATTCATGTATACGCGGCTTTGGACAAAAACGTCTTCTAAATGAAATTAATAAATGTCTGATCTGTACCCATTAATTCATGACACAGGCAATATCCTCACCAAGGAAGCATTTTGTAGGCGTAATTATCTGCAATGTAATTTCTGTAAATAAAGCAGAGCTTGGGCAACGCTTGTTGAAATTCTCCTAAAATATTCAAAAGATAAATAGCAAAATCAGGGTCACTAGATTAGCTAAACCATCAGCCAATAAATTTAACACTGTACTGAGTATTATTATTACAAATCTTTTTTTATTATTATTCAGCAAGAAAAAAATATATAATGGTTACGGATATTCAGGCAATCATCCTCATATAGCATTCATAATACTGCCAATAAATTTGGACTGGAAAATATCGTGCTTTATTATTCTGTGATGTGGAAAAAAAGCAATGCAAGCAGGACAAAGGGACCAGAAAGAAGTTTAATCATGCCTTATTTTTAAATAACTACAGACAACTGAAGAAAGAGAAAGCAAGCTTTCAGACTGCATTACTGAAACAGATCATTTAAATCCAAGACCTATGCATAGTGTTCAAACTCTGATTACTCTACTCTGAGGGTTTTTTTCCCCCCAATAACCATAAAAAAACTCAAATGGATTTATTTCTATGGCTACATTTATTTCATATTGAGGCTGAGATAATGAGCATCATTAACATGGGTGATAAGAGGCTTCTCGTCTCCAGCAGAAGCGTTCCACTTGATCGGGGTCAGCGAGATCGTAAAAAAGCACAATTAGAGCGACGTGTTCACAAACTCTTGGTACAACTTCAACAGTCCCAGGGAGTCAAACTCCTTTCTCAACTCCTCTAAAGAGGAGAACTCCTTAACTTTGAAAGCTGTAAGCCTGGGGGAGAGAGAGCGAGAGTGAGAATGTGAAATCACTGAATGTGGCAAAGTCTTTTGTGTTTAAAATCATTTGATAATTAATGAAAGTGACAGATTTTATGCTGTTATGCGAGCTTCATTGTAACTGTGTGAATATCTACTGATTATATTTTTTATTTATTCATTCTCTTTAGTTGAAAAATGGTCTTCAGTGCGATTTAAATAGGTAACAACGGTACCATTCATTTCCATTTGACTGGGTGTTTCATTGGAGAAATTTCAGAGGAAACAAAGTTATTTGGCTATCAGCTGAGGGTCTTAGTTGAAAAGGTCAGTCATTTAAACAAGAGTCAATAATAGTAGCTCAGCTTCTAACCCACAATAGCCAACGGCTGATTGACTAACATAAAGAGGTCACAATACAGGGACTTTTCACTGCGTTTCGGAAAAACATGTAACTCTTAACTGTTTGTGTTCCTCCAGTAACGGCTTTTCACAGAGGACGCTCATCATCTTCTCCTTACATCGTTTCCCCGATGAATCGACATCGACCTTCGTTGTCTTCAGAAGATGAAGGTATTTCTTAAATGCAGATGCACACAAACAGGGATCAGAATGACCATGAGATTTTAATGGGTGAAATTAACAGCCGGGACGTGGATGCGCAGAAGGGAGGCAACCAAATAGCGGCAATCTATTTGTCGAAATGGCACAAAGCTTCAGAGATTAATTCAGCCCTTCACTCCCGGGACATGTAATAAGTTTTGTACAGATTCACCAACAGAGGGCGCTATCACTGGTTCAGCAGTGAATTATTGAAACATCACATTTGCGAGGTAGGTAGCAGAAATTAGACTGGGGTCACACACACAAAAATTCATCCAAGTCCACCATCAGGGTGAGAGTGAATGTGTCCTTTTGAAAACTTGTGGCTGTGAGCCACACCGTTCAACATTAAATACACATTAAATTTGAGAGGTGGGATAAAGCTGGAGGACTTCTGGTCACAGGCAAAAACTGGCATGTCTCAACCAGAAGTGGGCGCTATAACAAAGCAAAATACATTGTAGTTAATAAATCACAAGGTGTAAGTCAGATAATCAACCTCTTGAACTGAAATGCATATAATAGTGTGCAATATGTCTATATGTACTTGTTTTAAAATTCAGTAAATTTGCTTTGTGGCCTGTTCATTGGTGCTTTGAATGAGGGAAAGAGCATTTATTTTACTTGATTCATTAGATCCTCCTTATGAATACTTTTCCAAATTATTCTTGGTTTCCTGCTTTAGTGCCGGCCACGTGGGTTCCCATCTGCGTGGGTTCTTGATCGCTTTGGTTCCCGACCTCTTGGGTTTCTGACCGTATTGGTTCCCAACTGCATAGGTTCCCGACCGCGTGCGGTCGCATAGACCCCCGTAAAATTGCTTGCAATTCTAGTTTTCACTGTAATATTATCATTATGTTTATGTAATGCATTTTTACTGTTTCGACCAACCTATAAATTCAACTTAAAGACAGACCTAGGGACTAGAGCTCCTATGTAACCTGGGGACTGCCTGTACTTTTACCAAAAGTCTAAAAGAATGTGGAAAATACAATTTAGTTCATTTTTGGTCATGATTTCACCATGTCAGCTCTATAACATATCAGAGTGGTACTAGTGTTCTGCCTCATCGGCTGAACAAAACAAACATAACAAAACATAACAAACATAAAACAGAAATAATGGAAGCAGATCATCGACTTGTCCGAAATCCTTGCTGCGCTGGGGTGTTTGTTCAAGATCTCCTGCTGCCACTCCCAAGATATGCGTCACCAGCTCAGAGCCCAATATCTGCTAAACCTTTGCTTAATTAATCACAGAAACAAAGGCATTTTATCCTGAGACAAGAAACTCCCCCTCTCCCCACCACCGAACTAAGAAAAGGTTCAGTGTGTCTAGCAAGTCCCTGTGCACTGGGGGTAACAAGCCACTCTCAGACACCGTCAAAGCTTCCCAAATTAACACACCCAAAACACGGCTTATGCTCCAGGATGCTGGGAGATTAGCGTCCCTGGTCGATAAATTACTTATTTCCCAGCCACACTTAAGCCTTCGAGCAGGAACAATGCATTCTGGGGGATCACGGGAGAGCAGTTCATACAGAAGCTTCTTTCCTCTCCCCCAGCCTGCACCTCCCCCTGTTTTAGGAATAATAAGCACATTATTTGGTCGCTTTACAGAATCCCTTATCCATAATGACATTCCTGGTTTTAAAATGTGCCATTCGGTAAAACTGCAGTCAAACAGAACGATTTGGATTATATAATCTGAGCAAAAGGAGAAAAAAGGTTAATACTTAGTCTTCTCTGAGGTTATTTTTTGTTTTTACTTTAAACAACCATTTTACTATTTCACAACATGTTTAGTACACAATGTTAAATATAGAGGCCACCAAATAGGTCATATTGCAGAACTTCATGCCTTAAATAGAAAGAATATAGTAACCTTTGTGTGGATACTACATTAGGCAGATTGGTTCATCATTCACAGGAATTAATTGTTGATATTCATAATAATAATATAATAAGACTTCAGTTTTATGGTTCTGCAGTACCACACACAGACGACAGGGGGAGAAAGGCGAACACGGATTATACCTTGGGAAAAAAGGCAATTTAACACACAGACTTAAAAAAGCCAAGAAACCCTGGAATCTAACATTTCAACAAACACTTTTTTCTGTGTGTGTGTGTGTGTGGTGGGGGGTAAAGAATAACAGTACCTTTATGTGTCTCCTTGTTCCTTGCAGCAAAATCAATATCAGACTTCCCATGAAAAGTCTACCAGTAAGTTCCAATTCTGATGTCCATTTTTCAATTGCTTTAATATATTTAGCTTTGGATCTCATGTGATCAATCAGGAGCAGTGCCATCCAAGTTCCATCTTCTGAACACTGCTCAGCGTTCCCAGGGGTGCCCACTAGCCTGCGGGCCGGCTCCAGGCTGATCACGCTGGCGACATTTTGCTGAAGCCAGAGCAGCAACTGGTGGACCATGGGCTCTGATAAAAGGCCGGAAGCCTTCTCGAGCAATTTCTGCTTTATGCCTTGGCACTGCTTTCTAGTGAGCTGCTCTGAGTTGACAGAGATAATGGGCACACAGGATGGATACTCAGGGGGCAACTGGAAAAGCAGATTCAGTGACTTGTCTTCCGAACGGTCTGCCACCATGATACGGATTTGGAAAAGGATGCCCTTTTCCTCTGTAAAGGTATGACAACAAAAATTGTCATGCAGAACTGTGTCATCCACAAGCAACTGATTCTAACGTCATAGAAGACGTTAGAATCAGTTTAATCATGACACTTGTTATGATTAAATCTGTAATAACAAGATATTATTATTAACGTATTTGTTATATTATGAGGGGGGGTGTACATAGAAATTCTGGCCCGGGTGAGGGTAAAATGCGGAATTCCGGCGGATTCCGCCGGACGTAAACAAAGGGGCATTGGAGGAGCTCACGTCAGGTGCAGACACACCTCAAACGGACCCAGCGATTAGGTAACGTCGTATGGGTTTCTTTCTATGCCACGTGATCTATGTACGCCTCACCTGCGTCATTTGCGACATGTCTGTTTACAAACATGAGTTCCGCTGTTTGTAAACGGTCCGCATTTTACCCTCACCCTTCTGGCCCACCCTTAAAAATGCCACATTACCCGCCCCAACGCCCATTTTTACGTATTCAATGGCCCCTGTGAAATGCTGGCCACACTGAATCTATCAGGGTATCCATGCCGCTCCGACGCCCCTAATTCTGAGAATTTACATTACTATATTCATTTTACAGGTCGATCATGCATACTTTGATGTAGGAGTAATACGTCATCAGTTAATTTAGTTTAATAATTATTCATAGTACGAGTTGCGTAAAATATGACTTCCACCGAAGAGATCGCACTTCTCACCTGATTGCTCAAGCAATGCAAACTCGTCCCTTTCGCAGTAAATTGCTGATAAAACTGAAACCTCATCCAATGCTATTTCAGACATATTTGTACCACCGGTGATACTTTGCATGTACAAATCGATACGCTCATAATTGACAAGTCTGAATTATAATTAACTATAAAGGAGTACCGTGACGTCCGTCATGTAAATGGTCCGGGTTGTTCCTTTAATCCACACTTTAGTTCCGCATACAGGATCGTAGCCATTATTTAATATTAAAGATTTGTCCGATATTTGATATCAAATGGAAATACATTTGAAATAAAACTGTAATCTTTGAGTGACATTCCTAATAAAAAAATATATATATGCTCCAGTTCATTTTCATTTTTATCGTAGTCAAGTGCAGGGACATCAGCCCACTTTTGTGATTTACATTCTTTTATCTTTTCTAAGTTTCTGATTTGTCTGCATCACATTAGAGAGGACTAAAAAAAAGCAGCAGTGGATGTGATGGGGGAGAGGGGGGGGGGGGAGTTGGCAGAGATCCCCAGACTGTTCAAGTACTATAAATCACAAAACATTCCCTGTTACTTCTGTGTATCATTGTAAATTTATGAATCGATGTGAAACAATCAATTGTAACCTTCAGCACAGACCGCAAGTTTTTGCATTTCAAACACTCGAAACATGTCAAAGTATGAGAACGGGTCAGTCTGTGTGTAAAAATAGCCAGAAATACTTTTGGTAGAAAAGTGGGGATTTTTATTTGGAATTCTGCATTATCTACACACAAAGAATATCAGTCCGCTGACAAATAAATAAATTACTTGCAACAAAATCATATTAGCAAATCAGAGACTCCATGAATCAGTACAATTACAGAGTTTAACGCAGGATGACATTCCATCATAGTACAAAAGTATCACTTCACATGTCTGGCATGCAGCCTTGGATATCAACCGAGAAACACTGCCGTTGTAATGAAATATGACTGCATTGCACACAACCACCCACCAGCCTGTGAACATCCACTGCTGTGGACATCTGCACTCACTCATGCCCTTAAGTTTGCCCTGTCTGGACTCAAATTTGGAGCTTTTTTGGGTACTTAAACCACTAAAAAGAGACTAACTTTATTTGCCATTTTTATCCATTTGTAAAGTAAGCATAATAAAAATGAGCTAATACTCAGAATCTGATTTGAAATACACATCTTGGTCAGATGATACATTCACACAGCACCCAGTGCCATTATCAGCTATAAAGGTATAGAAAAGCCACAGGAAAAAAGGCAGATGTTCTGTGACCTTCAACTTGACCGACACAAAGCATTACACAGCCAACAGAACAACCTGCCTGCAAGTGTGCAGCCACTGTTACCAAAATACAACTAAATGAAAGGCATGCAACCTCAGACCACTTTGTTTCTGCTCAAAATCATGTGTGTAGATCTTCATCCTAAAATCTGTGAATCTAAATGAAACATACAGCACTATCAGTGAACTGATCTATTGTGCTGATATGTCAAATAGTATCATCTAGCCAGGTATTCTGTGCCAGGTTAGATGTATATTAGCTGTAATACTTATGTACCTTTAACCTGGAGCTGAATACCCATAAGGTTTAAAATAACCTCTGTGAAATATAGTTTTTTTGTTTACTGCCCCCAGATGAGCTTCTGTGTCTCTATTAGCAACCAACTGAGATACAATCCTGCCAACTTATATTTTTTCGACTTTAGAACTTCCCTTTATGTTGTGTGTTTAGGTTCTTAGCATGAATTCATGAGGTCCACCTCCACCAAGCCACTTTCATCCTGTCCCACACCGCCCCCAGGGAGTCCAACGCCGGGCGGACATCCAGGATAGTGAACTGATAGGTCTGCTTGTCCACCTCACCCCCATCGTAATAATCGATGACATATCGAACCTCCTTCCCACAGCGGTCCACTATCCAGTCGTGCCGGTCAAAAGGCAACTCGTACCTAAAACAAACAGCAACAGATAAATATTAGCAAGACTGGGATTTCCTGCATCATGTAGCGGAACTGGGATATTTTTGCTGCCTGAATGAATTTAAAATAGCTGTATTAAAAACTCACCCCATTAAGCTGCGGATACGAGCCCTGGGAGACAGCTCCTTAGCTTTCCCGCCAAACCGTAGCAGAGAGGGACCGCATGGGCATTCCCTAAAAACATAAATGATCTTTCACATCTATCATTTTCAGGAAATTCCCAATTCCCCTAGGTTCACATGATTCAACAGCAGGTCCCCCTTCCGAGATTCAAACCTGCAGCCATCTGGTTCTATAGTTGCCAGGTTAATATGCCAGGGAACGCCATAGCCATGGACTCACCTAGCGTGGAGGGCTTCCCATTTCAGGATTTCCTGCCACGCCTGGTCATTGTTCTGGTTGTGGATCTTAATGATGTTCGTCATGTCTTTCTGTGAAAGGTCATCATCCTTCCAGCGCCACCTACAGGCGAGATCCAATGTGTTTTTGAATTGGATGCCAGGCGAAATTTCAAATCTCCCAGCCTGTTTTTATAACCAGCGGGAAACAATTCGCTTAATCAGAAGGGCTTGTCATCCGGCATGCGAGTGTCTAGGAACACAGAAGGTAAGGGTATGCCGTTGCAGGGTGGTGTTGTGGGCTGGGGAGGAGGGCATTTTACCAACATACCCTTTGCGAAGCATGGCATTCCAGAACATCTGCTCCGAGGGGTAGACCCAATTTTTGTCGGTTCCAGCCCGCGGGATTGTGGACTCTTCCCTGCTCAGAGACAGTTCAAATGGCTGGTCAGGAGCAGGAGCCTGGTTCGGCGGAGGCATCTGAGACGGAAAGCAAAAAAAAACATAAGGGGAAAAAAAACAGATTCCCCTAATTCCTGAGTAAACCTAGAAGGCCATAAAGTAGCTAAATCAACCTTACACTCTGCATTTTCACCAAAAAAGGCGACATCCTGGTTCTACGCACCATGTTCGCCGGGTCGATGTCACCTGCACCCTGGCCGACCCCAGATGCCACCCTCATTGGACACTCCACAAATTCATAGGCTCGTTCCTGATGCACTGGTCCAGGAGGGGGCGCCCTTGCTTCCCCTGACGCGCCTGTCTTGGCTTGGTGCATAGGGCATTCTGGTGGGGGGCTTCCTGACAGAAAGGCTGAGGTCCACAGGCAGACATTTTTAACACATAGTGACAAAAACACATTCTTATTAAGGAAGACAAACAATAGCAATACGTTTTTTAATTATGTCTCTATGTCCAATGAAATAATACATTTCAAAAAACAAACAGAAGAAATATTAACTCAAATGAAACTACAGCTTTTAAGTAACATACAGCTCTGGAAAAAATTACCAGACCAAGAGACCAACTAATTTTTCAAAAATCTGCAAAATCTGTTTAAAATCCTGGTTCTGCTGGCAGTATGTTATGTGGTCCAGGTTAAGTTTGTAAGACTGCAGGACACAAGAACAATGTGACACTGCCAATAACCAAAAACCAGCTAAGTAAATGCTGGAAGCAAATTCCTAATGCCAGAGATGACGGTCAACTTCTCATAAATCAGAGGATGACCTTCAAAAGAAATGGGAAACATTAAGTGCAGGTGTGAAGTGCACTGTAAGGACAGTTCATATCAGGCTCCTAGATGCAGGACTGAAGACCCATAAAGAAAGGAAGAAGCCCTTCATTACTGAGAAGCAGGGAAGAGCCAGGCTGCAGTTTGTAAAAAAAAAAAAAAAAAAAATCTATTTTACACAGTCACTTGCCTATAAATTGAGAATTGACTAAAACTAAAAATTCAGCTGTGGTCTCTTATTTTTTTCATGAGCTGCAACTCGTTAACACACAGAAAATGCATACTGATACATAATCTGATCCGTGAAATGACAATTCCATAAAAACTAAAATCATCCTCGGAACAGCTACTTTATTACTTTTCTGTGTACGAGATGCCATCGTCCAAAATTGTTTATGACAAAAAAACAAGTGGGATTTCTTTAAAAAGAAACAAGAAAAAAGTTTAAAAGCAGGACCCTATCTGGGATTTTCACATGCGACACAACAGCTAAGGACCCAGACTGGAAGGGTACTTTCAGATCTGTGATGGGCCCTGATGTTAGACTCCTGAAAATAAAGCAATTAACTTGACTCTCTTCTAGAAGATATCCAGCCATGTAAGCACCAACTGGAAAACCTTCCTGGAGACCATGCTGAGAGCCATCGCGCTACAGGCACCTACCCCGATGGTGCTGTCCATGGGCAACGGCAGCTGCAGGCTGTGCAACATCAACACCGCGCTGGGGGACCAGTGCATCCTCCACCTTCACCGTCGTGGTGGGACTGGACGCTGTCACACCCATTTCTGCAGAGAGGTGACGGGCACAGCTATTTAAGAGCGAAAAACAAAAATGATCTTGTTATGACACAAGCCCGTTGCGATTGCCACAGTATTTTCAATTCACATCATACATTTCTTGATTTCAAAGGCTACAAAAGTAAATGATTAAACACAGCTGGTCAAAAAAATGAGCCAGACAACCAGCACAATATGCAGCACTTAAGGTAATTATTGTAAAGTTTTATTATTTCTTATTCATTAACTAAATGGTTTATATAAAATACAAGATATGTAGACTCTACCAAAGTATGTGTCTTTAAGGCTGCAGTATACACAGACGGGTAGATCAGCATCACATATGTATACACTAAGCATGTATACAATTGCATATAACGTATTATTCAGAAGGGTGGGTAGTTCAGGTCCACTGAGTAAAGGTCCAGACCAAGACTTCGTCTCAACCAACCGGCTGAGTACTCTGTGACTGTGACTCTTTATGCTCAACTGGTTGGTTGAAACAAAATCTAGGTCTGGATTTTTACTCAATGGACCTGAACTACCCACTTCTGCATTTTTATCTAAATCACATACAGATACAATATTGAAATGTGCAAATAATAAATATGTTATTACAAAATACAAATAATTACTAAGCTAACTTTAAATGTTCGGGATAAAACTTTTAAGGACC
Organism: Brevimyrus niger; assembly: GCA_015164015.2. Lineage (NCBI taxonomy): Eukaryota > Metazoa > Chordata > Actinopteri > Osteoglossiformes > Mormyridae > Brevimyrus > Brevimyrus niger. The sequence goes on along the minus strand of JAABNY020000043.1, from coordinate 6,289,098 downwards.
TCCAGATAAGTCATATATGAAAAGCAAGGTGATATATGATTACTGTATATGAAGGTGGGAGAGACACGTGTAAGACTCACGGCATAACGTAACGATTCCCATAAACCTTTTGAGTGGCGTTTAACAGTGGTTTTCAAGAGCTTGATTAAAACTACGTCATGCAAAAATACTTTGTGTTCAAACTTTTAACACTCACCTGTTTAAACGATGCTCCCCAGATTTGATCCAATGTCATATGCAGAAGAGAAGCGGAACTTCACACAATGCACTGCGACAACGCCGGAAGAAAAATGCACGTGTAGAACTGTCTACGTAAAAATGATGTCACATCCGTGTTGAAAATGTGGTCTTGTAACGTGTTCAGTTCTGTATATTTCTTTGAAATAAAAAAAATAGCGATCGTATGTACAATGCAATAAACATGCACCTGTCATAATCTTATAACAATTAAAGTAGTAAAAGTATTTAAAAAAATTTATTATGTATTTTACCCATCTTCCGTCTTAAATACTACAGCATGTTTCAGTTGCTTTGCTAATTGTTTTATCAAATGCGTCATGCGGTTTTTGTTATAGTTGCCACGTTTCCTCCCGGACGATCTAAAATTGTATATACTAGCGTTACCATATCTACACACCCGGGTGGACATTAACACCACTGTTCTTACCAGTGTGTGTTGGAGTATTTTGAAATAAGTCTTGGCATTGAAGTGATCTGGATTGCACTGGTCTCAAATTCCAGCTGGTCACAATCTTTGGTAAGACTTGTTGATGATATTCAAAATCCACTATTTTCTGCATCTGGTGTATATATAGCTGCTGCTTAGTCCTAGTGCGGTTTTATCTTAGCTTTGTATTTTTCATTAAAGACAATATAAAAAACAGCATAAAAATTAGGTCCATCTTTTATTGGCATTTTCAATTTATGGTCAAATCGCTTTAGGCAGGAAAAACTCAGATTTTAAATTTATGACATTTTGGATAAGAAGAAAAAGAAATAAAAAAAATAATAAGAAAACCATTTTTTTTTTTGTAGAAAACATTTCTTGTAAATATAACCATGGTATATGTTGACCCATAAATACCATGCAGGACCACTGACCTTAAAATGACAATGCAATATGAATTCTTGTCCTTGAATTAAAACTCCTCTGGTGATTAATGACATGAGAACAAAACATGGAACAGAAAAACATCAGGTGTGCATGCATGAATCATTAGAAGTGTCACAGGGATTTAAAAAACATTTACCCCAATTAAATCCTCTAGCTTTTTGTCAGTGGTCGATTTTATATTTTTGGTTACACAAACCTGGCGCCAACCTGTTAATCCAGTACATCTTGATTTCAAAGGAATGAGTCTCATTGCTACTTGTCAGTTTAGTCAGACAAACAGGAAAAAAAAATACATAATGTTAATAAAAAAAAAATAAAAGGTACTGCTTATAACTGTATTTCGAGTAATAAAAGAAACAATGTGAAAATTTCTTGACCCCTAGGTAAAAAGGTACAATTAATTTCTTCATTGTAAATTTCAGACAAAAATTACTAAAGTTTCCAACATTTGGCTGTTCTAAAGCACTTGCATGAAAAGGGTTAGCAGCATGTATGATTGTTTACAAGGTATAAATCCAGAGAGAAATCCAACCTGATACACCTACATATTGCATATTTAATACCTTTGGGGGGAAAACAAGGGGAATCCAGCACTGTCTCTGTTATGTTGAAAAATGTCACAATCTGGTTTTTAATATGACATTATCAGTAGGCCTGTATTATACAAAACTCCATTGATCTTTGTCCTCATCCTTGTACTTTTTGCCAATGACACAGTTATATTCTTCCGAAGTGCAACAATGTCAATAACAGCAACATTCAGATGCAGGGTTATTCCTTGTGGTGCACGGAACAGCTAGTAATATCCAGCTACTGTACCTAACTTAGCACGAACAAAGTAAACATTCATGTCTACGAGATACAGTTTCTCAGCATCTTTTCCCCGTGGAATTGTGGTGTAACGACACACTTCACCCTTAAATAAGCTAAAGTATCCTGTCAAGAAATGCAACTTGTGTGACTTGTATCATTGCAATTTTTGCATTTGTTCTTGCAGACTGAATCCATTCACAAGCAAAGAGAGGTTTTAAGTATATGTTATTCATGGAGCACAGTAGAATTCATTACATGGAAGAGCTGGGCATGATCCCACAATGCAACTCTGACAGGTCAATCTAATTGGGTCTTTGTTCCTATGGAAACCTTCAGTGGTATGAAGTAATCACATCTATACAGCGCTCGCATATGTATTCTTCCCTTTTCACGCTTTGTGATACGTCAGTAATGTTGCACGAGTACTCTGCTTGTCACTGGATGCCACCCCACACCCTTTCTTGTCATACTGTCTCTGCAGTTTCCCTTTTACCACTTTTGCTGTCTGTCAAGCTTTGGGGTGTCTCACCAGGGGTTATCTTCTGCAGTTACCCCCCCTTTTTATGAAATACCGGCAGTTAATCTCTCCTGAAACTCTGTATTACTGTTCACACCAGGGAACGAGCCGCACAGAATGCAGCCCTGGGTACAGCATTGGTCTTGTACAACTCAGTACAGAAATAAAGCAAGACAGAGGCAAACTGACAGGTTTCCTTTCCACTATAGCATTGTATGTACAGTACATCATCAATGGTCACTGACACAATAAAATGAGGACTGTCTGGTAGGGACCAGGGAGGGAGCAAAATGTAGACTGTCTGAGGGGTCCTGTGGACCGGGTTGGGAAAGACTGATTTAGCAATGCTTTTTTCCAAAGCAACATACCATTAGGAAAGCAGGGTCAGACAATGCCTTGCGGATTAAGGTCTTTTATCAAGGGCCCTACAGTGAAATCACTCTGTTATCTTGGAATTTGAAACCTTCAGACCACAGGTACATACCTGCAGAGCTACACACTCCCTCTGGTAGCGGTTTGGCGCTGCCCACATGGTGGGGTCAGGACAGTAAGGCCTCTATGTCACCAAGCTGAGAGGGAGAAAAACATGTACTGCCTCTGCAACATGATGTAAAACAACAGCCAAACTGAGCATTTGGCTCAGGTGTGTTAAAAACAAAATAATGTAAATACTGAGATCAACTTGGCAAGTAAATCCCTAGTCACTTAAACAGATTTTAGCAACGTCTGTTCTAAACTTACAAATCAATGAATAGCTTTAAAATCAAATATGTAACTAAGTGCATATTACAGGTCAGAAATATCATCGTAATTCCACCAACCTACTCAATACCAGTCCCTTATAACAACACATTATGTAATAATGCCACAATATGTAATAATTCACCAGAATGCAATTAATTAAATAATGATGAAAATAACAATGATTATAACAATTAGGTAATGTTGCAATATAAAATTATAATGTAGTCCATAAATTTGTATTCTGTTATCACATAATGCGGTGTCATTACAAAATGTGCATAACGCATTATTAATGCTTGTTACATACCTCTGGCAGGGTTCAAACAGATTACAGTACCGACGATATACAGGTTGACATGTGCAATACCATATCCTAAATGTAAGTGCACTTTTTATGCCTTTGATAGCAAAAATACTTAATCCTCGGATGAAAAAATTAAAAAAAAATTATTCCCAACATAAATTAAACCGTTCCTCGTGTCTAGTAAAAAAACAACACATAAAAGTGACAGGGACTTCTACAAGAACCGTGCTGTCTCCCAGTCACGGTGACTCAAGTAATGGACATGAAGAATAAAAAAAACTAAAGCTTCTGCTCCTTGTTCAGTTTTTTCCCCGTTGTGTAATCGCACCGGACATTCCGGTGTAGAGTATGACACTTGGTGCACCTATACCTAAGGATCGATA
>JAABNY020000043.1:6266303-6285123 GCA_015164015.2 Brevimyrus niger | reverse complement strand
TTTCCCCGTTGTGTAATCGCACCGGACATTCCGGTGTAGAGTATGACACTTGGTGCACCTATACCTAAGGATCGATATTGTCAGGTGTGCATGTTAGCTCAGCTTCCTTTTCAAAATAAAAGCCAATAAAATAAAATTAAGTAATAGCCTACAAACTATTTTTAAAGAGGGTGATTTTGCATAAGTTTGGTTGAGGATAAAAAAAAGTCACTTCTCCTTCGAAATACAGCACCCTCCCCCATCTAGAACTTGTTTCTATGGTTACTATGTGCATTACCATCATTAAGGTGTGGCACTTTAGTCTTCAAGTAGTTTGACTGAGTTCATCTTCCGTCTCTAGCCCAGGACAGAAGTATAGTCATCTATGCATTTAATCTGACTTCCCGTTTTTTTGCAACTCTGTTTTTTTCCGCTGGCAGAACAGCAAGACCTTATAGCAGCCCCGGGCGATCTTATGCATCCACACGACATTCATGATATCCAGGCAGATGCTTGAGAAGATCCAGGCGACGCGGCCGCCCCAGGGCAACCTGAAGAACGACTCCGAGCCATAGACGGAGTACATCTTGCCGTAGTAGATGGGAATGACGGCGATTCGCACCAAGAAGAATGTCAACGCCATCAAGACCCCGTTGGCCATGTTGGGCTTGGAGGACTTGGGGTACCCTAACACTTCAAAGAACCAGCTGTAAGACACAAGAGGGCAGCGTAAGCGACTGAAAGGGATGGAATCAGAATGACCAATCACCACAAGGGAGCGGTAAAATCACGTTAAAGCTCTCGCAAGAACACCGCTCACCTCTCAGGCAACAACACTTGGTAACACTATTTTCAAAAATGTTCTCTATAATGCATTATAGTTACCTATATAATTGTTATATTAATAAAGCATTACAGCATCTTCTGTGGACAATCATAAGGCATTATGATGTCGATTCTAATACATTATAAGCACCAATGAAGCTCTCATCTATAATGCACTATAGATACCTTCATAATGCATTATAAAAGTCAGTACAAGTATTAAGGACCAAATAGTAATGCTAACCCATGGGTTACAAACTAGCGGGTGGCCAAAGCTTATTTATCATCACATTTAAAACCTGTGTGTTACAGAGCCCTTTATATCGGAGGACAAAAATCACCATAGACTTTCAAAATAAATCAGAACATCATTCAGCTCAAGTAAAAATGGAGCCTGTTTCCAGAAACAATCAGCAAGTTCATTCACAATGTGTGTAATGAGTTTTGGAAGCGAGTGGCGACTAACATCAATTCAACATTTTTTGGTTTCAGTTCTCCTGAACTGAAAAGCCGCAGATCATCTAGAGCTTATATTGATAAAGTCATAAACAATGACTGCTGTTCTCCTAAAGAGCACAGGGTTGTTACTTCCTCAGTCATGCCTGTGCCCATGGCAGGATATACCTACCGCTGATTCACACAGGGAGTGGAAATCTCTGCGATCAGACGGAAGTTAGCAAAGTAGGGTAACATACCCTGACCCTGAAAAAAACAAGGCAACGGTCAACTGGGACCCCCAAGCCAGCACTGGGGGTGAAAGAAGACTTAAAAGGCATCACTGGATTAAGAGTGCTGACCATATCAATTCAATGCTAAGGTTAGCATTAGCGAGGCAGCATCAATCCCAAAGGAGCATTCATATCTTTCACACATTCTCCACCTTTGTTTACTTTCAGATATCATATGAATGGAAAGCAATGTTAATTAAAACTAAAATAAAGAAGGAACTAAATGCTAGTGAATGCAAAACACCCGCAGGCCCTTGGACTATAACATTTAGAACACTGCCGATTGTTGACGCACAAGTTGCCGATGCCAATTCAAAAGATACTTAATGTCAGTCAGTGTGCAGCACAAAGGACATGACAAACGTGCTGGTCAATGGAAGGAAGAATCCAGAGCAAAAAAAAAATCAAGATTATCTGTCGTGGTCGCATCATGGTAGAGTTTGCAGCAACGTTCCATTTATCTGTAATTGTAAAGGGGAATTAAACAGACATGTCCTTACTGGGGTTTGGAACACAGACAACAATCTCTGGGCACTTTAATATTTTCCCAGCATTGTATGCTGGTGCCCCAAAATACTGGTAAGTTCATACTGTTATTGGGCATTGGATCTGCCCACTGTACTCAACAGCACTAGCCGCAGAGAAGACAGGAGGTTTTTCATGGTCAGATATCCCCAGGCCTGATCATTAATAGCCTCCCCATGATCTTGCTTAACATCCAAATTGAACTGCTCACTTCCCAAACCCAACCTGTTGTGTTCTTCTTTTAATCCCTCTGGTAACCAAGAGATACAGATGGAAAGGAAAATCCAGGCCAGGCCCATAACATTTAAAGGACACTTTTCCAAGATGCTTAATCTCAATCCAATACCATCCACCCATCTTCTAATCCAGAGGTAGGCAACCCCAATCCTGGAGTGGTGGTATCCAGCAGGTATTCTATCCTACCGGGACTGGAACCACACCTGATCTCAGGCAGATAGGAACTCATCAGGTGGGATAAAGAACCAGATGGATACTTGTAGTCTTGGATCAGGGTTGCCTCCCACTTTTCGAACCTCTTATCCATTACAGTGTTGTAGGGAATTGATAAAACCATCTTTTAGATTCTAACTTCAAATTATTTGACTCTTGCCACCAACCAACCAAAAAATGACATTTTCTCAAATAATACTTGATTTCCGTTCACTCTATTCAAGGTGTTCCATCAAGACTGATGTAAGGCACCTTGAAAGGCTTGCATAATTCTTAATAACCTATAATCTTAATTCTTATTGCATGACTATTGTGTTGAATATGATATTTTTTTCAGCGACAAATGAGTCACATAATTGACTGTCATTTCAAGGGGACACATAACACGTAATAAATCATAGGATTAATGAGGGTGTCAGCCTGCCAGTAAATAACCCTCCCAAATCTCGGGCCGTGCTGGAGGGCTGGTTCCTCCTGCTTCTGATCCTCACTTCACCAGTCAGTGCAAAGCCCCACATGACCCCCCTCCCCCCATCCCACTGCCATGTTCCTGTCTTGCCTGCATACGCTGCTATTGGACAATATGGAACTCACCAGTACATAGTAGCAAGCATACAACGAGGCCAGATGATGAACTACATAAGACATCTCCCCTATAGCAGTCCAATAGCAAAGTATGAGAAGCAGATCTGCAACAAAAAAAAGCATCAATGGGCAATTAACCAATTAAAGCCAACTAAAGTCAGTTTTATTTTCCCTAATTGTCTTAGAAGGGTACAGATTTTACGTGGATAGATTTTACGGATAGGTAATACAGCTATCAGAGAGCACTGGTGGTGTACAGCCAACTGTAAAAGATAAAGATAACTTGAAAATTACGCCAAGAACGCAGAGCCATTGACTCCTCACCTGAAATGAGGTAGCCTGTAGTTATACCCACACTGATTTTCACCAGGGTGGGATCCCCCCTGTTGTCAGTCAATAAGAGGGAAGGGGCAAAGCAAAGCAAAAAAAAAAAAGACACAAAGGATTTCTGGGATTTTATTTCTGGTATTTCATTGTTATGTGCCATAACATTACAGTGAAATTGCTGTTATAGCATACACAGGGCAGACGGCTTACCAGATAGGGTCTTCATTAACGGCGTCGTCAAAAAGCAGGACGTAAAGACAGAAGAGCCCCACCACGACAGAATGTAGCGTGGACACTGTCCTAGAACAGGACACAAAAAGACAGACGCATGCTAAACGCAAACTCACGCTAAACAAAACCTCCTCAAAGAAACAAGCAGCCTTTTAACACTTAGCATGATTTTGAGTCTAATCTGGTTCACTATGCACCTTTGGAGCAAAAAGCCACTTGTGGCATCACACATCTGCTTATCAAAGTGGCTAATATAGAAAAATGAACCCAAATGTCCCAACCAGACGGGTGGCATGCTCCACGCTTCTGAAAAAAAAATCGAACAGGAAATGCATGCAGTGTCTGATGAAATCTAACAGTGCACATTTATGTTTGCACTCTTGCTATGAAATTAGTAAGTGCATCCCTTTTAAATAAGCAAGGTAATCACTGAGGCCAGTGAGGTGATATAAGCTACACTTAGATATCATGTGTCTTGTTTCCCTAGTCAGTCCCACCCCCCATATCCCCCTCCCATCCACACCCTGCAGGTGTGAACACCTTGACCAGCAGTTTTATGTGTGTTGTGACTATTTGCATGAAACAGTCTGAAACACTGACCTCTCTGTTCACAAGCTGTTCCCTATTCCATGCAATGAAGGGTTTCACTGATCCTGTGCATAACCTAAACAAATAATCCCTACTACTAACCTTAAATGCAGCCCTTTCACTGAGGTGTAGGGGAAAGAAGAGGGACCTGGCTGGTTTGACCATGGAAAAAGACCAGAGTTTTCAGTTAAAGCAGCCCTACACATCCCTACTAAATGCCAGATCACACACAGTCTATCTAAAACCATTAGCTAAAGTCTCAGATTTTGATAAACTATCACATGGGTTAAACTTAAAATTTCTGCAGTTATAAACAGACAGTTTGCTCACCTAGCTCAATTGTTTTCTTTTTTTTATTTTCCCACCACTGAATTTTAAATATAATGTTGAATACTTGTAAAGTCAATCTGTTTACTATTTGAATGTTAGTCTTGGGCTTGTGAATTGTGCTGATGCATTTAGAACAATAAAGGTTTTAATCAATAACAGGCCATGATTCAAATGGAAATCATTCACAGAGAATCTTGAATGGTTCCCCAGCTCATCCACACTTAACATTGTCCTGCAGCATTCAATCCCACAGCAGTCAGCAGAAAAGATCATGACAGAAACAGGTGTTTCCACGCTGGAGTTATTTATGCCATTGCACCAGTTACAATACAAAATGGCCTTTACATCCATTTTAGGTTTCTGGAGATGTCTCAGAGCACTGCAGTGTCGTTGGTTTTTCCACCCTGAAGGTCTCAGCCAACTGCGTAAACTGTTCCACTTCCTTTGTCCATCACTCAGATGGGAGAAGGCACGGACCTCCTCGATAGGGCCAAGTCAGGTGACAAACTCTTTCCACCTGCAACCAGTACTCCCTGGTATTAAAGGCTTTGTGCTCTTAATCATCGGCTTCCTGAACACCCAATCAGCCCTTGTGTCCCAGCAGAAGACAATCCATCACGCTAACCCTAGCGCTCACCATCCATGTTTATTTCCCTGACTGTCAGAGCTACGCTTTTTCATTTCAGTTTCGCTCTATAACCAAAAATTAGGTGCACGTTCCATGCCTCATGCCCACGTCAAACGGAACCTTTCGCCATCCCATTCTGAAGTAGATCCTGCATTGACGCCCGTCACAAACAACAGGCTCCTAGCATGATAAGACAGACAGATGGTTGGCTACCTGGAGTTCCACTCGATCTTCTGCTTGCCGTTGAGCGTCGGGAAGCCTGCACTGATGCGAGCGGAGAGCCTGGGGCTGACGCTGTAAAACAGGCACTGAAAGGCGAGGAAGCTGCCCATCGAGATGCCCGTTACCAGCGGGCAGAAGGTATCCATCAGCAGCCAATGCTAAAAAGAGGGGCATTGAAAAGAAACATACAAAAAAACTTAAGAATCACAATGGACACTTGGGGAAGTTTTAACAAACTATAATTGTGTTCCCGGGAAGAGCCACAAAATGGATCATTCCTACTTATCTCTGACCCTACTTACATACAAAAAGAGATTGGGAGAGACTGGGAGAGAGAGGAATGGAGAATACCCTCCCCTAACAAGCAAGCTGGGCGGGTCTGAGTATGGACACAGTCCACAGAAAAGTTACCTCCTGTGTTTACCATTTGACATTAACCTTGAGAGTTAACAGTCATGCTATGCATTCTGGGATTGACATGTATTACACATTAGTCTTTAAACAGATAACACACATTATGAATGGAATATATACTGTAAAACTTTGACTTCAACTGACATATAGCATCAGTTACACGATACTGGTTATCTGGAGACTAATTTTACAGACGGACAGCGCCATATGGGAGGCTATATATTATACATCCATACAACAAGAGGTCATGTAGTGCAAGCTAAAATTAGATAACCAACATACCCAGTAATGTTATACAACTTACAGAGCGGGGCTTTATACAGCACATATTTTGGCTAAACCCAAAATTTCAAAAATATCATTAATGCCCTTTGAGACATCGGTGTTTTAGGAATAAAATATAGTAAAATTTTTAAAAATATATTAGTATAAGCTGTGAATTAATGATTATGACAGTAATGCAGAGTATTGCAGTGATACCTGGCAACCTCACAAAAAGCCAGACAATGACTGGGTCTGACTTTCTAAGAAGAGATGTCTGAGTCAATGAAATCCTTTGTTCATGCCAAGGATTGTGCATTTAAGCTGGAGACAAAGTAAATGTTCATAAACTGCCATTCATCGAAACATTTACTAGGCATATTACTTTCGAGACATTTTAGTGAAGTTTATACCTAATCTTATTTAACATATTGTTTAACAAAAACCCTTGAAACTTAAAACTGAACAACCCATCCCAAAACTGAGCCCTTCGACCGTAACTACCTCAGTCAATGCTGGCAGAATCTGAACGCTTACCCGAGCTATAGCTTTTGATTACTGCAGGAAACTCAGCCAGTTCAGCATTCACAGGGAGACTGAAGGCTGGTTCAAACTTCTCTGCACGCGTTCACGCGGACGTGTCCTCATGGACTTTTATGAAGTCTTTTTACATTATCGTGCTCCAGATTTCTGTACACATGGACAGTGTATGCACAGCTCTGGACACACTGTGCTTGAAGTAGCTTTTCCCCTTCAATAACCATATTGGAATCACATGTTGGAATCGCAAGCATGGCGTGGTATTCCGTTGTGCGCTTGTGCAAAGTGCATGGCTTGACCAGAGGAGTGTAAACATTTCCGTGTCCGTATACGCAGTGTGGATGTGCGAGTGTTATACGTGTTATAAGTGTGATCCAGCCTTGAGAACTACTGCAAATCCATCACTGGTCCTGTCTTCCTCCTTCCAGTCAAATCTGAAAACCAGAGAGCCTGGCATCAGCTTAATGACGGGCGCTAGCCCCTCCGTGTTGTGACCTCACCATGTGTGCAACACCAACACGCTGTGGGCAGTGATGGCTTAATGGTTAGGAAAGCGCACTTAAAATTGAAAGATTGCAGGTTTGAATCCCCGACTTGCAAGGCACCACTGAGGTACTCTGAGCAAGGTACTGCTCCCCGGGCGCAGAATTAGCTGCCCCCTGCTATGTCACAAAAGTCACATATGGGTGAAATGCAGAAGTCACATTTCGTTGTGGTGTGTTGACAATGATCTCTAATTCTAATCTACCAGTCGCAGCGTGTAGCCCTGCAGTTACGTACCTATAATCAGAAGGTTCGTAGTTCAAATCCCATGATCAACAGAGCGATTTTACTGAACAAAGCCTTTAACCCATAACAGCTCCAGTGAATGACTGACCCTCCTTTCATAACTACATGCGTTGGATGAAAGTGCTGAATCCCTGTTTCCTAAATTGGTCTTTGAGGGCACTCCACATATTTGCTCCCTCCCAGCGGCACGTAGGACTGGGTTGGGAAACGTTTTGCTAAACAAATTAAATGTAAATGTATTGTACAGCAGCGAGGGAGGCATCATCAATCAATCAAGTAACAGTTATCTCCACCAGGGACCCACCAGGGTTTGCCACCTCCTAGCTCATCTATTTGTGACTTCTTAGCTCTTCTTTTGTTGGGTTCATTTGAGTAACCCCTTTGAGTAACCACAGCTATGGTCCTGACTGCTTTTTCCTCCAGTCCATGGTAGCTACATAACAACCACTTTGGCACCAAACCAACCAATCCCATTCATCATCTTAGCATCAGCGAACTGAGTCGCAATTGTGGAACAATCATCTGGATCCTCGAAATCATGATCCGCTGAACCGGTTTTTCAGCCTCGATTCAATCAAAGAACGAAAGCATAGTCTGGGAGAAGCTGAGGGCAAAGCAGACAGGTAAATCTGCAAGGTCAAATTATCCAGCACCAAAGCTCAAGCTTTGCCATGACTGACTCTAGCTTAAGACAGGACAGGAACATGACTGGGGACCTCAAATATGCATACTGCTTTGTGGAGGAAGTAAAATGGTCAGTTTTCTTGGTATGGGGGCCTCCCATGTAAGGTTTTGTCTAGTGCCCCTGAAAAGGTATGTTGGCCCTGTATCCATCCCATCACTTACCCAGTACAGGGTTATAGTGGGGGACCAGGGGCCATTTAGAAACACCAAATAGCTTAATTTGCAATAAGCAAGTTTAGCAGCATACTATATACTAAGATGCTTATTTTTAAAAGAAAATTAGCTTATTATGTGAATACACACAGTTGTCAGTTGAACTTCTGAGTGGTACAGTTGCTTCAGCCAAGGGCAGGTGGGCAGTTTATTTTGTGACACTGAACCAATGCAATCAGCCAAACGTGCTGCAAACTGGCAGTCATGCAGCTTGGGTACGTCTTTTATGCGACCGATTAAGTGGCCCATTCTAACTGACAGTGCTTGAGGGGCTACGGCATGCAGTTCCATGTAAACTTTTGTCACCAATTATCATGTATTCTGTGCAATCTATTACATGACCCAATCTCTCACAATATGGCTTACTGGCTAATCATTTTAATCTATTGAAGCCACGTCTTTAATTTATATGAATCAAATGTATGTTCATCATCAGATGGAAACAGATTGAGAATCAAAATAAGTACTGCAGCGCCAATCAAAAGTCTGTATCCACCTAGTTTTAATGCAAATACTACTTTAGCTGTTATTCACTCTAGTAAATGACCTCGGGACAATGAAGTAATAGGTATTGAATATCGCACAAACCAGGAGAAGTGTTCAACATCTCAAAATTTTCTGTAATTTTTTACTCTTCAAAATAGCCCCATTTTGCTTCAGTGACAGGATTGCAGATTCTTGCCGTTCTTTCAACCAGCTTCCAGATGTAGCCACCTGCAATGCACCTCCTACAGTACTGAAGAAGTTTCCACACATTCTGCACACGAGTTAGCTATCTTGTTAGATCTTCGGTCTAACTCCACCCAAATCAGCTCCATCCGGGTTCGGGTCAGGGTATTGCAGCGGGGGTGCAGGTCATATGTCTCAACATCCATCTCTTTTCTTGTTCACAAGGTCATACTTACTATACTTAACCTGGAGGCGCACATAAAGTCATTATCTTATTCGGAAAAACAAGCTATTTTGAGTGAGTAGGTGTGTCCAAACCTTTGACTGTTTTATAGAAACATGTATATAATGATTTCAAGAAATATCTTCACCACTTCAGTACAGAAACATCTCCCCACAGGTGCACGTTACAAGCGTAATCTAAAATTAGCTTCCTTATATGGAATTTTCTTATATATTCTCACTCAACGCATTTATGTTTGTAAAATACACTTTGCATTTGTGATTTTGCCCATTTAACAAATTCCTTAGCTACGTGCTGGTCAGATGCACCAATACGATTAAGCAAAACCAGTTCCGCTGTTAACCTTTAATACAGATAAGATGAAACGCAATAGAATGTTTCGCAAGAGGGATAACGTGCTTAACGTGCAAACTAAATTATCAACATTTTCCTATTTCAACTTTACATAAAGTTGCCAAGGGAACAAGGGTTAGATAATTATGAGGTGGTGGTGCCCAATTAAATGATATGATTTTTTTTAAATGCACGAGTTTTGTAATGTATAGGTGGTTATGAAGGTACATTATGTTCACTTTCCTTTTACGGCAAAAATGAAAGCGAGCGGTTTCCTGGCTGATCGGTAAAAAACGTGCACGTGAACCGTGAAAGCAGCGGAGCCGTAAGTTTACTTTAACATCTTAACGGCAAGTCCTGTGTAAAGCCAGTTCACTACCCGCACATACGCTTACGCAAACAGTAATCTATCAAGAAAGGTATATTCAAACAAATTGCATATCCCGTCACAGCTTACCTTGTCTCTCATTATTGGAGAAGAAAACTGTAGTTAATATATGTACCAGGAACCATCCAATCGTTATTCGTAACTTTCCCGTTCAAATCCACGTTCATAAATTTTGGTCCAGGCGCAAAGAAGTAAATTATTCTCCGTGCGCCAGGCTGTTATCTTTGAATGACATTTGCATTGTGAATAACCCTGTGAAAATGCGTCTGCGGAACTGAGTCGATCATGCAGGCTGACATGTTTAAGTTGAGAGATGCGTTCCGCCCTGGGCTGGGTTGTGGTAGTGATGGGGGAGGTTACTAAGGGGTAAGGCGCTGCTTTTGCGGAGATCAAGTTACAGCAGCCTTCTTAAAGGGCTATATTCACACACTCGCGTGCACATGCACACGAGCACGCGCGCGCACCCTCATACGGACGAGAATACGGTAACCTTTTACCTAAGGAGAAAACATAAAGCGCCAAATGTTCGTGTCTCGGCAACATTTATCAGCGCCATTTGATCATTAATTATTACTAATTATTTTGGGTATTTTATCCTTATCACATCAACACTATAAAACCAACATCATTTTCATTAGGTCATTTTAACTGCATGTAATACGATTATCGAATAGAATAGTATAGTGTAGCCTATAGCAGATTGTCTTATGTGGAATACGTTTCTATGTTTGTGAGCTCTCTTGTGAAGCATTCACCAACTTCCATTTATCCTGGTCATGCTCGTGAGGAAGCCTGGAGCCTGATAGTATAATACATTCGAGATGCCAGTTACTCTGAAACTTATTTAAAGTTTCTATAATTAAACAAATACAACATACTTAAAGCTCGTGTGTTGTTCCCAAATGTTCTTTTTACAGTTACTTTTATGGATAGTCCTAATGTGTCTGATGTATTAGCGGCTCTACGTGTATAGATTGATAAACTGTTAGACCCGTTTATAACAGCAGGGGGAGGTATTGGCCTCCTTTTTGCAATTTGTAAATGGATGGCACAATTAGTCCAACAATGCTGAACACGTTACGGGCGACTTCTGTAACATAAACGCTCTATCACAGGGGCGATTTTAGCCCATTTTTGGGGGTGCTTGAATAAAAGCACCCGCAAAGATTTCTAACTTTATGCTGTTTATGTGACGAGTAAAGTGTATCTTGCCTTGCTGGGCAGCTCTCTGGGTGCTCAGCACCCCCAAAGCTCTGAACCTAGAATCGTCCCTGCTCTATCATTACGTGCCGGCAATTAAGTAGCTTGATTGTAGATATCCTTAATCAAGATGCCATTAATGGTCAGTCCTAAAAGTTCTTTTCAGTTTCAAATTTAGAAAGTTAGTATAGAATTACTGAAATTAAACAGACAAAAAGAATCATTGTTTTACTTGAGTTGTCATATTCTGTATGCTGCCTGCAGAATAATTTTTCTGTCTATATTTCGCACTGCAGGTAGGGGGCGGTATCAGAAAAGGAAACAGGGCTTGGGGACGTGAAGTAGAGGCACAGAGGGGCTCATTCATGAGAAATAACAGCAGGGGAATTTGTGAAGGGCTTCGTTCACAAGAAATCGAGGAGGGGTCTGACCCCACCCCCAGGGTACAGTGAGCCTTTAGTTCTCCATCGTGAGGAGATTCAGGAGAATCGGGCTTCCGCACCTTGTCAGACAGTACCCTCAGAAAGCAGGGAGAGAACACACACGAAGCAGTGATGGCTTCACTCGAATTGCACGACTGACGGGACCAGAAAGGTCTTTTACCTGATCCTACGATCTAGTAGCCTGGATGTCGAGTCGTTCCACTTAGAACATATAATATACATTACTTTCATCCAGGTGTGTGTGTGTGTGTTTTCAATAAAATTTCAACTTTCAGTTTTGTAGTAAACAGGATAAGAATTAATTCACACAAAAGCAAGCGTACCAAAAATCGAACGAATGCAATGTTGTCCTCCTAAAATGCGTATATTCATATATTTTTATCCTGCCTGCTGCCTCTCTCATGTTTAACAGAGGTTTACTCCGTTATAAATTTCTGTGTGTGCAGAATGAATTACCAAGGTTTTATTATTTATTTATTTTTATCGAATTTGTGATCGGCGTAAAGAGGCCAGCATTCCGACACGGAGGGGGAGATGGAGAGGGAGCTGGAGGGGAGACGGTGATCTCCGCATTCCCAGACTGACGCTGCCTTAAAAGGGCATATGGGTGAGATCATAGAGCGAGTCCCTCCGCCCACCTCCCCCGGCCGTGTCAGCACAATCCGGGACGGCTCGTCACAGTCCTTTCGGCTAGACCAAGTTCAAAAGTTCCCCGTAGCTAGTAATTGGTATTTTATAAGGGTCTGACTAAATTCAGTAGTCTAGTCTGTTATATAATATAACCGTTTCCAGACCGTTTTACTCCGAAACATCCTCGAGCTACAATGGAAAGAAAAATTTTTAAGTAATTGCCTTCTTTCATATTTTCGTGTTAGCCAAATCTCATTAAAATGTATGCTTTAATGGCAGTAATATTTGTATTTTTATAGAACAGTAACGATAAGGACGAATGCTTATACTGCTATACGTCCTAAAATAATAACTATATTATTATTGTAGGGTGGATGCGCGAAGAAGCTGCCCACCGCCATCTATTTCACAGGCACCATCCAGCGATTTCTTGGTCTAGGATAGAACGCTTTGTGAGCGATGGTTTCCACATATGTATGGGTTTACTTAAGATTAAAATTAGGTGCGATTGCGTTAATGCGATCCGCAGCATCTAAATAGCTCGTGGGACTTCTGTTTACACAAAAATGTTCTGAGGGAGGAAGGAAAGGTGATTGGTTCAGAGAGATAACAAATCAGAATCAAGAGGAGGAGGGTTCAAAGAAGTAGAGGAGGTCAGACCAAGACATCTGATTGGTCGATCCGTCCTTCTCTGAACCAATAATTTTTCGTTTTGCCCTCAAAATATTTGTGTGTGTGTGTAAATCTTCACACCCTTAAGTCAGTTTCTCAAAACAGAATGTCACATCTCAGTGTATCCATTCATTTACAAATAATTTAGTTTTGGTTTTAAAAGGATTAGATATATTCACTTTGAATTATCCCAAAATCAGTTGTATTAGTCATGTTGTCAAAATTAATTGTATGCTTCTCATTTGTATGCTTCTCATTTGTTTGCATTTAAACGTGTGCATGGTGTAAGTTATCACGTGCGAAATTGTTTATTCGGCTGTCAGAAAGGATCTTTCAGAGGTGAAGTATGTAGAACACAGTTGAAAAACAGGTTTTATTATATGACAAAAGCAGAAACTGCTTCTCACTAGTCACACAACCAATAGGCAATAGATGCTGCCCGTGATGACAACAGATACTTGTAGAACATTTTTTTTTCCCTTAATCTATTACAAGGGAGAATTTCAGCTATTTGAAAACTGTGTTGGGAAAATGCATAAGCAGTTGAGAGAACTTCAAGACTGTTTAAAGAAACTGCCCAAAGCAACCAAGACAAACTGTAAGAATACGGCTAGCTTTTTGTTATTTTGGCATTTATGCTGATTTAAGTTGGCAAATGATAGATGATTTTGTCTAAGGCTTGTACTGTATCATCTGCAATGTATTCATTATATAAACAATGCAGAACATTGGAGGAGAAAGGCAGGATTTGGCCTGCGTGTCAGGGTTATTGTCATTGTTGACTGAGGTTAAACTGCATAAGTAGGAGTACTGGAGGAAGGTCCTCACTACCCTGTAAGCAGACAAGCCAAAGATCAGGCAAACGTCAGGGAGCACCAGGTTTCGTCAGAGCCACAAGGAGTGACGTCAGCCCCTCTGGGGAAATGGGTAGCAGCAAATGGGCTAAAAAGCCTGGCCAGAGGTTTTACATGGAACGTATGGGGTGTTCAAGACTGAGTCATAGTGATATGGCATCCTGATGTTTCTCATACCGGGGCAAGAGGTTTCCAGCATCCAGACAGTGTCTTATAACTCACAAATGGCATGACTTTTCTCCTTTTGGGTGGGACTGATCCCTCAGGTAACAGAGCAGCCTTGCACCCTTTCAGAGAGCTATAAATCTGATGCATGTCCACAGCTTTGAGGAGTAGGTGGAGCGTCTTTCCTCTGGAAGCTCCAGCTTCCTCCCACTGTCCAAAATTAGACAGCCTGGGGACCTGGTGTCTCTAATTTATCCTGTGATGAGCTTGAATGTCCTATTCATTGCAGAAATAGCCTTCGTTTTGTCTCCAACCCCTATTTCTGT
Organism: Brevimyrus niger; assembly: GCA_015164015.2. NCBI lineage: Eukaryota > Metazoa > Chordata > Actinopteri > Osteoglossiformes > Mormyridae > Brevimyrus > Brevimyrus niger. Next base: position 6,270,880 of record JAABNY020000043.1, on the reverse strand, counting down.
ACTGTGTAGTTTTTATATTTGTTTGCACCATGTTTACGTGCTTGCACTATGTGCACTCTTTTTGTACTCGCTCTGTTCCACACCATACGTATGTTTGCCTGTGCGCTACATTTTCACTGCTATATGCACCAGAATTTCCCCCTAGGTTCAATAACGTCCATCTTAATCTTAATCTTAAATGTCCCATAGTGCCACATAGGGCAAATATATTCCTAATGCAAATTCTATGAAAATCCAATAGTAGAACATTAATAAAGGGAATCAGCAAGTGGAGCAGTGATTTTACTTCATTTTTTTACCTCCTGTATCTCTAGCCTTTCTGCATATCCATTTCAGATCATGGTTCTTAGCTGAGTCCTCCTGTCCAGCCATCCACCATAACATCTTATTTAGTACAGGGTAGCACTTGAAGTGGGCTGATACTCACCAGTATTTTTCTCTTTATAGGACCAGACACACTTCTCATAATCTGCCAGTACAGAATAACAAGGTTAGACTGGCTACTGTTTATTCCCCACTTCAAGAACTGGAATGGGGATCATGGTCAGTCTGGGTTTTTCCAAGGAGGTAGAGAGTTCAGGGCAGAGAACACCCTGAATGCGAGGCTAGTTCATCTCATTACACACAAACACACACACACTGACACATACTGACACACACACACATTGTGATTATCTTTGTAGGGAATCTCAATTCATTTCTATGGAGAAAACTCTAATCCCAATATAACAGCCTTAACCCCTACCCAACCCTAACCACAACCATATGTAATCAGATAAAACACAAGAATGTTTAGTTTTTTTATTGCATTCACAAATCTTTGTGGGGACCTGGTCTCCACAATGTCAAAATAAGAGTTTTTTGTGGTTTCCCCCAGGTATATGTGTGTGGCTGTATGTGTGGATTATTTTCATATTACATTGTGGGGAACATTTGGTCCACAGCCACCCACACACACATACCTAGAGGAACCCCCCCCCCCCAAAAAAAAAATAAAAATACAGGGAAACATGAAAATTCCATAGACACGGAGTGGGAGCCGGACTCAGACCCCAGGTCTGTAGGTAGGAGGCGACCCTCTCGCTCATGTCATTCATGAATATTTTACAGATGTTCCAGCAGGTCGCCGAAGCTGAGCTCCAGCTCCAGGGGCATTTTTAGTCCTGTTCTCTGAAGAGGGCGGCTCTAATTGCAGAGGCTGACAATGCAAGATGCCCTGGGCGACTCGCTTTGTTTGCCTTCTCCGTCGGGATGAGTCCACGCCGATGCAGGGCCCTCATTGTTTGCAGCTTCCTGTTTGAGGATTCTGCGGGGCCTTGATTGTCCGACTCCCAGGGCAGGAAACAGGCAGACAACGGGGGAGCCGCCGAGAGCAAAAAATTACATCATAAATCCAGGCGTGCTCCATATAACACTTAATACCATGCTATATCCCATTATATCCCAATTAATACCATAGCTTATCAATCATTTTATTGAGTCGGTATTAACCTAGGTACAAGAGCATTTAACTTACTTAATAGTAATCTGAAATATATGCGGGAGGACCACCTATACTGTCAGTTAGCACTTTTCATCTATCCATTTTCTGTAACCGCTTATTCTCATGCTAAATCAGTGTCTCTCAACCTGGTTCTCAGGTAGCGCCAGACGGTGCACATTTTCTTTCCCTATAGCTCCCAGACAATCAAAAACACTAACTACCTGGAACTGGTATAGAGGGCAAAATTGTGAACTGTCTGGGGGTCCTTGAGGACTCGACTGAAAATTTTCAGAGTCATGAAGGCTGCCTTGCTCATGCCAGGCTAAACTGATTGAACCGAGGGATTGGGGTGTTTTTTAAGCACACATTGCCGCTTTAAGCGCACAGCTTGCTGGCTGGACACGCCGCGGCATTGCGTGTGATAGCGGCCGTTTGTATTGGCAGCTACCTAAAGTCATTAAGTCGGCAGCAGGGAGGCGTAGGGGTTTGGGCTGCTGGGTGGCGCATGTCCAAAGATAACGGCATGTTACAGCTGACGACGTTTTATCAATGAGAAAAAATGCCGACCCTTGGCTTTGGACTTGAATTGTTGTTTTGATTACTATGTAACATTTTAATGGCAAATTTAATAGAACTCCAGTGTAAAAAATAAAAATAACCAAAAGAGGGACTTGTTGAACTACTTCAGAACTTATAATGGCTGGTATGAAAAATAAATTAAATGACGTAAGAGAGTGATCATTCGGTGCAAGTTATATTTTCATTTTTAGCCAGCAGTCTTTGGGTCTTCGACGTGCTTTTCGGCACATATCTGGAAAGCTAGCCTATGTAAATGTTAACGTTTTGCACGTTCAAATGACCATCTGACAGACGCGTAAAACAGTATACAAGAAAATAAAAGACCTAACGCTGTTAAATCGTCCGCTTTGTAACACCTAATGGAAAAACGTTTGTCTAGCAATGCGATCCAAGCAAGACATTACAGAAACACACAAGAACTGAAACAGCTTTTTTATTTTTTACGGAGAAATAGACCAATCACTGTGCAGGTCTAATCGTCATTAACAATACTTACCAATATTATTACCGAGAATGAAAGTTCCTCTAATTTTTATATTAATGACCATTTATATCGGCTATACCATTTATAACTTTATTTCGGATTCATAATTTTCTCCTACAATTGCATGGTGTGAGCATTTTCTTGTTTTGTATATAATCATCTACATACAAAACAGCATGGTTCAAGCATCAAAATACAAAGTTTTCTTGAATTAACACAATGTATTGATTAATTAAACGTGCTGATGTTCTTGTTTCCTCTAACAGTACTAGTTTCCATTTCAACAAAAGAAACGCGTATGCAAATACGCCGAATCTGATTGGCTCAGATGCCCCCGTCAATCTGGTGGCGACATTTTTTTTTCTTTCTTTAACACAAAAAGAGCTAAAGAAACCCGAACTTTCTGTGGATGTGCTGCTTTCACCTAAGATCTGCAGAGCAGTTAACGGGAAACTTGCAGAATTAAAGCTTACGGATCCAATTATCCCTTTCGGACGGTGCACTGCGTTGCATAACTATCTCTTGTTCATTCTACACATCGAATAAACAGAAGGGACAGACAGCTACATCCTTTTGAGGACATTGCTTGGTTATATAATAAAACAAAGAAAAATGACTCAGTTCAACAAGGGACCGACCTACGGCCTCTCTGCAGAAGTGAAAAGCAAGGTAAGGATATTGCCGTGTTTAGTGCGAAAATTTGATCTTATTTTTTCCTGTTTTGACTGGCCGCTTTTATTTTATTTTAAGTGCTGCCGAAACGGCATTGCTTTCCCCATGCTTCCAAAGTGAAAAGGAGATCTCCCGTATTTACGTTTATCCGTGAATAGAAATGTTAATATCATCCGGATGAAAAGTGTGATCTTACTCGTTTTCTTTTTTCTTTTCTTCTTTTTTTGAGAAACTTGCAGGCATCCGTCCGGTTGCGCTCTTTGTTTCCTGCTGCGCTTTCAGTTAAACACAGGTCACCCGATCTGCTTTTCACCTTTGGGAATGTATTATGCCTGCTCTTTAGGTGAAGCACCACATGTCACATCCTTCGCGTAAAAGCTGAAGATATATATGGCAGAATGGAAAATCACAATTGTTTATGTATATATTATTTAGAAAATGTTAAAATTTGATACACGTTAATTTTATAATCTTAATTTCAGTGTTTTTGCTAAAGAGATTAACTGAAATTTGGTATCTGTCATATGGACACAGTAAAAAATATTTTCATAGTAATCCAGTTAACTATATAAACAGTCTTTGTAAATTCTGTGTTATACACGTTGCAGGGTGGAGCATCGCATACGCACTGTAAATAACCCAGTATCGCATATTTATAATTGGGATACTGATGCGACTAGCACAATATTGTTCATTTTTATTGCAAGGTATCCCACAGCCACAGCGACTTACTGCAGATAAAATGGGGGTTTGAGATGTAAAAAAAAATCAATACCAGTTTGTGTGACCTCTTCAAAGGAAGACAGCTAGATTGTGGCGTGGGGTACAAATATAGGTCCCTGCAGTATTGGAGTGTTAGAAAACCCTTAGAAAAGCCTCCAAAAACCAACCTTTCAGATGCGGGATTTTTTTTCTTTCACATCTGGTTCATGAACATGAATGTATTTTGGGCGAAGTTCTTTATTGCACTTTCGGTTTTGTTCCCCATTGTCCTCTTCCAGGTAACTAATACCATCGCCCCAGCTGTTGCAAAAGTCTGCATGCGTCCCATGCATTTCATTTTTTGCATATTGCGTATGAAACGGTGCATAGGATGGGTGAAACGCAGCGACATTTTCGCTGCCGCTCGTGACTGCCAGACACGCCACGTCTCATTTCTGGTAACAAGAGTCTGTTGCTATTTCGTAAAAAGGGGGGTGGTCCTCTTCATCCCCACCGCAGTACCCTCTCAGCCCTGTGACTTTTAAGTGCGCTCTAATGGGCAATTTCCATCTGATAAGTGCTGGTCGCAGAAGAGTTTCCACAGAGCAGACTGGTCAGTATATCCTTTGGGGAAATAATAATAATAAAAACAAATAA
>JAABNY020000043.1:6241004-6266203 GCA_015164015.2 Brevimyrus niger | reverse complement strand
CTGGTCGCAGAAGAGTTTCCACAGAGCAGACTGGTCAGTATATCCTTTGGGGAAATAATAATAATAAAAACAAATAAAAAATCTCGAAACCAGTTGGTTGTTTTAACTTGATGTTGATCAAACAATCGATGTCAAGATGAAAAACTATTATTATTATTTTGTTTTTTTTTTTTTTGGGGGGGGGGAGGTCCTTAGAGGATTTGCAAACGATTCTTCTTTTTTGTTTCTCGGGAGAGTGGCATAGCCCACTTCTTCAGTTTGGGAGCACTTCTCTGTCCTTTCAGTTATTAGGAAGCTGATCAGTCCCTTAATTCCATGAAAGGGTCCTGGTCACTCTACCTAAGCTGCCTTTAATCTTATGGGAATAAAACAGCCCTTTGGAAATGTCCAAGCAGGCAGACCTAGGGGCTCTTTGGTTTAATGAAGAGAGTCAAGCCATAAAAAGTATGTTCAGCTAAACTTTATTATGTGGCCTGTTTACTCCAGTTAAAGTCCATATTAATCTATGCCACCTGTCCTCGTCACTGTTCGGTTGGGAAAGAAGTTTACCTTGGTCAGTAGCTGGTGTGAGATTTTCAATTCAGGATAAGGCCTCACACACATGTACATGCATTTACATGTGACAGTTTTATTACCCTGAAAATAGTCTTTATGGTTTGCAGGCTACCCCAGCAGTTTTGATGTAGCTAATTTTAGGTCTATAATGGAATGTTATTGATTTTCTATAAGATTTTTTGTGTGAGGGTCTGTAAGCATGAGTGTCATGCCAGATGCATGAGAATTGGCAACGTCTATATATATATATATGTGTGTGTGTATCACCATATATATCTTGTCTATTTACCATCTAGGTGATGGTGGTCTGCAGATCAGGCTTACTGAGCCCAACATGGAGCCTTCAGGCGTGAACATGTGTTCCAATGTCTGCACTGTGGCGCCTCTTGTGGTTTACACATTTCCACACATGGCTGACCCTGGTGGGGCTGAATCTCTCACACTTAGATCAGTGATATTGAGCTTACTCTTGAACTGTATTTATATTCATTTTATGTCACGTATATGCATGCAGACTGAATTATTGATTGACTGTATGTGTACATTATATAAAAATCCAATCTTCCATTTAAAGCTAACATACTGATACTGGTAATTAACTGATACAGTGTCAAGTTTTTGTTTATATATATTGTGAAGCAGAGAGCCTGTGTTTTGTTAATACCAGGGAATTTCTCTGAATTTCTTGTAGGTTTGTTTGTTTTAAAATATGAGATTCAAGCCATACATCAACTAAAGTTGAGCCGGGAGACTCGTGTTTTTAATGAACTGTTTCGAGAGCAAGATTCGGCACCACAAAGTGTGGGAGGAAATGCCGTCCTGCAGTAGTCACCTGCTTGGCGACACTCTGCCAGGTGTCTGTCTCAGAGCCAGAGACAATGACCCTTTGATAAGGCGGAATGTCACTTGACTGTTCAGGAGCTTGTTGACAAGGTTTCGAGGGAAAAATAAATAAGGCGGATTCTGGACATTTCCTCTTAGCATTTGTATCTCTTGTCAGCTTTCCAGGATATTTTTGAGATTTGCATGGAAATTACCATTTTGAATATTTTACAGTCGATCCACAATTCACTTGGCACTTGTTTTGAGTGGTATTCTAAAAAGAAGTCTTCGCCAAAATTTTTTTTTTTTAAATTGTAGAATGTAAAGAATGGGACAAATGTTTTGGCTACCCGCTGCATGCAAAGTGCAGAGGCCCTTGCTTAATTCCTGTAACCTGAAAGGCAAGCTGTCAATCGCTGGCAGACTGACAGGCTCCGCCCCCATTCTAATATCACTCTCCCTGCCCACATAAGCACAAGCAATTCCAAGCCTTTAAAAAAACCCTGATTTTACTTGGCAATAAAATCGCTCTTATGGGTTTGGTCATTAACATCCTGGCATCCTGTGGCCTGACTGACCTCTATTGCCAAGCTCGCAAGTAGGCTGATCCAGCCATTCAAGAGTTTGACAAGCTTGTGTTTTTTTGTTTTGTTTTTTTAAGAATGGGGGGTTGGATGGAATGAGGCGGAAGCGTTTTCATTTCAGCAGTTAATGGACCTCCTAAGTTTCAATTTCCAGTCTCTAGATGCCTTTCAGGAAATCCCTCAATGTTTCCAGGGATATTGGCACGCCCCTGCATTTGCATTTGCGACAGTCTAATATAGCGTCTAATACACCCTACTGCAGCATCTACTCCAGCCTGTTATAGCATCCAGCTGTATTTGGGCTGCACTGCTTTTGTGTTGAATTACACTGGGGTCATGCAGTCCCGTGCTCAGCAGTATTTTGTGTGTGTGTGTGTTTCAGCCACTCTTATTATTGAATTTCTGAGCTGGTAGTGCGGTATTTTCCTTTTAAGTGCTGACACCGGATCATTCTTTTGCGTTCCTGGTGCAAAACATCTGTCACCACTTCATCCTTGAGGTGTCATGATTTCCTGGAGCTGCTCTGCCAAACAGCTCATGGCTCCGAATCCAGGAAGTTCATGGTCATAGTTTTTTTTTTTATTTGGAGGCTTTGGATGGTGGGGCTATTGGTTTGTGGTCTTTAAGTTCTCCCCATTCACTGGAGCAAAAGGCAATTGCTATATTTGCCATGCAAACTTGTTTGCAATTTCAGTTAAGGGCTTTTCTGCAGCAACATTTTTTTGATAGCTGAATTTGTAGGCCATTTACTACATGGGGAAGCAGCGGCGATGTTGCATAGCTGGTAGTTTCACAGTCAATTTGAGGCTCCTGAAGGACAAGATGTCTATTGTCTAAAAAAATCCAGCGAGTTTCTCTAAAACTGTCCTGGTAGCCTGTGTAAGGACATGGTTTATGAGCCAGTTACAGGACAGAAATGGTGTCCAGAACATTTCTCCTTCAAGCCCCATTGGAAGCGGAATGAGAAGAGCGAGATCCAGGCTACAACCGGCTTGTAGGTCAGATTCTTCTGTCATGAAGCCAGAGTCTTTCCAGGGGCTTAGAATATGGGATTGACAATCATGCCATTTTCATAAAGGACACTGGATCTTTTTGTACTGCTTTAAACAGTCTTCTTGAAGCAGTGGAAAGTGTTGTCCTGCCTACAGACCTTTCAACTCCCTTGGCCGTGAAGAGGAGCGCTGCTTGTATTGCTACTCAGTCAGCATTTGTCGCCACACAATCCAGAATTCTGACATCTTGATGAGAAGGAGTGACCAGAGATCATTTTCCAAGCTTGGAGGGTCTCTGCCAAATAGCCATACTGATAAAGGGGGCATCTCAGGGTTTGTTATGGGCTATTCCCAGTGACCAGTGATCTTTTACTTCTCCAGATGTCGGCTCTGATTAAGGAGGCGTCTTGTGCTACAGAATCACAACAAGGCTTGTTTTGTGTCTGGAAAGGTTAAGTATTCTTCTAGTTTGCACTTTTTTTTCTGCTGGCGCCATTTATCTTTCATGGAACATTTAACTTCTCTTCAGATAAAGCATCGCTGTGTTTAATCGAAGCCTGTTTTTGGTAACTTCAGTAGGTCATAAGACATGTAAGATTACCAAATGAATTTTTGTGTATGTAAGGGAAAGTGAACTGAACAGTGAAGATGGATGAGCATCGGATGACTACTCAGCTGACTGCTGAAGATCTCAGAGGGGTGTCATCCTGAGTTGGGCTCATACTCCACCTTCTCAGCAAGATTCTTAAAGGAGCATATTCATTGCCTTCAAGTTCTATTGAGTAACAGCGATAACGTGGTGAATGCCAACCTTTATCCATACACTGCATAAAGAAAGGGGTTTTCAGAATGAAACTGGGATCTATGGAATTTTGGTGGAAAATTATAGTAAATTGTCTTAAGCCCATGTTACCATGCCATCAAAAATACATTGTCCTCCTTATCTCGAGTGAAATGGCAGACTGTGGAAACGGAGTTAGAGTTTGCGAGAGAAGGACATGCTGTCCATTCTGGTACTTATTAACAGTACGACTAATATGTAGCTGAGACTGGAAGCAGTTTGCAGAGTAACATAAGCTGGCGATCGTTGTAGGAATTTAAAACATCTCCTCAACTATGGAGTAGAGCACCGAAAAGGCAATTCCTCACCTATTGAATCATTTCAGTTTCTTTAGGGCGTGTGTTCCCCCACCTTAAAAAAAAAAAAGGTTTTTATCAGTGCTGTGTTATACCAGATATGTGCACAAATTCAATAATACAAGCGGTATTGTAAAACTCTCAATCCCTGCAGTTGATTGATTTATTTTGTTTTTGCCTCTTCTGGCATCGTTCCTGGACAAACACTCAGGATGTAACAAAGCCTATTTGTCGCTTAACCCGATCTTCCACTGCGTCTGCACCTCACCACTTTGCAGCTAAATTCTTCGTCCTGCTTCCCCATCCCATGGACACGAAGTCGACACGAAAAGCAGCTGCCATTGAGCGGCGGTTCTGGGCGCAGCCTTTCGCACACAGACGCTCGTCCTCTGGTGAATGACTGTGTTAAGTTAGCGTTTCCCGGCCCGGTTCTTGGGGACCACGGACGGTTCACGTTTTTGCTCCCTCCAGGCTTCCTGCCAGACCGTCCACATTTTTGCTCCCTCCGGCTGTGCTTAAGTAATAAATGATGCTTCCCCTGGCCATATGTTTGTAGAACATAATTCAAGCAAATGCAGAAACCGGGCACCTGGGTGCTCATGAGCAAAGCTGCGAATGAGAATAGCCTGTAATTTGTAGCCCCGGAGGATCTTCCTCCCCCAAACAGGATGATCTTCTGTGCTGCATGTTCCCTGTGGACCCTCATAGATCTAATCAGCTTTTGTTCCCTTGAAACGGCCTGTTTGCTGTTGCTGTGGCATGACTTTTAAACATTTTAAATCAACCTCCTAAATCCTTCCTGTATCCACTGAAGTGGTAATTTAGGTAATTGACTGATGTTTTTTTTTTTTTTTTTTTTTAAATATCTGAATCAATGTAATTTTGAGGTGCGTGATTTCAAACATATGATGATTCAGTCTAGGTTACTATACTGTTGTGTTTTGAAGAGCCATTTTAAAGTGTTGTATGCTGAGCCTGATGTAGTGTTGAATACCAAATGAGAAATAATGGCTCTACGTTACAGTATGGTATTTGGTGTGAAACAGAGCTGAACTGGCCTGTAACGTCATGTCTGTGTAAATATGTCTGGTCCAGTAAACACTGGTTGTTTTTCTTGCTAACCAGATTACAGTGGAACCGCATTAATTCACATTTGTCCTCATCTGGGAGGATATGAGGGATGATCTGGTTGGAACAGGAATCATTGACTGTGGGTTGTTTTATTGTATTTTAATGTGATTTTTATTGAGCTTTCTGAGATGGCAGGTTTCATGGTTGTTTAGGCCAGTGGTTTGGCCTTGTTATGATAATTCTATTTCACAGAAAATGTAGAAAAAAATGGTCAAATTTGTGGGGGGGGGGGCTGCTGTTTTTTTTTTTTTAACGCAAACTTTGCAACTCACTAAATATGGTTCTGAGATCCACTTTTGTGGCACAATACACTAGCTGAAAAATACCGATTTACGATATGTCCTACAAGCTGAGGATTTCCCATGGAAGTCTCAAGTGTGTCTACTGTTGGACCCCCTCATGCGGGGGGGTCTCTCCTGTCGGACCTCCTGCCCCTGAGTCGTTTTCTTGCACGTGCATTGGTCTGAGAGATCTCATGCCTGCTTCTTTCAGATCGCCCAAAAGTATGACCTGCAGAAGGAGGAGGAGCTGCGCTTTTGGATGGAGGAGGTGACGGGCATGCCCATTGGGGAGAACTTCCAACAGGGCCTAAAGGACGGGGTCATCCTGTGCGAGTGAGTGACTGAGGCCTGTGTTCCTGTAGAGCCCCTCCCAGACAGTCCACATTTTTGCTCCCTCTCCACTCCCAGCACACTTGAAAGAAACTGTCAAGAAGGAACCAAACAGTGAACAATACCAAATGCCTGATACAGATGTGCTGGGAAGGAGCAAAAATGTGAACTGTATAGGCTTCACCGAGCACTAGGTTGTCAAACACTGATATTGCAAATAGACAGGTTTGTGTGACTGTATTCCTCTGGTGTACATAAGTATCTGTTTATATATTTGTGTCATTTGTACAGTTTGATTAACAAGCTGCAGCCTGGTTCAATAAAGAAAATCAACCATTCCAAACTGAACTGGCATAAGGTAAGGAGTTTGTCTCCCTTAGCATGTACACACACTCTGCCTCAAATGTACACACTTTCACCAGGTTACTGAAAATGTACAAGTGAACAGAACTTGCATCTATGCAATCAGCAAGCATACGTTAACTTGGTGTATGCTGACAAAGGCTTTACAGGCTATTGGCAAGCCTGAGAAATTGCATGCGCTCCTTTAAGGTGAGGTCCGCCCCCCTGGCCCCTCGTAAAGTATGCCTTCTGTCCCTCCCCCAGCTGGAAAACCTGGGAAACTTCATCAAAGCCATTCTGAGCTATGGCTTGAAGCCCAATGACATCTTTGAAGCGAACGACCTCTTTGAAAATGGAAACATGACTCAAGTCCAGACCACACTCCTCGCCTTGGCCAGTATGGTACGCTCCTGCTCATGCAGTGAGTGAGAACAAGATCTCCATTTTGCTTTTGTTTTTTTTTCCATCGAAAAGTTGGGTTGAGTCTTTGACCCCAATGAGTCTCACTGCACTCAACAGGCCAAGACGAAAGGCATCGACACAAAGGTAGACATCGGAGTGAAATACGCCGACAGGCAGACACGGCAGTTCAATGAGGAGAAGATGAAGGCTGGTCAGTGCGTCATTGGGCTACAGGTCAGAATGTACAATGCTTAACTGCTCCAAGACGTAATGTGCATGGTTTCTGATTTGTAAAATCATTTTTGTTATCATTCTGATTATCGAAGGTAGGAACGGTGTATACAGTCTTTGGTCCAGCTTCTCTCTGACTTGTTAATTTTTCCATAGCTAAAGATCGATTGAGGTACAGATACATCACTGAGCAGAGCCTCTGCGTTGTAATGATTTTTGAATGTTGTGCAACATTCGCTTCTTCAGACTCGAATGATGGCAATGACTTCTCAGCGTATTGAATACAGTACATTAATCACTAACTTGTGTATAAAAGGATTTAAGGACAGTGTAAGGTTTATTGCAATTCATTGTTGGAACTATTTGGAAAAGTGGCCAGATAGTAACATTAACTGGATTGCTATTGTCACCCTTCTGAGCTTAGTGACACTTGGTTTTTGTGGTCACTCGCCAGAATTATAAGGGATAGAGCGTGTGGTAATTTTAACGAGGAAGCTGTGCTCTTCTGATCATCCTTATCTAAGGTGTTGTTTATAGTGGATAATGTGTTCTGGACTCGTGCCGGCTGTTGAGGGTGATTCAGGAAGCTCGTTGAAAGAGCTTGCGTCCTGCTAACTTTTGGACAGATGGGCACGAACAAGTGCGCCAGTCAAGCCGGGATGACGGCGTACGGGACCAGGAGACATCTCTATGACCCTAAGACTCAGACGGACAAGCCCTTTGACCAGACTACCATCAGCTTGCAGATGGGAACAAACAAAGGCGCCAGCCAGGTAGGCTCACCTTTTAGCTAACCAGCTGTTTGTCTAGCTAGCAGGCTGGTTAGGTTTTGATTGGCTGACATTGCATTGATAGCCCATAATGCCCTAGCTCAGCCCGCCCATCCTCTTGTCTAGAGGACCCATCTGCCTTGCTACTGCTATCCTTCTACTTGTTTACATACATTCACATTGCACTGTGTGTACAGTCCTGTGCGGAAGTCTTAGGCAGCAAAAGAAAATGTTTAAATGACCTTCATGTTGGTGTAAAACGATGCCATTATGCCTGTTAAATTTCCTTCTGGATAAATAAAGTATCTTTATCTTATTATTCTATCTTATCTGTTAGTCTGTTAGCTTAGCAATTTCAAACCTTCTGCCAAAATCACCCCAGTAACTTCCTCTCCCAACCAATACAGCCATGTGATATTTTTGACTTGGCACACCTAGTATAGATAATAAAAACCTCATTAACTTTATTTTTTTAAACTAATTAAGTTAATTAAGAGAACTAGTGGTGAAATGTAATAAATACATGGAATGGCAGCGGCGCCCCTGAGGGGAGACTGGGGAACTGAAGTGATGTTCATCTAGACATCTAGCTAGATTTAAGTACCTTTTTGGAGAACAGAAGAAATCCATACTAGTTTGTGTTGTGGTACTCCTAATTTGCATTTGTTCTAATGCTAAATCGTTTTTTTTTCTGAGAAAATGTGTCATTATCCTGATAGCTTTAAACATTTCTTTTGGCTTCCTAAGATTTTTGCACAGTGCCGCTTAATCCTCGGTGTCCAGCGCCTCTGCTTTTGCATGATCTTGTTTTTGCACGTTACTGTGAGAACCCTCCCCCCGTCACTATTTCGTGTTACTGTTTACCTTTGTATGAATGGTGTGACGGTAAAGCCCACTTGACCTCCAACCAGAGAGTCTGACTGGCACGTACTGCTAAGGTTTAAAATCGATATCTGGAGCTTAAGCATAGATTTCTGTCTTGTTTCTCCACCAGAAATGTTATTTTACTGTGTAAGCTACTCCCTTGCCTTTCCCCGGGTCTCTTTGTACTGACCCCCGTACACGAGAGCGGGAGAAGCTTAATCTCCGCCCTTAAACCTCTCTGTGTTCGAGTTCCAGGCCCGTCGGACAAAGCAGCTTAATTTTCCTGAACAAATAGTGTTTGGCTATTTAAACCGTAAGCCTGTCAGCTGTGTAATCTGGTTTTGGACAGAGATCCCGGTTAAATTGCCCTGAATAATCATTTTGCGCCGAAACGTTTAACCCCCACATCTGAGGCTGTGTAGGAGATGGCGCTGGATCCCTCTCACATCCTGTGTCCTGTCTGTAGGCGGGCATGGCCGCTCCTGGGACTCGCAGAGACATCTTCGATCAGAAGGTGGCTGTGCAGCCGTTGGACTCGTCCACCATCTCCCTGCAGATGGGCACCAACAAGGTGGCCTCCCAGAAGGGCATGAGCGTCTACGGGCTCGGCCGGCAGGTCTTCGACCCCAAGTACTGCGCCCCTCCCCTGGAGCCCACCGTCCACGCTAACGGCAGCCAGGGCACCGGCACCAACGGATCCGAGGCCAGCGACACTGACTATCAGGCTGACTACCCCGATGAATATCCACTCAACTACCAGGACGAGTACAGCGCTCACTACAACGACCAGGCCATCGACTATTAGGCAGAATCCAGTGCAGGCCCGAGTTAAGCCAGCCTTATGTCTCTCTCTCCCTAAAAATCAACAGGGCAAGTCTTTTGCTTTCCACTTTAGTCTTTACGCTCGAACTGAAGTGCAAGACACAAACAGCGGCTGTCTGCCTTCCTTTCCTCCCACCTGTTGAAAACACCAGTATTTTAATCAATTATAGTACTCTGTAGAAAGTACCAGTACTCAGTTCTGTTTTATCATAAGGTTAAGAACATTCCACTTTAAATTCTTTTTAACCTTTTTTATGAAGTATTGATTACTGTGAAGTAATGATTTTATTTTTGCCACAATGATGAAGTGTCCAGTACTTTATACTACAATCGTGTCTCATATTATGACTCTTCAAATGGTTCTGTTCTCTTAGAGGGGAATGTTGTGCATGTCAATCCCGGTGTACATATGTAGCTTCTGATCTTTCCCCCATTGCCTTCAATATATTATATATCAAGATTATAATACTCCGTGGCCATTAGGGCGAATGAAGGAAACTGGTTGCACCTTCTTATTGGACTGTGGGATGTTTTAAAAAAATAATAATTAAAAGAAAAAACACTGGAACAGGTTTTCCCTCTTCTGAGTTGTTTCCCATGTTACTAAAAATATTTTTTATTTTATTACATCAGATGCTCCATAAGATCTTAATGTATGTAAAATCGACTCTCTGTATTTATTACCATGTTTTTTTTTTTCGAAGTGTGAACCTTCTATGCTTTTTATAACTACATTTAATGTTTATAAGTTCTAAATGCCTTTTAAAATTTTAATATTTAGTTGGGTTTTTTTTGATTGTACCCCCAGATCCAGGTATTTACTATAAATTGTCACAATGAATCGTTATTTTGGGGTAAAGTGCCAGCCACAGAAATAAATATTTAGAAAATCAGTCACTTCTGATTATTTTCCTGCGCATGGCTATCTGTGTCAGGCTATATGCATTTCAGATGTGGAATCACAGGACAGAAGATGGCCGCCTTTTCTTTTCATTTGAAGGACAGAAACCTTCATCTGGAGTTCATGAGAAAGGTCTTATGGCACTATTTCAAGTCCACCACCCCCTCCCCCACATCAACACAGTTCTTTGCCTGGAGATAATCGTCGCTTTGTTTAGCGGCCGAATTTAAACTGAAAACACAGACCTCCAGAGTTTAGGAAAACACCGGTTACCATGTAAACGGTGGAATCTTGCGAAACGGAAGCCAGGAGCCCCTCGGGCCTCGGAATGCGGTTTGGATGCCGACGGCAAGAGAAGCTTCAATACCGTCTCTGCTCTGCTTATTGTGTCCCAAGCAGCTTTTCTTGCTGAGGTACCTCCACGCTTGTCACCTCGCTTCAAGCCAAATTTACGGATTCTGAGTTTCCCCTCCAACCCAGCGGGGAGTTGCTTCACGTGGAAAGATAGATGTTATTCTGTTGGCTGCCATTTTCAGCAGCATCAGATGAAGAGAATTCTGGATTCCAGGGTCTTGCCGACGCAAAATCTAGGGCTACTCTTTTTCTAACGCTATTTTTAGCGTTCGCTCGATACTGTATTTCTGTATTTCGATACTTTTCTGCTGCCTGTCGTGAATTCTTATAAACTGTAGGAAAATAGGCTTCAACCCATCAAACTTAAATGCATTTCTGCAAAAGCAATCATGTCTAATTTAAGTTCACCCTCCCTCCTCCCTAAAAGCCAAAAGCGCAGGGATGTTAACATTTCAGAGATTAGTTTCTCTTCCTACTACTGGTTTTGTGGCCTGTGATTCATGCCAGATAAATAAAATCAAGATGACTGGAAAGTGGTTCAAGACCGAATATTCATGTCTTGGCTGAAAAATGTTCAGTTCCTTAGACAGACAGACAGACAGACATTGTGGCTTTTGACCATTTTGGATACGTTAATCCTGTTTGCCATTACCGAATTACAGAAATATGCACTGAAATTCCACTTTTCCATGCAAATGTGGAAAAGTTTAAAAAATGTGAAATTATCTTGTGGGCAAGAAGTCGGTCATTTGACACACAAATTGGATTGGATTGATTTGTCTGACACCCTTCGACAAAGCTAATCGGATGAGCACGGCTTCCTTGTCAAAACGGAGTGTCCAGTTGGAAAAACAGAGGCGCGGGATTGCGGCTTTTGCCTTTAGCTGAAGGACAAACAAATCGCTCAATGCAGAAATACTGCTAATGATCTGACCCACTTGAGAATCGTTTAAGACGTTTGCTGTCATATAAAGCGTTAAACTCCACCAAGGATTCCTCTGCAAGTCAAGCCAACACATTGGGATGTGATGTTAGTTAAACATTCTGGAAAAGTCCTCATCTGTGCCTTGCTGATGCCACAAAGCCCACATCCTGGTTGTTACACACACCCGGTAACTCCTAACCTAGTTGTTCAGGAATTGTTCATTTCCTTCAAAAATTTGCACGTGATCCACTGCTTTGGTGAAATATCACATTAGCATTTTGCTTTGGTTATTTTGTTCACTGCAGCCCTGATAATCGATGAACGTTCTCTTCCTTCATACTGCAATTTGGTTGCTCACCATACCTAGTTGATTGCCTTTTAATCAGGGAAACCTGGTTTTCCAGAATTTTCTATGGTGCGTAGGTAGAGTGGAACGGAGGATAAATGAATAAAGAGATGCTGTTCCACTTTGACTCTGCTAAGCACTGGTAGCCTACTGGGATCACGATTATGTCCAAAGGCAACACAGAGGACTGTACTCATTTCAGCAATCTGGAGTCTATTAGTTCTAGGGTTTCATGACAGTTTTTCATGCCATTAGTCAAAGTGTCTCTCCTTGGGGGGGTGGGGTGGATATACATCAACTTTAACTAAATAGACAGGGAGATTTTACATCAGACTTTGTAAAAGTAAGGCAATTAAGCTTTAAAAGCAGTCTTTAAAAGTTCAATGATGTGCATGTAGGCTTGACAAGGACACTAGGAGCCCAAAAGCACAAAGACAAGACTGTGCCACTGATGGTTAGTTTGACTCAGCGTGCAGAAAATAGCCAAATGAGCGTGATCACGCTCTTCGCTGGTCATCACGCTCTTCGCTGGTCATCACGCTCTTCGTTGGTCATCAGCGCTCTTCGCTGGTCATCAGCGCTCTTCGCTGGTCATCACGCTCTTCGCTGGTCATCACCGCTCTTCGCTGGTCATCACGCTCTTCGCTGGTCATCAGCGCTCAGCACAGCTTGTGATTTTTCCCGCACCGATGCTATGCGCACTGCAGTCGCTGGACAGTTTAACAGAGGGCAGGGCTTCAGTCTTAATTTAATCTGTTCTATTTTGAGTGGAGGCAACCAATAATGAGTTGACTGTTTTGGTCTCATTTGCATGTCCTCCCTATGTCATCGTGGGGTTTCCTCTGGGTACTCCAGTTTCCCCCCACAGTCCAAAAGCAGGTTAACTGGATTTACCAAATGGACCATAGCTGTGAATGGTGGATAAGTGTGTCCTGTGATGGACTGGCACCCCATCCTGGATCGTTCTCTGCCTTGCGCCCATAGACTCTGAACCCCCTGGGACCCTCAATGGGACAAGTATACAAGTATGAATAGGGCATGAGTACCCTGGCAGATTCCTGGGAGCCAGCGCTTGAGAAGGGCAACTGAATGCATTACGTTTTATATCAAATTTACAGTAGGTACACCCCTGTATGTACCTAATATCTTAACAACCTGTTACAGATCTAGCAATCCAGTTAGGGTAATAAAGTTAGTTAGCTTCTCGGATTCCAGTACGCTATCCACACACTGCGCTAGCTTATCATCTACTTCTAAAAGGTCATTCAGAACCACACCACACTGTGCGTCTCCATTTTAGAGCCTACAGTCAATGAAAACGCAGCCATAAGACATAATGACAGGATGTTATGACTCTGCCATTCAGTGGCTGGAGGCTCATTCGCCTCCAAGGAGATGGGCAAGCGAGCACTGGCCTTGGGTTCCAGGTTCCGGAACTCTAAGGAACAGGGCATTTTTTACTGGTGTGCATGTCTGGCATGGAGGAAGGCAGTCTAGGGAGTAAATCAAGAGGATCCTACTCATACTGGTCTTTCTTTTCTTTGATACTTACCTCGCTGGTATTTCCTAGTGTGGCTGTTTTGTCTTCTTATTCACCTCTGTGTTAACACAATATTTAAAAAATCATATCATATAAACAAAATTCAATAATTTGACAGAAATGAAAAGTTATACAGCTGCAGCGCTATATACTCATTCGACTCTGAGGCGTAGAACTCTGTGCCTGTAATTGGCAGGGCCACTGGTTCAAATTCCCTGTCATTTCACCTTTGGGCCTTAACCCCAATGCATGTGTAAATAGTATGGAGACCAACATGGAATATATGAAAATGATCAGATTTCTGGAGATTATTGCTGATTTCAACTGATAGTTTGTACTTACAATATACCAGTCCTGGCACATGTTTTCAGCTATGCTTTGCGATAAGATAAGAGGTATGACGTGATATAAAACCAAGAGCAGGGGATGGCTTACCAATTAACAGACAAATCGATGAGAATGAGAAAAAAGCGGTTCTGTTCATTTGATGACACCTGGTGGTTAAAGAAAAGCAGTGCTAACGATTTTTACGTCGACCTCTAAAAATGCGGTCTGATTCGGAGTGAATGCTCATGATGAACTAAAAATACACAAAGATTTTTCTGAAATATGTTAAAGTACAATATTAAAAACTATTCAAATGTTATTATTAATACATAAATTATGTTACATAAACGGCATTAAATGAACAATCTTTCAAATACATTATGGGGTTAAAAAGTCTCTGAACTCTTTATATCTAATATATATAGCGATGTTGTTATGCGATATCTGCCAACAGACACAAGGTCTAACCGAAGCTGCTTTTCTCCCTGCAGCTGGGAAAAATCGCTTACCACTGAAGGGCGTGTCGAAATTTACTCAGCCTGGTGTGGGCGGAGACTATGGTTTTCTAGGTCATAGCTTTCGTCTGACTAAGAATTGAGGACCGAGAAAGAGGAATTCCTCAGCTGCGCCTGAAATGATTTTGAAGTGACCTTTTCAGCCACAAGAGGGCAGACTTACAGCTGGTTTACCTGCCTGGTGGAGTGCCAGGTTCACAGGCTGCGTAAGAAATGGGATCAGGTATCACCTAAACAGAGCAGAAATTGGCCACAAAAACATTTGTGTTCGTATCTCTTTTAAGTGAAATCAAGTGGAAATAAGTGTTTTCGTTTTTCTCCTAAAGTAGATTTTAGCATGATCCTGCAAATCACATACACTCTAAAGCATTTTTTTTTACTGCTGAAAGCAACGCAGATAATGCATGTATGTAGCGCATAGCACACTGAAGTCACATGATCATGAAAGGCCAATCAGACAACTCCCGAACTGAACTCCAGCCTGGATAGGCAGAGTGGGGCTGTAGGAAAATGGATGGACTACAACAAAACAAAATGTCTTCACTGAAAACAGATTTGGTTTCCAACCAGAAATATTTCTTCACACTATCACTGCCTGAAAGTTATCCAGGCGTTTGCATGCACAGAAAGCCATGCCAGATTCAACTGCTTGTGACCCGATTCCATTTTTAACAGGTCATATAAGGATTTTTCCAGTCTTGCTAAGAGTTTAACAAAATCCTTTAAAAAAGCATCTAGGTAAACTGATATTTCTGTCTTGCCTGTAGTCAGTACACACCTCTGCCTGTATTATTGTGTGTATGTGTGTGTGTGTGCGTGTTTTATTGTGCCCTGCAATGGATTGGTGGTTGTTCATCTGCGGCCTTGTGTTAAATGTTAGTATAGAGAAAGTTTTCCCAAGTTATAATTCTTTGTTATGTCATACAAAAATTTTATGGACCGGGGGGGCGAGTAGATTGCATCCAAAATAATCTGTGATTTCATATGTTTAACCGTTTCCTCTTGTTTTCAGATGCAAACCGAAAATGCAAATGTGAGGAGTTGTCGTGAATTGAGAATATATGGCCTCTTTTTGGAAATTTGTGTACTCTGCAAAAACACAAGCATTCTGTGGTCTGGTAGAATAGCAGCTGAAGGGCACTGCCTGTGGACCAGTACTGGTTTAGAAAATGTAGAAGATGTTATTTAATGTAACATGTTCTAAACTACTGTTATCAGATGCATAGAGCTTTATTTCTTTAATGGAAACAGTGGAATGGAATGACTGATTGTTTCTTCAGACAATACGTGTAGCCACGCATGTAGGAACCAGTGACAAAATTTTTCATAGGAAGGATATTTTTTATTTTCAGTAGAAATGGGAAAAGTTTAACAAACAATTAAAATGCAGATTCAGCAGATGAAAACAGAAAATACTGTGGGTGTAGGAGTCGGGGACAAATCAAACTAAAAAAAAATCAAACTAAGCACTGGTCTTCAGCAGCACGGGAACTGGGACTGTGGTCAGGTTCAACGGAGGGAAAAATAGAGCATAACTGTTTACACAAATGAAACACAGATGGATCAAATGTACAAGACTGTGCCTGGTCTCCTGACCAGGATCCTCTTAAGATTGTGGAACGCCACAATGCCAGATGCCAATGAGCCTAGTGCTGGGCTCCTTCACACGGTGAAGCCTTTGATGGTCGACACAGTGGAAGCCGACTGTGATGCACCATCCCAGGAGGTCATGGAGCTTGAGGGCCATAGGTTGATAGCCAGACTCTGCCTCTCTATAGTGTCATTTCTCACCTTGGAACACCATGAAAACCGAACAGATTAGTGCAGAATTCACATGAGCCAAAAAGATCGGAAAAGGCAAAGCTTTAAGACCTAAAAGAATAGTCCAGTAGCCTAAATCCACTGGTAAATAAATCCAAGTGCACCGACTGATTGATGTTCGGGGTAAGATACGTGACCCTATGGCTTTGTCCCACATAAAAAGCAGTACCCATTGGACTGGATATAAGAAAATATTCCAATACGCACATTAATCCCCTGTATATTTAACTCGAATCCAATGGTCAGAACACTTTTATCAAAATCAATTTACCTGCTTCTGGCAGGTAATAATTTGGGAGGGTGACAGGGAATTCCAGCCACCAATGTCAATGTCCACTAGGGGGCCTAGTATCCCACACCACCCTCTTTTGTGGCCAATGCTCCAGTGAGACTTGTAAACAATAGTGGGGCCACTAGATATTCTCACACTACAGTGTCTAATAATGTACAGAGAAAGGACATGAACCAAAAATGTCCAGCCAATGGCATTGTTACTGTATAGAATGGCTTCCCTGGACACTGAACTCGTCCAAACTTACCCAGAACTACCTAGGTATACTTGTCTATGAAAGATTCAAGAGTTTTAAGAGATCTTTACTGTCAGCCCATCTATATACATATATACATTTGTTGTGAAATATAGTCTCCCTGTGACCCATGGTGCTACATTTACTACGGCATACTACATTTTCACATTCACTGGACAATTTATTTTACATACTAGATTTACACAGTTATAACAATATAATTTACATACTATATTTACACAGTGACTAGACAATATACTTCACATACTACATTTACAAATTGATTAGACATTATACTTTACATACTACATTTACACGCTGACTAGACAATATACTTTACATGCTACATATACCCTCCGACTAGACGATATACTACATGCTGCTCAGCATGATGTGCAAAAGGAACCCAAAGGCAGAACATGACAATGTAAAGCTACACCTGAAGTATTTGACACATCATACGTAGCGTTTAATGGTAGAACGGCCTATTCTCCAAAACCGCCATCATCCTGTCTGTCTTTGAAGCTCAAACCATCCATAAGAAAACAAACCCATTACTCTTCCATGACATTTTTAAACAATCTCGTTATTTCTTTTGAAATCCTGTATTCATTATAGGTTGCACTGCTTTTCACACGTGCTTAGCAGATGTTCTTATTTTACGTTATATTTATTGCATTTTTGGGTTTTTATAATGCTGGCTGGTGACGAAAAATGTTTGCCAGCTAAACAACAGAGGATCTCCCCTTATTCACAACCATTCGACTGTATCACAGCCGAATATTCAAAACACATGAGGTTGTAAAAGTGGCCTTCAGTTTTCCTACTTTGTTGTGCACCTAAGGCAATTTCAGGTAACCGTTCAGTTATCCGAAGGGGAGGTACAGGCAATCAGCCCAGATCTGCAAGAAGAGACGTTCAGTCGGGGTGCCAGATACGGAGAGGCACCGTGAGTGTCTGTGGTATGTGACCGAGATAAGGGACCTGGTGAAATCACAGCCCAGCCCACCCCACACCCCGTCTCCCCTTCTGCTCTGCCTCATGGCTGTCATCACATCCGATCCCCGGAGCTGCAAAACATCTCCTCTCTGCCATGCAAAGCGTTTTCTGTCCTTCAGACAGCTTCATTTTTCAGGTCAAAATCCCACGAGGCGCCCTGAGCAAGCTTTACTGCTGCCCCCCGTCTTAGCCAAAATAAAACTGACTGGCTAAGTCAGTGCCCCCCCCCAGAAGTTGCTGCCCTAGGTAAGAATAGGGGAATGGAAGGTTTTTATTTTATTTTGCTCTTAACCTGAAGGGCCTGGAATTATTCACATTTTCATGTGTCAGGAATCTCTGTTTGGGAAAACTGCGGACCGCTGAGCAGCAGAGAGGACAGCATGTAACTGGGTGAGCGATAGGAACAGCGTCTAAAACCACTCCTCCCAGTCACAGCCAGTACAGGATGTGAAGTCCAGCTTTTTTGCAGAAGCACTGGAAGCCTGGTTACTGAAAGGCTGCCCCGTCATTTACCGGGCCATGTATCCCAACAGACAGTATGCTGCTCCGCATGAACTGGACCGACGGCGATTCTCAGAATCCGATGTCAATAGCTTCCTTGTTTTCTTCAACCAGTTTCCATTTTTTAATTCCCAAACTATCTCAATACATTTTGAGTTCTTGGCAGCGCCCTGTTGCTTTACTTAATTTGCAGTTGTGCGTTTAGCGCTAGCTGGAGGTTAGCGTCTCGCTGTTGGCTCTCTGTGCCTTCGCAATTTGCTTGTTTTCCAGGTCTCCAGCATTAGAAAAACCATGCAGTGAGGCAAACTGGAGCACTGGTGAGGTGCCCATATGATGTACAGGTATCTGTGTGTGGAAGCTGTGGCCATTCTGTCTGCAGTGCTGCAGGCTCACTGGGATCCGGCACTTCGGTGTTTCCCAGTCTGGTAATTGGAGACCGACAAACAGCCCACGTTTTTGCTCCTTCCAACTGGGAATTCTTACATTTCCCTTATAAAAACAAGTCAAGACTTGGCTGCCTGGAGAATTGGTGATGAAATAATTCCTGAAAAACACGAGAGCGTGACCCCTAAACTCAGGAAGCGGCAACCTTTTGTTGGGTGTGGCTGCAGCAAAACTAACTACTGTATTGTGAAATCAATTAAAAGCCCTTGAATAATAAGTATCTAATGAAAAGTAATGTAGTAGCATCGATTAGTCTGAAAAATGCAAGCAGAGCTATAATGAATATCTGAAGACCAGTTGCTGTTTACATAAGTCACCTCCATTCCTATTATACATTGATGGAAAACAAGTCATAGAAAACATTTTAAAACAAAAGGAGGTAATAGGGGGCACGAGTAACTTAGTAACTCAGTTACTACTCAAGTACAAATCATCAACAAATACAGTAACTGAATTAAATACATGAATCCTTATGATTGATTAATGATGAAGGAACATGGGAACAGCACGACAAATGAGATCAGTGAGTAATTAACTAACACTTAGTTTCGGGTTAATTAATACCTTATGCAAGAGCATAGTACTACACTGGAGAGGATGGGGGCACAGGAGGTAGTGCTATTGTTCGGGAACCAGAGGGTTGCAGGTTCGAGCCTCTGCCACCAGTGGATGAATGTGAGGCATGCATTGTAAATCGCTTTGAGTAGGAGTAGAAAAGTGTTATATAAATGCAATCAATTTACATTTTTTAATAATGATTTACCTGTACCTTCATGGTAGCACAAATAATGTAGTATTAAGCTGTTAGTTACGCATTAATTAAGCACAAACTAAGTGTTATTTGCCTACTGATTTCATGCTTGTACATCACTAATGAATTAAGAGGTATCTAATGGTTTTTACTTCTATAGTGCCTGAGTTATTACTAAGTATTTGTGCCCCCTCAAGTAAACTGTTACCAGAACATAATAAAATTCCCAGCAGCACCCCCCCCCCCTGTCGCCTGTAAAGCTGCAGAGCATTAGGGCCAGATGTGGATCAGGAATGGGGTTAGCAACTTTTCCCACCATTCTGAACACTCTTCTGCTTACAGTGCTTACCCTCCCCCTCCATACTTACGGGCGGGGGGGGCAAAGGCCTCCAGCAATGTCACTGAGCAGGTGTTCCTTTGAAGTTCATTCACATGTACTGCGAGTGCCCAGCCTGGTCCTTCAGAAGGCCTAGTTGAAAGTGTCTGCAAAACTGAAGCCATCTTTAGCAAAAGATTCAGAAAAGTTGATTGCAATTTTTGAGATCAATTCCAGCTAATTTGCACCTGTAAAGAGAAATATACAGACATTTAAACACATTTCTTAGCTGCAATGTATGTATACATACTACTGAATGCAGTGACGTTTTCTATGTATACATTACGCGTTAGACCGGAGTTCGTAAATCATGTTTATCAGCATTTCAGGTCTGCACCTCTGTGAATGATGTAGTTTTGTATCTGTCAGCCATTTGTAACAGCACTTTCCGGTCAAATCCTTGTGAGAGAACATCTTTGTTCCCTGCTACAGGAGATAATTAACCTCTGAATCGAAGTGTGGGCTGTGTAATGAAGTAATGAAGGCAGCAGAGAATCAAACCTTCTGAGAGCTGAGCCAGTGTCGCCCTCCTTATGGGGCTTATGGGGGTTTGGGCTGCTGGAAGGTTGGGAAATGTGGACCTTCTGACCCGTCGGGTTGGGCCTCAAGATACTCAATAAGCTATGAGTTATGTTTCTCCTCAAATGAGCTTGATGGGCTTACTGGCCTCCTCTCCTTTGTAAATTTCTTATGTTCGTATGTAACGATTAGCAAAGATAGAAATAAAGTAAACCATGACATAGCCAGATGACCTCTGTCGCTTCAGTGGGGCATTAAAATGATCCCCGAAATCCAGTTGATTTGTTTTGTGTCAATCCACTGATCATTGATGGGTCCCTGGGGCATTTTAGGATGTGCTTAATCCTGAACCCTGGAAAGTCTATAGAACAGGGGTCTCCAAAATGTACCGGGGTCTCAAAAAAGTACAATTTGCCAGTGCCACACAAAGCGTATCTTCGATTCCGACGAGGGATTTCTAATTCTCTTCTTTGCCACAATCCACATCTGTTTGTAATCACCCAAAGCATGATTCTTTGGAGAGAATGAGTCAGATCCTAATGATTTACCAATGCAGGTCACATTACTAGGGGAGCTAAACATGGACAAATTAAACAGAACCAAACAGTTGTCTTACTCAGCATCCAAAAATATCTAGGTGAAGGGCAGTCGGTGTTTGCAAAATATAATTACTCCACATTTAGTTTTTCTCCACTTTTGAGGAAGCACAGTGGCTTTATTATTTGTGCAAATGCATAACAAATCAAATGTGACTAAGCATCTTCATCAATGGAGCAACAATCAACAATGATGAACTTGAAATATACATTTCAATAAATAAATCCGGGATGCTTGGTTCAAACAAACAGCCGACGGAGAGACATTTCTTTTATGAATGTTGAAATAACATGAGACTTCCTTTTGGGTACTAAATTATAACTGTTAAAAGGAAGTTATACAACCACTTCCACTATTGTAATTTCATTCTGTCTAGAGCCTTTGGCATACTTTCCACTATTTAAACATTTTATTAACTTGCCTGAGAGTAACTCACAGGTAACATGTTTATTGGAATCTTCCGGTGGCTCTTAATCAACCTTTATTTATTCTGCTAGATATTTAGATGTTTCTGTGTTTATATTTACTGGTTTATTTTCTTGGTGCAATTCAGGCTGGGTGCTTTGCTCAAAGGATCATCCTGCTACAACTGCAATCTTGGAAAACTGGGGCTTCAGTTACTAATTGTACAGAAATAGTTCCTCCATCTTCCTCACTGGCCATAGAAACCACAAGGTTTACAAGGCATTAAAATCTCTAAGCCAGGTGCACTTTACTAGTAACCAGTGAGAAGTCATGAGGCCCTATAATCTGTAGCAAGTAGGGTTACCATATGCGTTAACTGACTGGTTTCAACAAATGACAATCAACAAAGTAGCCAATAGAAAGTGGACCCAACAGAACATGATAATCCAATTGTGATGCAGCCTCCAGTTAGGATGGAATAAGGCCAGCCAAAAAAGAATCAAGTCTTTATCAGGGGTAGATTGTAACGTTCTGGTGAGTGTAGCAAGATCCAAAAGGCAGGAGTACTCAAGTCGAGGGTAACACAGTGTTTTAATGACTACAGACAGGCAGGGTACTCACACATAGCAACGAGAATGACGGATCTGGGAACTACTGACAGAGACACTGACTAAATACAAAAGACAAGCTATACTTAACAAGCAACAGGTGACTACAATCAGGGCCAAACAAGAGGTAACGAGGTGGGTGTGGCACACAATTAGGAGCGTTTGGAGCAGGACGTTACATAGATATTGTACTTCAGTCCTCATTCCTTTAATCAGATTTTGTAGGGGTGAGACTGACAGCCCAAAACAATATCTGGGGAACCTAAAACAGCTTTGATAGGGTCAGAAAGGACCAAACTGTGTGGAGAGCTTTAAATTGCAGCTTGAATCAGATGGTCATATGAAGGCTTCTTGGAAAGCAGGTCCTGAATGCGCATTGCCAGGAAGGAAGTCTGGATGGAAGTTACCGTCACACATACCCACGTCACCGGACACTCCCTTCTGCAATCGCTAACATTCCCCCTGTTACCATCACTAGGAGTCTGACAACAGCAGTAAGGAGATTAATGCTTAGAGTGACAGGCAGCGACCTGTGGCTCAGCGAGTTAGGACTAGTGATCAGAAGGTTATGAGATCAAATCCTGGGACTAACAGACTTTAAGTCCCTCAAACCCCCAGCTCCAGGGGTGCTGCATGCAGGCTGACCCTGCACTGAGATCCCCAGGTTTACTCTAACTTCTCTGCAAGTCTCACGAAGAGCAAGATGGAGTAAGTGTAAAAACAATTTAACTATGGAGATTAATGGAGTCACACTATTCCATTGAGGCTAGTGGTCAGTTGAGGGACAGACTTACTCAGATTTACTTACACATTTTCACACTCTGAAATATTACTCCTGTACAAAATTGTGCTCGCACCAAAATCAGTCACAACATTTAAGGTTAACGTCACATCTTCCATGCAGCGTGGCACTTGTGTAAAGTTCCGAATTGAGAAATATCACTGTGACACAGCATCCCACAAGCATCAGATGAATATCGATGCCGAGGAAGTTGGCCCAATCTCAAAAAGATGCCGCTCGCCGACTCTCGCGTTGCTCAGTAATTGTGTAAATTTAATTTGGCAGTGCTCACGCACACGAGCACTCACGAGGCCCTGCGCGAGACATGGCAAACCCGGTGTGTGTCAGTGTCTAAGCGCCAGTTGCCAGTTTCAGCGTTTCTTAATGATGCAATAAAAAAGTCACATAGCAATGGAACCTAGCTGGTGTCCCAGGTGGAAATTATTTGCCCAATCAGTGGAAATCCCTGAACATGAAAGCTCTGGCCGCCTAGTGTAAAGATGCTTGTCTAAAAGAGAGACCACTGATAAATATTCTGTTTCTGCTGCAGCTAAACCGTATTCCATTCGGGATGGGCCTAGGATCTTCTCCTCTGGTACAAGGCCAATGCAGCAGATTTACAGCTCATTTCTGGTTGTCTAAGTGATAAATGTTTAAACTGAGAAATTGTACACCTTTATCGACTAAATGAACTCGTTTCAAAAGTAATGCCTGCTACAGGTTCCAAAAAATTTGCCATGGGAGAAACAAATGGCTGAAAAAGCAAGAAAGTTTAAAAAGATTCAGCTGGGGGAACATCTAGCAACTAATTTAGTTGACTGATATCAGGTCTGTAACATGATTAGCTATAAAAGGGATGTCTTAGAGTCTCTCAGAAGTAAAGATGGGCAGCGGCTCTGCAGTCTCTGAAAGTGTACGTAAAAAGCTTGTGGAATACTTTACAAACAATGTTCCTCAATGTCAAATTGCAAAGGCTTTGCAAATCTCATTATCTACGGTGCGTAACATCATTAAAAGTCCTTAACCTGCTCTCAATCGAAACACAGATGTGTAAGAAGTACTGTTGGTTGTATTTTATTGTACTTATTTTTTTGAAAGCGATCTTTGGTCCACAGCATTGTACGGCCCCTGAGCTCCACCCGCAGCTGGTAGGCGAGCATTGTGACCAGTGGGGGTGCTTACAATCACACAAACCATGCATTTGGAAGGTGGCCTCCGTGGTTTGGGGGCCCCCTGTTGGGCACAAACAGTCACAACACTAGCAGAGGGTGGGGGCACCCATAATGCCTTTTTTTGGTGGGCCCCCAGAAATAAGAAAGTGAGGAGCAGCCAGAGTTTCTCCAGAGGGAGACTTTGAAGAAAGATAACGCAGGTGAGATTCTGAAGTCTGAAAGACGGGGATAATATTGGTCACCTTGATTTTCTGTGAAGGAGTTTTTCCACAGTTCCACTCATTCCCCAGGGGAGAGTAACACTGCCAGGATGAGCAAGCTGTTGTATGTAGGTATTTCCATGAGATGCTACCGTTGGGCCCTTGAGCGAATGACTATATAGTAAATGACTCCAGGGTGCTGGCCGACCCTGCGGGGTGACCCCCCCAAGCCCACACTCACCTGTGTATGTGTCTGTGTCATGCAGAGCAAGAGGGGGGAGGTAGAAAGAGAATTTCCTCACTGGGATGAATCACTCTTTTACTCTGTGTTACTGAGAAACATCATTAGATCAGAATTATTGTAGCATAAAATGTATTTTAGAATTTCAGATGTCAGTACCAAACTGTGTATATCTTTGCTAGTGTAGTAATGCCGGTATACAAATGACATGTGAATTAAACCAAGGTTTATATTCATTCTGAATAAGAAATCAATGTAGGCAAAGTGTAGCTTTCAATATTATTATTACTTATCTAATACGATCCAGATGTTAAACCGCATGGAGCTTCAACATGTCTCATTTTCTGTTTTTGCTGACAGCTGGTGTTGTGTGCTCTGGCCAAGAGTCTGTAAGGACACTTGGGAAAATGTTTGGAAACTTTGCCTACCTGCTGGTTTAGGCTCAAAGGTCAAAACAGGATGTAAACTGATGTTCCGGATGTACTAAAACCGGCATCTTGCTTCCGGCTTGTAGCATTCGCTGACCGACGGCAAAAATGGGACCATCTTTGGTTTTTATTTACATGTTTAGT
This sequence comes from Brevimyrus niger, assembly GCA_015164015.2. NCBI lineage: Eukaryota > Metazoa > Chordata > Actinopteri > Osteoglossiformes > Mormyridae > Brevimyrus > Brevimyrus niger. The sequence goes on along the minus strand of JAABNY020000043.1, from coordinate 6,241,518 downwards.
AAATGGAAGCATATGAAGTCAGACAGTCTTCAAGGACACAAAACATATGTATTAGAAATGGATGTGATGTCTTCTGCCTGTGGGAAAGAACGTGTGAGGTCGCATTTCTGGCCACAGCCTAATGTTCAACAGGATTTTTTCATTCCAAGAGCTTCGATTACTGACTGTTCCCCGTCTCCTCAATCTACAACTTTTCTCTTCTGTTGCTAAACCCCCTGTTATTTTATTGCTCTACTGGGACTCAGCCCCATCAGTGAGTTAGTCTGGAATGCCCCCAGATTCACAAATCTCTGCAGAACCGGTGCCCATCCTGCAGCTGTTAACCGTGGGAAGTCCTCTTTTCATTGTACCCTTAAAACTGAAACTGTACTTCTACAGACGCTCAGTCACATGGGTCGATGCTAGCGGCCAAAAGTGTAGAAACACCTAGCATTTTTGGCATTACGCTTTAAAAATTAGTACACAAATATTAGCTGTAATGTTTCCAAACAATCAAAGAATGTTACGAATATCA
>JAABNY020000043.1:6217354-6228198 GCA_015164015.2 Brevimyrus niger | reverse complement strand
GGGGGATATATAAATAAAACTTAAACTTAATACATAAACATATATACAAAATGGAGAGTTCAGCAGAAACAGTGAAGTACCTTTCTCGTGGTTGGAGACCATGGTCCTCTTATATTTCCCAGAATTCAATTCTTGCAGCACCGTCATCAGTTCGGTTATTCTCGCAGTGTATCTGCGGTGAGGAGGCACAGGATGTGTCAGAGGGATGCGACGAACGTTGCCCCTGGAGGCTTGGCAGGCTGCCGTCGCCACAGACCAGCATGCGGCTCACCCCGACAATCGCGTCATCTCCCGGCCGGCCAGCACCATGCGTCCCAGGGCTTGCGACATACGCAGCATCATGCGCCCGTTCTGGTAGTAGTCCTGCGGAGGTGAAGCACGCGTTCCGTCAACTTCACGACCACCTGCGGGTGGCCTAGTGGTTAACACGAGGCTTGCATTCTGAGCCAGCAGACAGTAGTTCATATTATAAGCTATGCACAGTGATCTGGGTAAATGCATCTACTATAGCAAAATAGCTGATCAAAACCTGCCTTATACTATGTATAGTATTTCCTTACCTAGATGTAAATAAATGGTGATACCTAAACTCTGGGAGATACATTTATACATGTCTGCACACCCCTGGGGCAACAAGAGGGTTAAGTGACTTGGGCTCGGGGCCCAAGAGTAAAATCACTCTGCTGAAACTGAGACTTCAACCTGCGGCCTTCCAACCAAGGGTGCAGTGCCCTGGCCTGGTGAACCATGTGCCGCTCCGATATACCGAGCCGAGGCACTCCAAAAAACGACCAGCTTCCTATGGACGGTCGATAGCGCGAAACCTAGCGACGCTGACAGCTTCTGCTAATCCGGCATCGGCGGGTCTCCTCACCTCCAGCATCTCCGCGTGCGAGCTCTGCAGGTATCGAGGGTGAAGGAGGTCGAGGAAGGGGCGGCTCACCGCCAGGTAGCCAACAACCATGGCGATGTCTGCGGGAACAAGGTGGTGGAGGGAGGGGGAGAGAGAGAGAAAGAGAGACAGAAGGTGAGATGGGGGGGGGTGAGGACTTCAATTACATGCCTGATAGACCCTATCAGCACAGAACAAATGCCATAACAGCAGAGATTTCTGACTCTGGTTGCTAAATTGGTCTCCTCAGTTAAAGACAGCCTGCTGATTGACAACAGGAACCGTTGGGATTGTTTGGTCTTGACGGGCTTACATTTCGTGATGATGCTGTCCGTGAATCCCATGGAAAAACGGAAGAAGAGGAATCGCTGCAAATGGTTAACCTGGAAGGTGAGAAAAAGCATCTTAAAAAGCCAAAGAAATAAAAAAACAGGCTAATCACCTTTCCCATATCAGATCGGTAAAGGCAACACCTATGTGCACATGTTCCAGTGATACAAAGATTTGTTACGTTTTATTAGCGTTACACGATAATCTGACGAGTGGATAAACTGACCAGTTTGTGGAACACTGAGAGGATGGTCTTCTTCTCTCTTACATTCCCATTATAGAAGGCAATCTCTTCACTTCAGGGGATTACAAACCTTTGTTAGTGCCAATTTCAATTCATAGATAAACAAACAGAACCCGGGTGGCAAGACGGAAGGCACCTGTTGCTGATGAGGCGGGAGTTGATGTATCTGTACTCGCCCTCGAATCTTTGCTCCATCATGGTCATTTTGCTGATGGGTCTTCGTAGTCTTGTCAGCAGGAGTCCGGAGACCACCAGGTAGCTCATCAGACTCATCGGACCCTTGGGGTGAAGAGCGAGTCGCTAGGAAGCTCGATTTGGTTTAGCGAGCGAGTACGGGTATTAAGCACAAGAACCCTCAACAAAAGTGTAATGAAAAACAGTTGGAAAATGGACACCGAATCTTTAAATTAAATTTTAAGACATGCCATCGTTATTTCCAAAGGTAAAACAAAAGTGTAATCTGATTGCCACTTACCCAAGTGCCCATAGCAGTTGACAGCTTGAATATGTACAAGGTAATGTCCAGCAGCGGCTGGCAAAACAAGCGTTTCCACTATTGAGTTAAGGTTTGCCTCACGGTCAGGTTGGAACATCAATGCAGGACTGGTACTGGTGGTGGGGGGAGGGGGGGGTCGCAGGATGTTACCTTTGTGAGGTTTGAGTAAAGGTCCACCACACAGCTGCAGAACTTCTCCACGTCCTGCGTCAGCAGCTGGTCGGCATTGGCGATGCGGTTGTCCAAGTTGCCCATTTTGTAGTATGTGTAGTCCCTGATGACGAAACACAGGGCACAAGTGACAGCGAATGAAGCTCTCCCTGGGTATTGACCTTGTGAAGCTCAGAGATGCTGAGTATTGATGTAGTTGATTGAGAGTTCTGATGCCGAGTTAGAGAAACAGCTCTGCTTTAAAACAGGTATTATTATGGTGGTATTATTGCATCAGAACTCTAAGCTTGCAGAACATTTGTCTTAATCTTACAATAACAGACCTACAAGACAAGGAAGAATATCATGTTACATTACACAGCAGGTGGATTATTGTTATGTTATTAACAGATAACAGTACGCAAACACTCTGGTGCTAAAAAAGACGCTGTATTAAAAGCAACACAGACTTACTTCAAATATTCATCATAGAGGTGAGCAGAGAGCCTTGCTCGAAAAAGCAGTTTGAGTTTGTTCAGGCCCAGCTTAAGGGAGTTGTTTATCAACGACATCTGGAAATGCATGGAGACAACAAACTCTGCAATTATTTATTTTTGGCATAACTGCACTCATGAATCTGACCCCAATCTACCCCAAATCCAAATACAGTGGTACCTCGGTTCTCAAACTTAATCTGTTCCGGACGCTGGATATAATTCTAAAAAGTTCGGGTTCTGAACGAATTTTTCCCATAAGAAATAATGAAAAACCAATTAATTGGTTCCCGCCCCCCCAATTTAAACCTTTTAACCTCGTGTTGGATCTGCATGTGATCCCCATGTGATCAGCTGTTTCTGGTTGTTGTCATTAGTCCTCTGCATTAAGTCCACGTTTCAGCTTGTTTCCCCAGTCCTGTCATTGGGTGCGTTTGACTTGCTTACGGTTAGATCCTCTCACCCAGCTGCACAAACTGGAACCGCCTCCGTGATGACACATCTTTGCTCTTATTGGCTGAAGAGTTTAGTTACACGCATGACGTTTGTATCCCATACAGTTCTGATGCGTAATCTGCTATTTCTCCCGAATATCATGTAAAGCAGTGAGAATTGGTTTTCAGTTCATTTATCTGGTAAAATAAAGTTTAAATAAATGACATAAATGCTCAAGTAGTCCACGTAAGTTAGTGGTTTATTTATTGTTAGTTGTTGCAATGTTGCGCTGCTTTATTTGGTTAATCGTCCAGTCTGTGAAGGTATTCAGGAAGAATTGCATTGCAGTATGACTCATTTCCTGGCGCGTACAATTTATTCAGCATTCAGTTTAGGTCACCGTTCACTTCTGGTATTGAGATCGAGTTCTATGTCAAACTGGTTTGTTCGACTTTCAAGAAATTCGCGTTCTAGTGAGTTCGAGAACCGAGGTAACACTGTATAACACCAGTAACACACCCACTTTAACCCCAGTAGCCTCCAGGAGAGGGAGTGATCATATGTTAACAGGGACTGGACTGTTGTTATGTCAAATAAAACCCTTCCATCAGCTGTGCCAGTTGTGTTGTTTGCATATTACACACACACCTGCTGTAAAAATTCAGTCTTACTACATAATATGGTTATCGGGGATTTCTATGACGCCTGAGATGGCACATGGAAGCAGAATAACTCAAGTACACTGATCAAATTTGCCATTAATTTCTCAACAAAAAATAATTATAAGATGTGAAAACAGTGTGAAAAGGCACACTTACAAATGGCATCGTTGTGATGAAACCAAATAAGTACTTCTTGAACTGTTTTGTTGAGCGACCGATAATCGCGCTGCAAAAGAACAAACCCGGTCATTAGGCACGCGCCCGCATGCAGGCGTGCACGCAACCACACCAGCAGATGGAGAAAGAGCAGCGCAGCAGGCATTTGTACGTGGACCGGCATCACGGCTGCTGCAACTGATCCAACAAGTTCAACGAGAAAAACCAGCTCCAAACCGGGGACACCCGAAAAACCCCGATACTGCATTGTTTCGTAAAAACACGCTGGACGGAAAATAAGAATGAGGCGAATCAGGCGACGACAAACGCTGCTCACTAAAAGAAGAGTTTGGATTTAAGCATTTATGATGCTCAAATCGCATAAATTGCAAAAAGAATTTTCAACATGCTCGGAGCCATCCACGCCGTAGAAGTCGATTTAGTCGGTGCGGTGAGGAAATGCGTGTTGCAATGACAAGGGTTTGGCAGGTATATGGGAAAGACGTACCTTTCAATCATTGTTCCATTATGAATCATCCACAGGTCGCAGTACGTCCGCGCCAGGAGCATGGCCGCCACTAGCAGGAGGTACCCTGACTGCGGCAAGTAATGATGCACAAACACGCCTCAATCCCTTTGCATATTTACCTAACCAAGAACAATCGGTTTGGCTTTATCTTTGACTAGAAAGATCCAATTTGTGTCAATTTCACAAATGTCTGCAATAAGAGCTTCAGAAGTCGACAGTGTCAGTTGACTACTGACTGACCTCCTTGCAGAACACCTGAGGTATTAGTATCTTGACGATGTGGAGAAGTTGCCTGAAAAACACCTTGTCCACTGCTGTCTGCACTTTCTTCCCATTTTTCTAAAAACGAAAATTGAAAAAATATTACCAACATGGCATATAAATTTGGGGTAGGCCTATATGGTCCATGAAAGGGCTTCCAAAAACAAGACACGAGACTTTTCAGGCTCTAAAATTTTCCCTCCCAACTATGCAGCAAAATATTGGCATTTCCGCTTTAATAACTTACATTATTGTTCAGCGGTTGTTCTGCATTGTTTTTCTTACTGTAAAGAAAGCAGACCAGCATTTTATTTAGCTAGAGGAATCTCGTGTTTTTAGGGAAAATCCTCTGCCATGATTAATAAATTCATTAGTCAAAAAGAAATTCAATGTAAGCAATAATGCACATACTTCAATACTCAGTACTCAAGTCTTCCACAGCGAAATCATATTTCTATTAACGCTGAAAGCAGAAGAACTTGGACAAAATTCATGCTGATTTTCAGTCTACTTTGCGATCTACTTCCTAAGTATCGTTCTGCTTACTTTCACAGCATTTCAGCAGCGATGTCTCACAATGGCATCTGAGCGACTTAATTGTCAGTCGTTTCAGTTTATTCCTAGATAGGAAATTCCTTCACTGTTCGCCGTGAAATCAAGGTTACGTTAATCATTCGCAGGAGCACAATGTACACCATTACAATGTGTGAGCCCATGTTGGGCATTTGGAGAAAAAATGTCAACGGTTCAGTTTATGAGATAAGCTTCCTGGATACAGTATATACATATTTTTTTCTCCAAAGTCAAGTTATCACATAATTTCAGATCATATGCATTTCATTTAGTATAATCGTGTTACGTACCCATACAATACCACTGAGAGCCGTCTTCTGTTTAAGAAGTAAAACACCAAAATTACGCCGGCGGCCAGGTAAGACTTCTTGGCTGTCAAGTACTTACTAATGACCGCCATGTTTTCAATCAGCCGGTGGGAACAAGAAGCATGATGGGATTTTCACAGAGATGTCTTTTGGTGCACCAAGAATGCTTGCAGAAACCAACCTGACCTGTCGGGCAACTCCTTACGCGACTGTACCCTATGCACTGCATAACAATCAACACTTCGCTGTAACAGTGATACCGATTATGTTACATTTATTTATGTTACGTGACATATAAATGTTACCTTAAGCGTTTTATTCAACTATTTCTAGAGTAAATTAATGAACTGGGCGCATCAAATTAGAATGAGGGTCACGAACTGAGAAGTGGCTTTTCTTAATGTTTTCATAAATTCATGTAGCCAGCTTAATTTCTGGATTCTAAGTAATAATGTGCATGCATTTTGAAGAATTTGGCTAACTATTTAAAGAGTGCGGATTTTTCTGTCTATATTCGTAAAATGTATCCCTTACATTACGTAATTCCGTCAAACACACGTTTAAAGATGAAAAATACATTTTAAACCATTTTTTCAAAATATTTTATGTTTTTGTATGCTGCAGCGTAGTGTCATGATTGATTTTGCATTGTATGTTGGAATATGCTTTTTTTTAAAAAAAGTTTCAAAGTTACATTTTTAAAACTGCTTCCGTATCATAACGTGGCCATCAATCATACAGTTCAGATATCTCGGGGGTGTTTTACGTTTTCCCTTCTTGACTCAGAATCAGCATGTAATTTTCTACTACCGCCACTGGATGGTGCACTTCACAGGTTACATGTCTATGCGTTAGAAATATGTCGGGGTTGAAATACCACAAATACTTGCAGTTTTCATGTTACACTGTGTGGTATTACTGTTTAGCATACTTTCATTGCACTCGTGACGCAGACAAGTTCATAATCATTTGTAAGTTAGATGTATGTACTAGAACTACTTTGAACATTTTGTATGACGATGTCGTCAAGGTACGCCTCATCTCTATTGAAGGGTGGTATTGCGTTATTCGTACAAATAACAAAAGACAAAATATTTCAGAAATAGGGACATAAAATTCAAAGAATGTTGCATTGCAAAACATCATACCACAATACATCTCTTTATATTGATTTGACCAAGCCAGTGAATTGTGTAGTTTTTATAATTTATAAAGTAATTGTTTTCACAACATCTAATTATATTGATAAATTGTTATCCGCGATACCCAAAATATTTTGCAAGATCAACAAAAATAAAAACTTGTGACTAGAACAGCAAAACATTAAACTAGGCTGCCTATGGCACATCCTCAGACTTCAGCATGCGGGTCTCGTTCGCAATTCCAGCTTGTTTTCAATCTTCAAGGGAATGCACAACATATATTTACTGGCTGCATAGTTTCGGCTATGCTAAAGCTCGCTGCAATTCCCCCAGACAGGTAAACAGAAATCTTTTAACACCTATTATTAAAGAGAGAGGAGCAGTATCCTCGTACACCGCACGTTCTGCGGCTTCCTACCGCCTGAAGGGAGAGCCAATCAAAAGTTACTCCGAGGGTCACATGATAAACGAGGGGGGGCGCGCCGCTTAGCTGAGCCAGAGATCCAAATTTTAAGCCTTACGGATGGAAGAGGTTACCTTCTTCGTCACTGGAAGCGTGTAAAAATAGTTGTTTTTCTTATTTTCTTCGTTATGGTATACAGGAAAATGTTCTGAAGATTTTTCTTCCACCAATGTTAGAGGATTGTAACTCAAGTGAGTATGCTGCACCATCCGTGGAGCGACAAAGCTTGAAAGTTGTAAAAACTGCTTTAAAATCAAAGGACTAACAGGGTTGGAGGACCACGGTGTGTCGGGGCTCCTTTGAATCCGCAAGCGACAGTGTTAAAGTAAAACCGCACGTCGTCTACGACTGCGGCGTCTGCTTGTGATATGCGATGCGCATTTGTGCAGTCCGTATTTTTGCATGTCTTTAACCCCCAGTAAGCAAATGGATATGGAAATAGCGGCCGTTTTAAAAGGTTTTCGGTCTGGAAACGAAGCGATTTTCTGTTTGCATGGTGTCAGACCTCTCCCTGAGCTTTAGGTAAGTAGAAGTAGTTTACCCTACTCTATAAAAGCTAGATATTAACGCCAGACATTAAAATATTTTCGGTGCACACGGCTGCCTACATACTATGTTGCTGTGTACAGTTACTTCTGCTTTACGCTGTATCTTGTTACTCAAACACCATACTCCGTACTATAGATTAATTAAAAATCAGCTCCAATCTACCTATCCATGGATTGGATACTTCTAATGATCGTTTCGGCTGAGTTAAAAGTGTGACGTGGTTTAGTTTCACAGCCCCGAGGGGTATGATCGGTGTGAATTGTGTCTCTGAGACTGATAATCCAGTTCAGATCTTATGGACGTGTGACCCTGACATGTGTCCCGGCTCGGGCGTCCCGGCCAGGTGCTTTTCTACGAAATGCAACACAGCCGCCCTCCGCAATTTTTCCTGTGACTGTAAGGCAGGTACAACTTTTACCGACCTGACCTCTTAGAAAATTATGCCACATACCCGTAATTTTTTCACGTTTACTGATCACTTCTGCGTTGCATCGTCGTACCGTTGCACAGAAAATCATTGCTTTTAAAACGTATGGTATTTTCCAAAAGTACCAATTAAGTTCCTTTTAAACGCAGTCTTATGTGGGTTGTCCCTGTAGAACGTTAAAAAGGAAAATAGCTTTATTTTTATGGTGTTTTGGTACATTTCCCTTTATAAATCACAAATATAATTCAAATATACATATTTAGTATATTTAGTATTGATGTTTTTGTACAGTCTGGGTATTGCTCCAGGGTAAACAGCGTTTCTGCGTGTTTGCTTTGCTTCACTTAAAAAAATTAAAGTGTTTTTGCTGTGAAGTTTAGTTGAAGTCAGCAACACTAGCTGATTGCAGCTATTTCTGACGGCGTCTTGTTTCTGAATGTCTGGTGGAGTATGCATGTCGGGTTTCCCGAGGGGGTCCGGTGGGGGGCGGGTTGTGAGTGCCGTCTTCTCTTCACGGTTTCTTCCCGTCCTCGCAGGTTCTGTGCGCCGCCCACGTGGGCGTCTCGAAATCCGCGGCTAACGGGAGCAGCGCGAGCCGGAGATCCCTCGGGAATGTGGAGGCTGGGAGACACCGGTGGCCCCCTGGGCGTGGCATCTCCACCCAGCTCGCACCCCTTCCCTTCGGCCACGCACCGCGGATCCATCGGGACCGATTTGCCGGGGTCTGACCCGGATTACATAATGCAGCTGGTCAGCGACGTGCGACGGTTCGCCGACGTTCTGCTGCTGCTGAAAGATGCCTTTCGTTCCAGAGGTGAACCTTTCCGCCGTATGCATGCTTTGCACCGCAGCCTCGTGCGTGCAGGAACCCGTACCGCGGCCGTAAGTAGGTAGCACTGTGCGCAGAATAGACAATGTTTTAATAGCAAAGGAAATTGTAAGTTTACATTTCCCGAACACATCATTTAGAACGTAAAAAAAGGATTTGGGCATTAATAGGCAATAAAAATAATTAATGACCAGCCATAAACAGTAGCAGTGTAAGTAATGTGGCATTGTAGTAATTAGTAATGATTAAAGCTGTGTGGCATGACTTTCGCTTTTCTGTTGGTTAATAGTGTAAGTTCATACACCATACAGGTTGTTTTGGATGGGGGGGGTTGTCTCACAGGGTGGTCATTGCCCTGGTCTCACCATGCGGTCGTTCACCCTGACCGACTGTAGGGAGGGTGATAGTTCACTGTTTCCTAATTCCACGCATTGCAGGGGGGTCGGCCTTTGATGCGCTGCCTTGGGGCGGGGGAAGGTGGCTGGTTCGGCTTCTGGCTGGCACTTTGATTAGGGGCCGGTGGGGAGGTGGGGCAGGTTCGCCTATGGGGTCTCTGCTCAGGCCCTCGGGGCATTTTGGCCGTTTGCTCCCTCTGCATCTTTCATTCGACCTCTTCAGCTCTGGTCGAGCTCTTAGACGTCTCAGGCTTTATGGGCGTCTAATAAAGTTTGCTAGGAAGCCAGAACAAGGTCAGCAATTGTGTGCAGAGGAGTTTCATGGTCTGTTAGTCCTTATTTTACTCATTGTAACTTCTATCAGTGTTATAACGTCCCCCCCTCCCCCGGGAAAATGTCACCCCATCCGATTTTCTGTATGTTTTTACATATTACACCCATCCAAAAATATACAATTGGGTTTTAATGTGTGCCTTACATCCTAACCGCCTCAAAGTTTGACTGTCCCCTCAAGTGTGCGGCAGGTGGTTAGACGTCGGTGTTTTCTTCAGAATCGAGCATAGTTGAACTAAGATTTTATCATGAGATAAAAACAGACGCTAAGAGTCCTATTTTGGTCGTGATAATTTGATTAAACGTGCACTTTTATTCTTCGTGCGGTTGCTGAGTTTCCTGCTTTAGTCTTTGGCTTTTGGCTTCGTAACTTTCCTGAGTTTCGTTTAGCGAAAAAGGGTGTCAGTTGTTCTGTGAAGAGGGTGACTGTTCCTTTAAGGCCGGCCTCCTTGGGAAAGCTTGGTGGTGAGGATACTGTCGAGGGCTAATTGCAGGAGGGGGTCGATTTGCATAGATAGCGTTTTCCTCGAGGCGCCCTGCTGAGGGACAGGCTGGAGTGACATAAACAGCCCAAAGGCATTAATTTCCCCCAGTTATGTTTTTTTTTTAAATGAGAAGGAGAACTGAGATGGGGAAATATTTGCCCATGATGTGGACGTGAAGCGTGTTGACTTAAGATTGCAAAACAAGCCAAAAAAAAACCCTGTATAAGTGGTACTGGGCGAGCTGCTGTAGAGGGGTTGTAGGCATTCCTTGAAAAGCCTCATTTTCTGGTGATGCGGGCCGGCTAACGGGCACCTGAATGATGCCAGGGCGCAGCACCTTCGTGTGCCGCGTACGGTGTGCTGTTTGAAGGGTTTGCCATCCTGCTCGAGTGGGCCAGTCTGTTTTGTTGTGGGGTCGTGACCTTGTCTGGTTCCTGTATTTGAAAGGCTTTGACAGTAATTGGATGGAATTATCCCATGGCCCTTTTTGGCCTCGTGGGGGGGGGGGGTCAGGCTGGCCAGTATGCTACACGGGGGTCGTCCCTGGACTTTATCCGATTAACTCTGTGTCATTGTGACCTGAACGGTGTGCGGTGGGGGGCCTTTGGGCGGGGGGCCGCCCTTATAGGCTGGGTGAGGTTTGCGTGTGTCCATGCCTCATGCCCTTCTCCCTTGGGGGGGTGGGGGGGGG
>JAABNY020000043.1:6194992-6210711 GCA_015164015.2 Brevimyrus niger | reverse complement strand
CGTGCGCTGCGTCGTGCACGTAGCGGCGCCCTCGACCATCCCCAGGGGAGCAGGGAGGCCGCGCGCCACGGTCGCCGGGGCTCCGCCGACCCGCATCTGCCGACCCCCGCCCCCCCCCCCCCTTTTGCCGGACTTCCCCATTTGCCCCTTGCCCCCGCCAGGTGACCTGTTGGCTCTCCCATTTATTGCATTATGACCCCCCCGCTACCACCACCACCCATGTCCTGGCCACTGTTTCCTATTGGCGTCCCAGGGCAAGGCAACAGGAATGAGCTGTGTATGGAGTAGGGCGTGCCCCCCCCAGGTCCCCCCTCACCCCCGGGTCAAAAGATGCCACGCTAATAGGATCCTGCTCTCCCTGATGTTAAGACTGGCTTTGCTGAGCTGCTAAGAAACTTCTGAACACCTGTGTAAAAAACTAACACCTTGACCCCGTCCAGGATTCTGGGAAATGGATGAATGGATGCATGTTCACTCGTCGATGTGGCTCCACTGTTGTGTCTTAATGGATTTAACGGGGGAACTGCACAGATAGATCTCTTATCATGATTGCATTGAGCAGAAGCTCAGGATCTTGACTGACTGGGCTCCTATTGCCAGGCTGGTTGGGCAGCAGTGAGGGTAGGAGTTGGGGGGGGGGCATAAACAGCCCTTTTACTTGTCCATTCTCTTATCTCTGTGGTTGATTTGAAGCCAGGCGATATGCTCTGTCAGAACTCAGGAATCCACAATGGCTGCCGTATTGTTACCTGGCTTTGATGACCATTCTACATTTAAAAACAATTCCGTCCGAAACGCCCACCCTCTCCGGGGTTCCTGCATGTTTTTCAGAAAACCTGTACAATACATCTGAGAACTCCACAGATCTTCCTGGCATGTTTTGGTCCATGGAAAACGTCCCCCCCCCATCCCCCCATAATGAACTGGCACAGATAGAAGCTGGCAGAGAGGCGGAGTCTGCCTGATCTCCTGTCGCATGCGTGCAGTAATCCTATGAAGGCCGTCAGCACAAATGCAGCTTTGCAGTTTCGCAGTGGCGTGTCTCCATGCTGCCTTTGATGTGGGGGGGGGTTTGCGCATGTTTGGCCCTGGGTCCCACCTCCCCAGGAAACGCTACTGTTTTTCGGGTGCTGCCAGTGGGTGGAGGTGTGTTTTTTATTTTTGTTTCTGGAAACGTTTGATCTGTTCATTGGATGTGCCTCTTTAGCACAGTATGGTGAGGTCATGTTCATTGTGCTCAGTCTTTGTCATTGGGTAATTTCTTGAAGCATGCGTGAATGGCATTATGGGAAAAGTACTGGCCAGTCATCCCGTGGCGCATGTTTAACTTATGACATGTATCTTATGACCCTGTCTTTCGACATGTACACGTGCAGACTCTTTGCGTAGAGTATTCTGGGGCAGCTTGTGTTTTGAGCTTCTTTTAAGAGGTTGGTAGAACACTGCGATTATGACATTCACCCCTGCAGATTATTACTCAGCCCCTTTTCTTTTGATTTTTTGAGGCCAGTTCCCTTTTGTGCAAACCGGTGCTGCTCTTGTTCATGCGAGTAGCAGAGGGAAGTTAGTGGTAGTAGGGGGTGTGTTTTAAGCTGTGAATGCGGCTGTTCCTTCCTCTCACCCTCTCTCTCGTACTCTGTCATTTCCCCTCCAGAGAACCACGACTGTTTACATGCCATCGTCCACGACCGCCTGGGTGAACTGCTCCGGGTCCTTAAGGCCGTCATCGGCAAGCACCAAACCCTCAACTCCGTTGACATTCTCAGTGCGGCCGGAATCGTCATCGCCAAGGTCAAAGGTGAGGCCCTCCTGGACTGTTAACCTGACACGGTCACAGTCCCAATGGCCGATCTTTGTCCTATGCTGCCTTAAAGTGTAGAGAATGAATGATGACTTGCTATTTGATTTGTAAACAGCTGGTGTGGTATTGCTGTAGTTGTCTCGCCGATATGCCAGTCTGTATATCTTGATAGTTGTCTGTTGTCTTTAAGCCTCTATTTGTTTCTGTGTCATGGTGATTAAGGACGGATGGGTTCCTCACTTTAAATAAACGCTTCTGCCTCTGGAGGTAAGCGAAGAGCTGTCCTGTCCAGACTCTCATTTTAATATTTTAAGAGTTTGACTGGGTGGTGCAGTATAAGCCTCAACTCACAGGTCTCTATAAATGTTATATTTGGAGAAGGGCAAGGTCACATTTCCTCCTCGGTACACCACTGGAAAGTTCCGGCACCTTTAGGGAAGGGGTCTGGTCACATGATCTTCGTAGCTCATTCCTGTTCTGGGAACATTAAAGCTCTAATGGGGAGCATTTTAGATACCTAGAATAACCATTACCTGTGTGTGCAGGAGTATGTGTATATATATATATATTTTTGTATAATATTTTGCTTGTATATGTGTATATAAGTTAATATAAGTAAAGAGGCCTCCATTCTTGAATATGTTGACCTGGAAAGTTTGGAGAATGACTACAGAGCAGGTTTTAATTGGTTGTTTTTGGCTATTGCTGATCGATCGTCAGAAGGGAGTTTATGGCCGATGGGTTAAGCGCCCTGTACTTTATGACCCAGTACGTGACGTGTTTATTCCCAGCATACCTCTGCCTCGTCCGTGCGCCGCCCAGTTGGTCGGAGCAGTAGGTTTTTTTTCTTCCGTTGTGGCCATTTTGTGGAATTGGATCGAGGTGTGGTTTTGGAAACTGCCGGAATGGAGGAACCTGGCCTCACGGGTCTCCCTCCGCGGCCCGAAACACCATGTGCAGGGTAATTCTTCTTTTGGCCAGTGCACAAGAATCTGTATATGTGGGGGGGAAGGGGGGGATCTACTGGTGATCATGTGTGGTTTGTTGTCCCCCTACTGGCCACAGAATGTATTTTATCTGAGTCTGGGTCTGCTTATAGGATCGGCAGGTTATAAGTCCTGACCATCTCCTTTCAGTTATACAAGCACCTTTCACTTTCCTCGTCTGGGCCTTTGTAAGACAGCACTGCAGTGAGCCAGAAGTCTCATGGCTTCATGCATTTCCGTGCACGGATCTGCACTTCTGAAACTGTCCACTAGGGGGCTCTTAGACCGTGGTGGATGACCTCTCTAACCACTGGCTGACACCTATGCCCAGGGTGCAGTTTCAGAGTTTACGTTCTGCATACTCACACTTGAGTCGGTCCAGTGCCCCCTGGTGGTTAAGTTGTGATGGTGACGTCCGCATACCCCCGATCTGGTCGCTGTGACTGCCACCTGCTCTCGGGTGATACAGTCCCGTCTTAGTCAGATGTGAGGAGGTGGGGAGATTACCCATGCCCGTGCTGGAGTCACTCGTGCAGGAACTTCACGGGGAGGAGAACGGTGGGTGGTCATTCGCCGCGTACTTTCCGAGTCATTCCCGGAAACGGCTGTGGAAAAACCGGGCTTGTTATTTGTTGTTGTTATTTTTTAAGGTCTGAAGGTAAAGCTGCACTCCATCCTGTTACTGTAGTCGGAGGAGCTAAAGTATGACGCTTTCATCTTGTCAGAGACCGTTTCTTGTAGTTCGTGCCTTGGGCTTTTTTTTAAGTTTCTCTTAACATGTAGGCCCGATTAAGTCATCTGAGGGGCTGGGAGGTGGTTTTGCTGGGGGTTGTGGGGTGGGGGTTGGGACTTCCTTGTCGCTGCGACTGGAATGGTCACGTTTTTAGGAAATTCTCCTGCATCAGTTTGGGTCCCTCGATTGCCTTCCTCTCAGTGCTGACTTCACAAATCGGATGAGAACAGGTCGGCTTTGCTAATCAGCTGCTACGTTGTTTCATCCCGTGCCCCCCCCCCTTCACCTCCCCGTTACTTGGGTGGGGGATAAAGGCTCCTTGCGTGGTTGTGAATGTAAAACAATGTCATTTTTTGTCAGATGGTGTGGTTTCCCCCCCCAGCCCACAGCATTGTTGGGGGGGAGACATTGTGTGCAAGCAGCAGGATGTCCTGAGTAGACGTCACCGGGGAAGGGGGGGGCGGGGGTAGTACAAGCTCACTGTGAGCCTGAGTCTCTTGTAACGTGGTTGGGAGTTTCTCCCGGAGACGGACCCGACGATTCCCGCCTGCGAGAAGTCCGCGGGCTGCGGGTCTGCCCCCGCCTCACTGGCAGCTCGACACCGCGGCGAACACGTGGAAGTTTGCTCAGCCGCTGCTCTTTCTCTTTTCGTCTCCCGGACGAGCCTTGGTTGTCATTGCCACGTTACCTCCGACACGGACGCCGGCTTTGCGTGAGACGGTAAGCTGCGGAGAAGGTCCCGGTGACCCGTCTGATGGCCCCGCTGCTCGTTCTCTGTCCAGATCAGCGTCGAGGGCCAGAAAAACTCGCGATGGAACCTCCCCGTCGCGCTCGCCAGAGATCTGACCTCAGCCCGGTGTTGGCGCTCTCTGAGCCGGTCTCTCGTGGGGCCATTTATGCACTAAACTCTGTCCCTTTTTGGGGGCCCCGATGGAAACTTTTACGACCATGCATGTGAAGGTCTGGGGGGGGGGAAGGGAATGATGACTCGTCTGCTTTTCAGAAATGGCTGGCGCGTGACCCAGATTCCACCTGCGAGGTATTTTTGTTTTTATCCACATCTGCTTCGGTTCGATTTACGGCGGTGTGGAGCCTCGCCCGTTGTGGTGCCTCCCCTTGGCATTTTTTCTGTTTAGCTGCATGCAGTGTTAAGATGGGGGGGGGGGGTAGTGAGGATACAAGCTCTGAGTAATTTAGGCGTCGCTGGTCCTCTGGCGTGTGTGTGTGTGTGTGTGTGTGTGTGTGTGTTTAAATTCCCCAATGGTTTTTGAGGACACCCTGAATGTAGCCCATTTGCTCTGGTGCTGCCCCCCCCCCCCAGTTCCCTCCTTAGTATGTTTAGACTGTCAGCAGGAAATTGCTGCTCAGCTAGATTATGGTCGTGCCTGAATACTGCCCCAGTAACAATAGGAGTGCTAAAAGTCTAGCGGAGTCGTGATCTTGCAGTGCCCCCTCAGCAGCAGAAGTCTGGGCGTTTGCTCGCCAGGCTTTGCAGGTTCTGATGATGCATTTCATGGCGTCTTTCGAACGTGTGTGAATTCATATGCGTGTTCAGATGCTTTGTGCGACGGCATGTGTTACGCTCCTGTAGGAATGAATGGCATGGACATGTCGAATTCCTGTACCTGTTCAGCCCTAATCCAGTACCCTTTTCACGACAGGCGTGAACTTCAAGGATGTGAATGAAGACAACAAAAAGCAAATTTTTGGCGAAATATACACCTCCATTGACACCTTGGCATTTACATTTGGAAATGTGTAAGTATGTCCGTAATATAACGCACAGACAGATCGGTTCAGTTTTAGTAGCATGACTCAGTTTGGTGTCAGTTTGTCATGTGACTCATACCCCGTTCAATTGGCTGATCAGTTTGCTTGAATTTAAGTCATTGGTCGCTGGCCACCATGTGACCTTGTGCCCTCTCCCCCCCAGAGTGTCTGACTTCCTTATGGGAGATGTAGACAGTGGATCGTTGTTGGGGGGGCCCCAGACGAGAAGCCGGGTGAGTGAGCGGCTGTCCAGTTTGGGCTCAGTGCTGTGCCCCTCTCCTTGGGTCGTCTGTCTGTGTGTGTTTCCTTTTTCTCAGCATGTAATGTTTTTCCGCAAACAGCCCTGCCCTCTGCTTCGCGTGCCCCTTTCGACGTAACGGAAATCCAAAAGCATTCGCTTTGAGGCTGGACCCAGACGCCGTGTCTCTAAGGGGCACAATGTTTCCATTGCCGCTTCCCGTGTGTTTCGGAGAATTTTGATTTATTTTGAGTCCCCCCCCCCCACTCCCCGGCTCTCTTTTCATCTCCCGCCACGTTTCTGTCGGCCGCAGGAACTGGAACTCCATCCTGAGCATGCAGCCTGGTCGCTCTGTACCCCTGTCCTTCCTCTTAGATGTCTCTGTCATTCTCTTGAAGATTGGGTGTTTATCTAATTTCTTGTCCCCCCCCCCCCCATGTCAGTCTTTTGAAAACCTGTCAGTGGATTCTGGAGGATCAGTCCCAGAAAAGGATGAAGTGTCAGGTGAGAATTTGTTCTCTGCAGGTGTGATGGGGGGGGAGTCCCAATATATATATTTATATATAAAAATAAAAAAAATAAAAAAATCTCTTCTTGGGACAGTTCTCCACTGTCCTTGACATGACTATCCAGTCTAGTCCTTTAACTGCCGCACCACCTAGCGGTCACCACTGGTGTTTGCTCTCATTATCTTAGTTTGCTGATGAGGACTCGGGTTCAGCCTTATCTTGCCATTTCTGGCAGCATTTGCTCACCCCTAAGTCACGAGTGAAGGTGCCGCTGAATCATTGGCTGCCTCCTACCCCGACCCCCACAGGACAGTCGCAGGCGGAGGAGGTGGACCGCACCCTACTGACCAGTGACAGCGGCGTGGAGTCGGCTCTGCTCTACGCCAAGGCCTGGTCCAAGTACGCCAAAGACCTGCTGTCCTGGGTGGAGAAGCGGCTCAGTCTGGGTGAGTCGGGTCGAGGCTTCGGACAGCGCCTCCCTGTGGTCATTCGGCCACAGGCCAACACAATTCCTCAGGCTTTATACCTGATATCGAATCGTGTGACCTGACGAGCTGTTATAGGTATTTTCTTTTGGAAATCTGAAAGGCTGAGGTACCTGCTTTAAGGTTTAAGCATTATGGGCCGGGAGTCCTGGCCGTTCCGGGCCCACTGGAGCGCCCTACGCTCCGAGGGTCGCAGCCGGCCTGACTCCGCCCCCATGTCAGATGGACATGCCTGACACATGATCTCAGGTCCTGTCTGCCGTTTCCCGCATCACCTAACAAGACTCCTTCCTGTCGGGTTTAATCCGCAGACATCGAGTGTGCGAAGAGTTATGTGAAGATGGCAGAATCGGCGAAGGTGCTCGCTGGCCAGCAGGTAAATGTCGTAGCTCATCATGTGATATATGTTTAATTCATATTTTAAGCCGTATTGGTCAGTCAATGATTGATCTCTCACCAGCTTATTCTAGTCAGGGCCTTGAAGCCTATCCCAGTCATGGCTACATCCTGCTCTCAAAACATGAGATCTTTTATGCCCCCCCTCCCTTTTTTCACTATAAGGAGTACATGCCATTCAGAGAAATTTACACCTCTGCCTTCAACAACGACTCTGAATACGGCCAGCTCCTGCTGCAGACCTCTGCTGCCCTGCAGACCAACAAATTCATCCAGGTTAGCCATCCAATCAAACGGCTTCCCTTTGCTTGTCTCATACAGGGGTGCGGGGCTTCTGGGTAATTAAAAAATGTATTTAATCCCTTTTGATTTTTCTGGCTATGAGTTCGTCCAGGTTTCAGTGTACCACGTTTAAAATATTTATCAAGTTAAATGATCTACTCTATCAAGTTGCACACTTATCTCTGTTCTCTCACACTGTGTCCAGTGGGACTGTGATTTCATCTCTGAGTGCGACCTGTGGATCATCAGCTAAAGATTGTGATGAAGATACTTTGACTTTGATTTGGGGTCTCTGTGCTGTCACCCCTTAGCCCCTGCTGGCCCGAAAGAGCGAACTGGACAAACGCAGGAAGGAGATAAAGGAGCAGTGGCAGAAGGAACAGAAGAAACTGGTAAGGGATCTCCTTGGAGCAGGAGTGTCAGATTAGGAGTCCGGGCCAGCTTCTAGAACCTTCTCCAGGTCGGCAGACTTACAGATGTCAATGGGGGCTATGTTAAAGGGAAAGCTAAAGGCGGGGGCGTGGTCTAAGGGGCTAGAAGTCCCGTTTCTCCACGTGCCCTTTTGTGGCGGGAGGGGCTGGGCTTCACAGCAGCGTGGCGGCTCGCGGATTCCCCCCTTGTGACCCGTGGCCGACGCTCTCTCACAGCAGGAGGCGGACAGCGCGCTGCGTAAGGCCACGGCGCTGCAGGGCCAACGGAGGGAGGAGTACGAGAAGGCTCGCTGCTCCACCAGCCGCGTGGAGGAGGAGGCACCGCAGGCCGGGGGCAAGCAGCTGGAGAAGAAGAGGAGGCTGGAAGAGGAGGCACTGCAGAAGGTGGGAGTGCAGGACCAGCGGGGGGAGAGAGGCTGTAGTCCTTCCTGAGAGCTTATCCATCAACCTGCTAGTCTGTTTCGCACTTCCGCGCTACCTCTTAATATGGATTAAATGACCACCCTCCAATTCCGTCGCCCCCTGCAGGCCGAGGAGGCTAATGACCAGTACAAGGCCTGTGTCGCTGACCTCGGGATGAAGAAGCAGGACGCCGCCAACGCCAAAAGCGAGATTCTGACGCAGGTGCACGACCTGGTGTTCCAGTGCGACCTGACGCTGAAAGCGGTAAGCCCAGCCCCGCCCCGCCCTGTCCCAAGCGTGATTGGTCTGCGGTCACCGTGGTGACGCTAGTCCCACTCTGCCTCCCCACAGGTCACTGTCAACTGGTTCCAGATGCAGCAAGCGCAAGCTGTGTCCCTCCCTGTGAACCACCAGGCCCTGTGTGAGAGCGCCAAGCGCTACGAACCGGGCCGCCGTTACGCCGAGTTCGTACAGAGTCTGTCCCGGGACCGTCTGCGGCCCGGCTGCTGCTCCTCGGATGCCCCCCAGAACTCAGGGTGAGCCCCACCTCTCTCTAATCACTGACTGGATCTGGAGAGCTGTGCTGGCTATTGTCTCAACTGGGTTTAATAATTAATTATAAATCTAGCAGCACCTGAAAGGTTCAGAGCAGGATGGTGAGCAAGGCTTCTCAAGGGGCGCAGGTACCAACACTTAATTAATTAGCCAGTAGAGTTAATTGTTTTGAGAAGTAATGGAAATTTGCATCTTTTCCCCATAGATATCTCCTGCTAACAAATTCCCATCTTACCTTAACACATGATTGGGGTAATTAACCTAACAGTCTGTGCATGAATGACTGTCCCTGCTCTAGAGGCCCTTCTTCTGTTGCTTAATCTGCTAAGTTTTAGATATTTGATGGATGGATTGATGTTTTATTAATCTTAAGGGAAAAGGAGGAAAATGCAACAGCAAATGTTACAAAGAGCGTAAATAGGGGTTCCCATGAATAAATATGAATGGGACAAGTCGCAAAAACAAGCAGAGGTTTCCTTGCCATGTTCGATTCAGAAACTCCCCTGCATTTTACATTTTTTTTTGTTAAATATATTGTTTGAGGTGGTGCTGGAAGGTCCGCAAGTGTCCACAGAAGCTAAATTTGAAGTGCTTGTGGTTTGGAAGCTAGTGGTGTAGGTTTCTACTGAACTACAAAATCACCCTGGGCTTTTTTCAGGCTATTCTGAATGGTAGATGGGCGTTTGTTGTTAGCATGAGGTAGCTAACCTGTTGCCTTTTTCTGCCCAATCATCGCCCGGGGGTGAGATCTTGCATAAGCTAAAGATGATAACTGTACTGAGTGTGGCGAGGGCCGGGGTGAGACGACGACAAAGAGTGCTCTCTGTGCGGATGCACTGCGCCGGGTGCACGGGCCCTGCGACGAATCACAGAGCGGGGGCCAAACCGCAGGCCTGCCTCAGGAAATATCTGCGGCGACTGCATACGCTAGACCCCACTCTTTTTTTTTCTCTTTGCACCTTGCTGCTGAGTTTGACGGTGACGTTTACATCCCGTGCTACTTTTAAAATGTCTGGTTTTTCTCTGCCGAGTTGCCCCTTGAACGGGGTGAAAGGGTAGTTGCGTGTGTGAAGTGCGCAGTAGAAATGCGGAATTTGCCGATGCCACCACCAAGCCCTCGCTGAGCACAAGCGGGTGGTCTGCTGATGTGCGTCTCTCCCCTCATTTTAACTCTGAGGGCTATGGAGTAGTGAAGGCAGTCACCACTAAGACGGGAAACTAGGAAGCCATTTTGGTGCCTGTAGTAGAAACGACGAAGACGGTTAAGATCCCATTTCCACTCTTTACTGTTTTCCCACAGAGGCAGCTCACTTGTCACTAATACTAATCACTGAAGATGTAAAGGGCAACCCCTCCCCGTTATAAACAGTTATATTCTGGGTACTTATTTCAGCTTGTTTCCATTCTTTTGGAAGTGGAAAAAGTTCAAAATGTTTGACAGTACGCAACACTTCATTTATGTTTTTTTTTTTTTTTCCCCAGCCCATCTTCAATATGTGGCGAGTCTTAAAGGCCCCTGGCCACCATTATCTGTGCCGGGTTCGAGTCTGCTCCTCTCACGCCCTCCCCCCCTCATTTCAGGGTGCAATTTGGGAAGCGCTTGGCGGGGAGTGTCCACTCCTCGCATGGCAATCTGTCGCAGATGTCCATCACGTCAAGTGACTTCCAGAGCACGGACGAGGTGGACAGCCCCGGCCACACACGGGCAGAGAAGGCGGGCGAGGGACGCGCCAACAGCAGCGCTGACATCCAAGGTAAGCCGGTGGTGGGCTGGCAGTGGAGCCTGGGGCTGTAAGCCAGACAGGCAGGTGGACTGGGGCTATACCCTGGAGTAGGGACTAGCAGTTGTACCCTAACTGCAGGTAAATGTACCTAATAAGGTACTGGAATGGACTCTGAGGAACATCCCCCAGGTATAAACAACATTAATGTAACCCCCCCCCCCCCCCCTTGGTTTCCCGTGGATGTGGGTTGGCAGGGGTGGGGGGGGGAAGTTAAGCAATCGGATAAGGTTTTCTCCTTCCAGGAAGCTAATCTGTGTATGACTTTATTACTCAACTGCCAGCACTCGGAGAATATAACAAAACACCCTGCTTTGATGCCCCCCCCAATCTGTGGCTTGGTCTGTTCTGCTTCTGCTTTGAGAGAAACGTCATGCTGTCTGAAAGCCACTTTAATCAGTTTTTGTTTTTCTTTGCCGAAAATGGGAGTGGTACAGCCAGCATGGTGATTCCTGCTTGCTAGTCATATGGCATAACATAACTGATAGAGGAAGCTTCCAGAAGTGGGAGCCAGGCCGCCTGACAACTGTCGCATGTTATCCCGTGCAGTGCTGAGGACGCAGGGCCCACTGCGCGGCTGGAGCACGGCCGGTCAGGGCGGCGGCATGTGCAGCGACTCGGAGAGCGCAGGGGGCAGCAGCGAGTCCCGTTCCATGGACTCGCCGACCGCCAGCCCAGGTATGGGGGGGGGGACAAACGCACTCAAGGGAGGGAGGAGGGAAAGGGAAGGTGAAACCACAACTAACTGGGGGATTTCCTGGGTAGTTGCAGATACTCTATTACCATTTCTGTACAGAAATGGATCATTCCGGAAAGGGGTTCAGGCAGCCTGACGACTTCCCAAAGCATGCCTCGCGTTGTTCTTCATGGAGTAACGCAGCTCACTGGATGCAAGCATAATAAAAGCATGATCGTCTGTTACCTACGCTAAGCCCATTCATGGCCGCGACCACAAGAGATGGAAATGATCCGTTTTGCTCCCAACTTTCCTAATCCCGGAATGCAGGGAATGTGTTAATGGGTCTGTTAACGGCCCTGTCCCCCTTGCGGCTTAAGGAGATGATCAAACGTATTAGCGGAGGAGTCATTTGCACATCAGGCACCGATAACGCAGTGCCCCCCCCCCACCCCGCGGCTCTGTGTGCGTGTGACGCTCGCCATGCGTGCAGTCCTTTAAGAGCATCAGGTGTGTGATGGGGGTGCATCGTGACTCGATCTGCCGCCGGGTCAACATCTCCATGCTTTGCGATCTTCCCGTAGGCGACTTTAAGAGGAGGCTGCCCCGGACCCCCTCCACGGGCACCATGTCTTCTGCGGATGACCTGGACGAGAGGGAGCCCCCCTCCCCTTCAGACAACGGTGAGCGCATTTCTCCTGAAGCGTGACGCATGGGTTCGGCCCACGCCTGTGGAGCGCAGATGGTGCCGCTATTGTTTTCGCACTTCCTGTCTCTCTCTTCCTTTGTTTGAAAGTGCTCTCTTCCCGGTTATTCTTTTCCAAATCTGCTCTTTTCTTTTTTTAAGGCGATTTGGACCTTATTTCAGTTGTCAGTTGGGGAAAATGCTGTTTAAATCTGAAATCTGTTTTCTTCTGTTGGTTAGCGTGATTTTTATTGTGTTTTTTTAATCATCCAGTTTTAGATGATTGTAACACTTGTCTTTACCCAGCTGATCTCTATTAGGTCATGAGTAATTTCACCCACATATTGGTCGGCAGGGCCAGATAAGGTGTAGTTTGACACGGTCTCCTTCCCCCTTACAGGCCTGGGTGAGATGGTAATGGAGACGGCCAGCTCCCCTGGGCCTTTCCGGAACGCCCAGATGTCCAAGGCGGCCCAGACGCACAGGCTCCGCAAGCTCCGTGCCCCGTCCAAGTGCCGCGAATGTGACAGCTTGGTGGTGTTCCACGGGGCCGAGTGTGAGGAGGTGAGCGCCCCCTGGTGCTTGGGTCAGTTGTGCATAACACGGGGCACCCGCACTCATGGAAAACCTGGAGAAGTTTAGAAATTTTTATATAATTGTTTCCAGGATCTGGATAGGTTTCGGAATTCTTGGATAGAGTGGAAAAGTTTTGGAAACTAGCCTTGTTCATTTTTGTTTCCCGATTCATTCCGGAAATATACGAGTGGAAGTCAATAGTTAACAAATACTGATCTATCTACTTTACTTTAGTTTTACAAACTTGTGGGTTTTGGAAATTTTTCTTATGGTCCTGAAAAGGTTTCGGAAAAGTCATGGAAATGTATTTAGCCAGAATTGGGGGAACCCTGATGACATGCCTCTGTGCAAAAACTGCCTGCTAGGAAAAATCAGGAAACGACCCGTCGTTTTTGGGCCTTTTTTTTGGTTAGATTTGCCAATTTGCTGTTTTGTCGTTTTTGCGCCCAGTGCTCTCTGGCCTGTCACAAGAAGTGCCTGGAGACGCTGGCCATCCAGTGCGGCCACAAGAAGCTCCATGGCAGACTCCACCTCTTCGGCGTGGACTTCGCACTGGCCGCCAAGAGCAACCCCCACGGCATCCCGTTCATCATCAAGAAGTGCACCTCGGAGATCGAGAACCGTGCTCTCGGCATCAAGGTACCACCGCGACGTCTCAGATCACATTTTCCTGCCATTTTTTAACTGCTCTCTTATGCCATGTTTGCCTTTGGCTAAGTCCGATTTGTTTTCGCTTGTTCCCTTTACGTAAAGGGTATCTACCGGGTGAACGGTGCCAAGTCGCGGGTGGAGAAGCTCTGCCAGGCCTTTGAAAATGGCAAGGACCTGGTTGAGCTCTCTGACCATTACCCTCACGACATCAGCAATGTGCTCAAGCTGTACCTTCGACAGGTATGGGCGACTCCTCTCCCGCACAGCCTGCACGCCGCCCCGGTTCATTTTGCCGAATTATAACGGGGTTGCCTTTGTAAACCACAGCTTCCTGAGCCGCTGATCCTCTTCCGTTTCTATAACGACTTCATCGGCCTGGCCAAGGAGAGCCAGAGCGCCATCCTAGACGAGGTGGACGCCGGCCGGTCCCGGCCTGCGGGCGACACGCCCCAACTCAGCGTCGAGCTCAACCGGGTGCTCTTCAAGATCCGCGATTTGCTCCGGCAGCTGCCACTGGCTCACTACCGCACCCTACAGTACCTGATGGGGCACCTACACAGGTGGGAGTTTTGTACCTGGGGACCTTGCCCGCGATTGGATCTTTTGCCTCTCTGATTGATTGGTTAATTGATTGAGTAATTTTATACCTTTTTTTTTAAATATTTGATATTTTTAAATATCCAGAGTGACGGAGAAAGCAGATGAGAACAAGATGACTGCTAGCAACCTGGGGATCATTTTTGGCCCGACGCTGATCAAGCCGCGGCAGACGGACGCAGAGGTTTCGCTCTCCTCTCTGGTGGACTATCCGTACCAGGCCCTCATCGTGGAGCTTCTCATCACGCACTATGGCAAGATCTTCGACACACCACTGAGCCCCATGTCTCCTACGTCCACCGGCTCTCTGCTGCCCCCTAGGGGCCCAGAGGTCCTGGCGAGCTCAGAGGAGCCGCATCTGAGTCGCCACTCCAAGTCTTTGGTTGACATCAAGGAGGTGAGGCTGTGATTTTTTTTTTCCTTCCATCGTTTCATGTCGTATCACTTCTCCAACGATGGTCCAGATCTGATTCTTACCACTTCTGTCACTGTTGTATTACAGCAGAGCTCAAAAGCGTACAAAAGACACTCCTCTATAATTCCTACCTCCCATTTGGTGAATGAGGTGAAGGACACTAAAGCCGGGCTGGAAGGCAGTGATTGTGCACCCGGTCAGTATGTGTTGTGCCGCATGGGCTGGTTGTCACTTTCCTGGAAGCTGCGTTCTGATCGACCATTTCTTTTTTTCAGCTGTGGTCGCGTCGTCGGCGAAATTCAACGGTGCTCCTGGGCCAGCTGTGCCGGAAATCCACCGGACGATGCTAGTGCTGGAGAAGCAGCACGTCAGCACGGCGCGGGTGCAGCTGAGAGCGCCTCGGAGCAGGCAGGTCAGCCGGCCCATCAGCATGCCAGTGGAGAGGCTGCTGGGCCCCAGCAAGGTATTGGAGAGGAACAACAAGAACAGCTCGCAGCGGGAGAGGAGCCCCGCTATCCAAGAGGCACCGGAGCCAGAAAAGCCAAGCCTCAGGGTCAGCTCGTACTACCGGAGCCCCTATATCGATACCCAGACCCTGCGCAAGACCTGGGACAAGCAGTACAAGCATTATGACATCACTCCGCGGACCGCCATGATCATGGCCAACATTCCCACGGATGGCAGCGCTGGGGATTCTGGGAATTTGTCCACCTCCCTCCCAGCCACCACGTTCTCGATGCCCGAGAGGACCGGAAGGACCTTGCAGAGGCAGAACAACTTTAGCGAGCCCTGCCCGGGGAGCGGGAACGTCATCAGGCCTCCCCGGACTTTGCGGCCCCCACCCGGGACGTTTTATAAACCACCCCCGAGCCAAAAGGCCAAGCCGGCAGAGCTAGAGGCCCGGCGGTGCAGCGAACCTGCCAGCATCCCAACAGACCCCGGGCCGTCTCGGAGCTTGGAGACGGAGATGGGGGTGGCTTCAGAGGCGGGGCTACAGACAAGGGTGTCTGCGGATGAGCCAATGGAATCGGAGCCTGCTGCCTCTCAACCCCGCTCACAGCCACAGTCCCCTAGTTCCGGACCCGAGGACCAGTGCGTGAGTGAGGCCAAACCCGTCTTCCAGAGACTCAGGACCCGCCGTGTGCCGGAATTTGAACACAGGGAAGCACACTTCGTGTGATGGCTGGGCTCCTGTGTGCTCCTGTACATATGCAAATTTTCTGTGCTTTTTTGTATATAAGAAATCCCATATCTTTAAGAGGGAGAAGAAAATTTCAAAAACTGTGAAAATTAACCACGGGAGTGTTACTTGTATTAATATATTTTGCGTTCTGTTGGAAACGAGAGTCCCGGACATTAAAATGGATGCACTTGGCACACGTTTTAAATTGAGGCTGTGGCTTCCTCCTAAAAAGTGGTATAAACAGAACTTTACACTCGGTATCCTGTGAAATCTGAGTGTTGTTCTGCCAGGTTTTTTTAGAGAACAAGATGATTGACGCTTTGTGGAGGGGTGCGTGTGTGTGCCTGTGTGTGTGTGTGTGTGTGTGTGTGCTACATTGGCCGGGATACCTGTCTTGGCCACAGAGCTGCTTCTCAATGCCATGAGATCAGGCTTTTGAGGTTCATTTCATTTTAATTTGTCTCTGTTTCATTCTTAAGCAATTTGTCGCAACTGTATGTCAAGCCCTGTTGTATTACCATATAATTACCATGGTCATTACGATGCACTTAGTGTACAGACGCAAAT
>JAABNY020000043.1:6172793-6189777 GCA_015164015.2 Brevimyrus niger | reverse complement strand
GTGTCCATAGGTGAAAATGGTGCGTGTGTCCCCCCCCCCCCCAGGTTATTTCCTGCATTGTTCCCATTGCCTTCTGAATAGGACAAGCGGGTACAGGAACTGGGTGGATGGACGTACTGTGACTGACATTTAATGGCCTGATATCAGTGATTATTACGTCATTATATCCTGACATCAGTGATTAGTATGCTATACTGCTCTGAGATGAGTGTTTAGTATGCTACAATATACTGTTCTGAGGCCAGTGATTAATATATTACACTTTTCCGATATCAGTGGTTAATATGCTATACTACTCTGAGATGAGTGTTTAGTATGCTACACTGTTCTGAGACCAGTGATTAGTATGCTATATTATCTGGATATCAGTGATTAGTATGCTAAACCAGTGATTAGTAAAGTATACTGTTCTGATATCAGTGATTAGTATGCTATAATATTTGGATATCAGTGATTAGTAAGCTATACTGATCGGATATCATTGATTATTATGCTATACTGCTCTGAGATCAGTGATCAGTATGCTATACTACTGTACTCTTATCGAAATGCTGTTGGTCTCGTTTGCCCGCATAGGTCATTTCCCAAACAAAGCAATGCCCTCAGCGGGCATCTTGCCCTGGATCCAGGGGATTTTCTGCAACGCCAACAACCCATGCTTCCGGTACCCCACCCGCGGGGAGGCCCCTGGCGTCGTTTCAAACTACAACAATTCTGTGTAAGACGGCTGATCCTTAACAAGTAACCTTTGGGTTAACTGCATTGCATTCTCATCCAGGGAAGCCAGCAAGGCAGGCTAGTATTCAGCAGGTTTAATGGTCAAATTCCTGATAAGGCACTGAAATTGTACCTTTGATTGTGATATTTATGTCAATTTACTGCAGGCCAGTGTTCTTTGGTTTCTGGAATAGCAGGAGGGATTCAAGAACAGTCCTTCTAGATCTTCTCAGAACATTCTTTCTGTTAATATTTATACAGCCTCCTGTGTGTGTGTTTGGCTTTCAAATAAGCAGGCCACCACATTTTTGTGACTCTTCCTCTTTGTGTGTGTGTGGAATATGTTTATATCACATTGTGGGGACTATTTTTCAGGTCCACACAAAGATCTGTGAATGCAATCAAAAATGTAAAAACGTATCGGAATTTGTTTGGTTACTCTTGCTTAAGGTTAGGGCTGGGTAGGGGTTAAGGTTATCATGTTGGGATTAGAGTTTTTTCCCATGAAAATGAACGGAGAGTCCCCACAACAATATAATTATAAACCTGAGTGTGTGTGTGTGTGTGTGTGGGGTGGGTGGGGGGTCTCCTCAGTCTAGCCAGGTTCTACACAGACACCCAGGAGCTGCTCTTCAGTGAACCAGATTTCCAGCACTTGGCCAGGGTGTGGAGAGAGCTGTCCGCCATGAGTGACTTGATGGACACCCTCCAGAACAACCCGTCTCAGATCTCAGGTGATTAAGAGGCAGCTGATATTTATTTTATTTGCAGTACTTGTCCCAGTTGGCCCACTCAAGCATTCCACAGGTAACCACTTCCTCCCTCCCCGCCATTCGCATTAACTTAATAGTGGAATTAGCTAAATAATATGCCGTCCAACTCGCTTCCTGTTGTACATGGAGTCAGCCAGATGTGTGGCTCGGTCCCCCGCATTTCCACTTTGTTTCAGGATGGCACAGTGTCTGGTCACTGGGCAAGGATGCGACTGGATCTGTGGGGACACCAGACTGCGCCTTCTTTGGTGACAGTTTCTGAGTAGGACCCAGGGATGTTTTCCATGCGTAACACCGAGAGTTTTTACACGCCAGAGAGAGACAATGCCGCGTAGTCTTTTGGAACCCAGTAACAAAAAAGTATGGGGGATGAGCTGCATATCCCCTCTCCTTGGTTATAAAGTTCATTGACCCCTCCCCAACTCCCCCAAGGTCCTTTGTAAACAGGACACAGCACTGTGGGCAGGACTTGGTGAGTGGAAACTGGGTCTGATAAAAAGATTTTTCCATGGTGTTGAGCGTCCAGTCTTCCTAACAAAGCATCTTCTGGGAACCATCTGAAGAATCGATTTCCTTTCTTAAATGTTGTTTCTTATTTATTTTATAAATACTCCTTATTTATTTTTCACAAGCACCTCAGCTAGCCAACCAGCTCACTGTGCATTAGCACAATGTTATTCCAGAACCTTCCACAAAACACAGAGTGACAATTAATCAGTCTGACTGTCAATCACTTCCTGCCATATTCAGTCTAGCGTTATATCCTGTGTTTTAAATGGCCTCTTATCTTATTTTCCCTGCCCAGGTCGGGGCCTGAAAATAGAGGAGATTCTCAAGGATGACGAGCTTCTTACATCTTTCCTCCTGAGAGACGTGAGGTTGTCCCAGTCGGTCGTCCATCAACTGGTGAACGCCCAAGTACGGCCCGAGCAGGTACTGGTTAATGCAGTTTTGTGTTAAGCCCAAAACGTTAGCATTTTTGCTAATATTAGTGGTGGAGGCCAACCAAACTGTTTTCAAATAAGATTTTCACTAAGGATTTCGATTTCTGTTTTTTTTTTTTTTTGATGGTTTTCCTCTTGATATTCCTGGAAATTTCGCTTCTGATTCATGGATTCTTTCCTGGTTACGTTAGCACCCCCCACCAGGGACACCTTTTATTTGTGTCCAATTTAATGTCTTCATTTATTATCAAACAAAGGAGTAAATGGGATGTGAATCATGCCAGCGTGAATTTCTATCCAGGGTATTTTTTTTCTCTCTTTCCTGCTCGCTGTGGGGGATAAGCGTGTACGACCCCCAGGCCAAGAAGCCAGGCCAGGAAGAGAGGGCTTGCAGTGTGAACAGCACTCTGCCAGTTTTCATATGTAAATGTCCCAGAAAAAGAGAACCCAGACCTGTTGACATGGACCCGGCCTTCCGCCGGCCCCCGCTGATTTACCGCTGCGGCTTTCGGAAGAGCCTGCCAGCTGGGAAATTTAGCGGCTAATCGCTCGGCGCCCCGCGATCGCCCGGTGTTGCTGCAGCAGGGCCTGCCTGTTGCCATGGCAATGCACTTGGCCACTGACCAAAAGGTCTGGCTTTGCCTGAGGCACGTGTGTGCACACTCCCGTTCAACGACTGTGTTTTCGCCACCCGTCCCCCCCTGGTATCCGGATGCGGAGTCCATTCAGGCCTCCAGGTCTGCTGCTCCTGGAAGGGTAGGGATGGGGCGGGGCGCGGCGGGGTGGGGCGGGTGGGTGATGAGAAACAGTCAAGCTTGAGGCCCTCTTGCACCCTCGCACATCCGGTGGTGATTCAAGAGCATGACGGACAACCTGAGGTCCTCCTGATGTATTAAATATTAACAAGTATTCGTATATCTATAATCTTTTAGTCTCCACTCACTAGCAATGTGTTGTCACTGGATTGGCAGACTAATGTTAAGTTATTATATTATGTAAATACACAAGAGAGTAATTTACACTTACGATACCAGCGGCCCTTACTGAAAACCCAACAGAAAACTCACTACCCCCTCCCCAAATCAGGACTAGGTCTTTCTACAAATAAACACCTAATTTAGGGTTCTTTTAGCCAGTGTAGATGGATAGTTATGTATCCACCCGTCCCAAGTGGGAAGTTCACTGAACCATTGTTACTTTTCCCGTTTCTCCAGTTCGCCTTCGGAGTGCCAGATCTTGCCCTGAAGGACGTCGCCTGCAGCCAGGCCCTGCTGGAACGCTTCATCATCTTCCAGAGCCGTAGAGGGATGAACGCCGTCCGCAACACCATGTGCGCCCTCTCCCAGCAGAGGCTGCAGGAGATCGAGGATGCGCTTTACGCCAACATAGACTTCTTCAAGCTGTTTCAACTGGTAGGTAAAACCGGGGGAAGTTTGAGCTCAAGACTTGCCCCCCACCACTCAAACCATGCATGTATGTGGGGCCCCTGATTTTAGGGGGCCACTGTTGGCCAGAAACTGTAACAACACTGGGGGGCAGGAGCCCCAAAGTGACTTTTTGAGGGGAGCCCCCAGACCCTACCTCCCATGTGGACACATGCAGCTGATTTGCAAGCCGCAAACATGCTAGCTTGCTAATTTAGCATTTTAGCCATACATTTGATATGGGTTTTCCCTCAGTGACAAATAGGGTCCCAGACCTCAGGGTGTTAAACATGGGCAGACCTGAGGCTCATCCCCTATTGGTCCATATTTAGTGCTGCTCAGAATGTATAGAGTAATGGGGTAATAACTGGGCTTTTTGCTCCACCCCACGGTCACCTGACTATCCTGTCTCCATGGTGATGTGACTCTCTGCAGTTTACTGAGCCGATTACCTATCTCTTCATCCTATTTCTGTAATAAGATTATGAAGGACGCACTTCCCGGCAATGCTGAGATGTCAGACAGGTTCTTATAAAATCCATTCACGCTCGGCCCTTCATTGGAACCACAGGCTTATATTCAATAACTGTTCTCGGCATATGACAGGTAGCTCCATCGTCTTCCTGATTGGATAGAATCGACGGATTTATCATAATTTTTTGCATAATCTTTGCTGAGGTGCTGAACAGACTGATGTGTGAGGAAGGGCATGGCTGCCTGTATTCTGTTCCCGTCGAATGAATCCTGGAAGTGCGTTGATCCGCTCCAGCAGAACAATGGCATCCAACCCCCACCACCCCTCCCCAGTTTTAAACGACGCCCGACTAGCGAGAGCGCGAGGAATGTCACAGGAAGGATGTCTTATTGTGGTGCTTGTGTTAGCATGTAGCGCTTCCTGAGTGCGCACCCATTGTTTTTGAGGTCTGGGGGGCTGGAAGCTACGGTCATTCATTGACTTTGAGTTTCTATCCTCGTAAAAGCAGGGCAAGCATTTCTCTTGATTTACTCACATAGTTGGACGGGGAGTTGAAACTGTGACATAATTTAATCTTAAAGGCAAGTTGTTCTCGTTTTAGCTTAGCTTAGCTTAGCTTAGTTCAGGGGCATCGTTAGGCCTATTTGAGGGGGGCTTTACCCCCCTGAAATATTTGTTAGCCCCCCAAATAGATAAATAGTTAGTTTGGCCATTTCCTTCAGACCCCCCTAATAAAGGCTTACCTCTCCCCCCCCCCTTCATAAATGTCTAATGACGCTGGCTTAGCTGTAACGGTCTTCAGGACTTGGTGTGTTGCGATGGGTGAAAACATTCATTACAGACTCACCAAAGGAGCCCCTGGTCTCATTTATTTGTTTGCCTTTGTTTTGGATAATAAACACTGGATAACTGACTGAAGGACAAATGGTTTTAATACATTTAATACCTATAATATCAAATACCCTGAAATGTCATTAATTGAAAGGTATGGTATTTTCTGTTTTTATTATATATATATAATCTTAATACATATCTACCCTGAATAAGACAAGTAGGTACAGAAAATTGATGGATGGATGGAAATATCTTATCTAAATTCTTTACTATTATATGCTATTGGCGTGTAATATGAGTCATTTCTCTTGCAATTACTCCTGCAATGCTTCTGTAAAACACCTCCCAGTGTGACAGATCTGACTGCGCTAGTCACAGTGACCTCTTGTACTTCACCCCTCATCCCCAGCTGCCCCAGCTGCTGGACAAGCGCTCTCCCGGTGTCGACCTGCACTTCTGGGGCCGCGTGCTCAACTCCACGTCCGAGAAGCTGCAGGAGGTACGACCTTCGTGGGTAGGCTGGTGGGGGGGGGGGGGTCTCCCCCATGCTTCTCCGGCTGTATTTTTAGCATTAAGGAAGCCGCCGCTTCCGCTGTCAGCTCTGTGTCCGTGAGGAAGGTGGAGCCAGTTTGATTTCCCACATTTTCTTGTTCCCAGCCTCAGTGAAATTTTGTTCATTACCTGCCCCTTTTGCCCAAATATTCATAAAAATAAACATTCTCTAGGTATAAAGTTAGCAGTCGAAGTTTCACGCACACGTCCTGTCGGTGTGGCTAAATTCCTGGTTGTCGCCTTGCTTACAGAAACCGGACCACCGTACCTCACGCAGGATGGGGATATGAAGGCCTAGTAGTTTTCTAGAAGTTTCCCTATGCAATTTATATGCAAATGTATGATTTAAGAAGGGGCGTCGGATAGACATAGATACCCTGGCAAATCAAGGGAGTCCAGGATCTGACAGGGACCCTTAAATTGGAAGAGGGGACCCATCATTTCTAGGTGTGCCCTAGCTTTTCATTTCTTTCTTTCTAAGAGGGTTAAACCACTCAGCTTCTGAGTCGAGGTCCCTTTGTATCCAGAACAGCACGATGTCTGGGGCGCCACATGTCGCATAAATCTGTCCACATGGGCTCATTCCCATGGGCTGGTTTTGTTCCAAAAATCCGGCAAAGCGGAGAATGACAATGTCTCACTCTCCATTAAACAGGAAGTCCAGGTTATACAGGGTTGATGTCCTTCTGATTTAATTGTGGGAAAGGGGATGTGAAGTCTTGCCAGTGTTTATTAGGAAGATATTTGGCATTTCCAGATTCTTTCTGCCGTGGGTCTTGCCACATTTAGACATCTTTTTGTCCCCTGGCCTTGAAAGATGGGATCCACCCCATATCTTTTGCTTGACATCACACAGCCTCCAAAGGTTAAACATTAACAATGTTGAATTGATAAAATGTGTCACAGCTCACAGAGAGGGGCAGTTCCAAGGACCTCCTGCGGACGCTGTCACTGCTCTTCCAGGAGGGGGCACCCTCCTCTTTCACTCAGATGCTCAGCGTGGTGTCCGACCTGTTCTGCGGGTACCCTGAGGGGGGGGGCTCGCGGGTCTCTTCCTTTAACTGGTATGAGGACAACAACTACAAAGCCTTCCTGGGCATCAATGGCAGCCGGACCCGTGACAGCTATGTGTATGACAAGACTGTCAGTGAGTCGGGGATGGGGGGGGGGGGGGCGGAGCCAGGGTCACATTTAGTTTTTTATTTACACTTACAGTGTTTTTTTCCACATCGTAGAACGTCTAAACTTTAATGTAAAATTTGAAAACATCTAAACAGCACGCAAACACATTACTGACACATCATGAATGTTAACGTGTAAATACTCATTAGTTAGGAGCAGGATAGTTATAAATAGTTATGTTAGTTTTGTGAAAGCAGACGTTCCGGAATGAAATTGGAATGTGATTAACTGGAGCAGAAAGGAGATGGGATCTGGGAAGTGCAGATGAGAGATTCGCTTTCGTAATCCTATTTTTTTTCCCGCTCAATAGCACCTTTCTGCAACGTGCTCATGCAGAGTCTCGAGTCCAACCCGGTCAGCCGAATGCTGTGGTCCTCAGTCAAGCCGTTGCTCATGGGGAAGATCCTGTATACCCCGGACTCTCCAGCCGTGCGGAGGATCCTGAAAAGTGTAAGATCTGCAGATCTGGGAACATTTAGGAGAGACTTTCTGTCCCTAAGAGAGAAACAGCAGCATCGGTTTAACACGTCAACACGTTCATGCGCTGAATGACAATCCGGGAGGCAACAAATGCAAGAATATTTTTTAATTTCTTAAATTTTAAGTTTTTAAATTAGCCGAAACAAAAAAAGAGCTTCATCTTCGCATTGATGCCTCTGCTCCTGTGACTGAAGTGAAGTGATGTCCAGTGTATTAACTGTGGTGAAATTGGTATAAATGCTTAGTATTGGTAATGCAGCAGCTCAGAATTATGGATACAGCTTCCTTCATATGTTCTTTTTTTTTTACATTTATTTCACACTTTATCAAAAATGACTTACAGTAGAAACACTTCTCAACCTAGCATTCAAACCCGTGAACCTTGCACTGGCACTGCAATGCCGTACTTGTTGAGCCACAGGAACGGATCAGTTTGGTTTATTTTTACATAAAAAATGTAAGTAAAATTTAACAGACAGGAAGTGCCTCTCTTGCTTTTCAACACCATCCCTTTGCCTTTCCCGCTGATGTTAATCGCAAATGCGCTTATATCCTGTGACGCAAAACAAAAATGAATGACGTTCTCATCAAACCACGGCACCGCGACAATAACAGGGGTAACGGGACTTTGCTCTGCGTGCAAACGAATCAAGCAAACAATATCATGTGCTGAGAACTAACCAAAACAATCTGATCCTAATGTAAACAACGGAAACAAAAGGTGATGGCTCTTAAGTAGACTGAAAAAGGCCAAAGTAATATATATATATATATATATATATATACACACACACACACACACACACACACACACACACACACACACACACACACACACACACACACACACACACACACCTGAAAATATTTCCAGTGAGTGATGAGAGGAAAATTTAATACCCCTTATCTCTTGATAATCAATTTTTCATTGGATCAGTGAGTAGCAGGTAGTGCCCATATCTAGGAGGTTGTGGGTTTGAATCCTGGAGCCAGCAGACTAATGATATCATATAATCTTGAGTCAACGAGCAAGGCCTTTAATCTTGACTGCTCCAGGGTAATTGGATGTTGGCTAAACACAAAATTTGATCTCATGTGTACAGCTGTGTGTCTCTTGTGGAGAACAAGATGGGAGATGTGAAAACTAACCCATTTCCTGACAGAGAACAACAGTTGTTTTGGGTAGAAGTATTTAAAGTTTAATTTAATTGAGTAATTGAATTATTGCTCTGATTGGATCCAGAAACACCTTGAAGTCTTATTGGACTTGTTCCTACAATGCTTACAGACAGTCTTTGAGATGCTTGCTTGTTTTGTAACAAATGTCCATTGGTAAAGAATGATTAACAAATAACATAATTGATCTACACATGTCCAGTGCACAGACATTTTAATTTTTTTTTGTCATAATTACTGTGACTGACTCATTGAATTAATTTTGCTATTAATTGCAATTGTAGTCATTGGCTCCCTAAGGAATATTAAATACAAATGTTTGCCGTTTTATGTTATTTCAAAAGTGTTACTAGTTAAAAAGCACCCACTGAGACTGCCTGACTGAACATTTTAACTTAGAAGAGTCCTGTTAGAACTATTACTTGGGTTTCAGCTTACTACCACTTTAAACTAATGATGTTTTACATAAAACTACTGGTGAACTCGGGGGGTGGGGGTGGGGGGCGCTTAAACCATCGATTTTTTGTTATGTAATATATATTTTTGCAAACAAATGAATTAAGTAATGTCTGGTTAAAAAACAATACATTTGCTAGATTTTCACTGAATTAAGCAGGCATCCCAGGCTGCATGAGCAACACCCTGCTGTCTGGCAGCCTGAGCTGTTGCTCAGTGTGTCTTTCTCTCTGTGTCTGCAAGCCGGGCTCTCATGCTGTCTGTCTGAATGCGTCTGGCAGGCAAACACCACCTTTGAGCAGCTGGAGCGCCTGAGGAACATGGGCAGGGCCTGGGGGGAAGTAGGCCCCCAAATCTGGGACTTCTTCCAGAACGGCATACAGATGAACATGATCCGCGTAAGCCCCCCCAGCGTGCGGCCGGCACTGCCTCCTCACCCTGTTCACGCAGAGTCAGCAGACATCCAAGGCATCCGCTCTGAAGAACTATTTAAAAGGTGGACATTTCAGGTCCAGAAAGTACAAATCCAGACTAAAATTTTGTTTCAACCAACCAGTTAAGTACTCTGTGACTGTGACTCTGAATATTCAACTAGTTGGTTAAAACAAAATCTTGGTCTAGATTTTTACTGACTGGACCTGAAAACTCTTCCTCTGCTTAGAATACACAATTAAGTAAAATTCAATTCAATTCAATAAAGCACCTTTCACAACAGAGTCGCCCCAAGGAACTTATCAAAACAGTCTCTTTTCTTCTGCTGTGTACAGTTTTATAGTGTTTTTAATGTTTAGTATTTTTTAGGATTAAGATAAAGTGCATTGATCCCAGGGGGAGATTCTTGTGCACATAGCAGTGAGTATGTAGAGCACAGATGATGGTACACATAGTGCAAACACATAAATGTGGTGCAAACAAATTTATAAAGCACATAGTACACAGAGTGAATATCCTGGAAAACAGAATACTGGAATAGGAGACATCTGCCTACTTCTGTGAATGGAAAGACCCGGTGCCATCTTGGAAGTCCGGTGTGTAAAGTGTTACCTGGTCGGGGGACAGGACAGTTCCTTGAGCTGCCCCAGTGTTGCTCACCCCCAACTTTGACACACAGTCCCACAGTTTCATGAACTACCAGTAATATGCCTGCATTATCTGCTTTCATCTTGCATTCCAAAGGTTACTGTTTAACTGCATAAATTTTGTGTTTATCATCCCCAGGACACCATTAGAAACCCCACAGTGAAGAACCTTATTAATAGGAATCTTAAGGATAGAAGGATCTCATCCAGTGACATCCTGAACTTTTTCTATAATGGACCGGAAGCTGATCGTGAGGAGGGTATGCCCAGCTTTGACTGGAGGAACGTCTTCAACTTGACTGACCGGATCATCCGCTTGCTCAACCAGTATGGGGAGGTAGGGAGTAGGACGTGATCCCAACCGAGAAGTCTCTTTAGGATCTAGTGAAACTGAACCCTAATTTAAGGGTTAGAACTAGGGTTAGGGTGTGGGTTCTCATTAGGGTTAGGGTTAGGTTTTGTGTTAGGGTTAGAGTTAGAGTTAGGGTTAGGGTGACGGTTGGCTTATGGGTTGCTGTTTGTGTTAGTAAGGTTGCTTTTGGGGGTGGAGCTAAGGTTAGCGTACCATTAAGGTATAAGCTAATCTTTCTCTTGCCATTAGGGTTGGATCTAGGGTAGCTATTGGGGGTGGAGCTATGGTTTGGGTAACATTAAGGTTGGAGCTAGTCTTATTGTAACCTGTAGTTCTTTTCGAACCAGGAACTATATCCCTTAACTCAGTTGTTCTCAAACCTAATCCTAACCCTAAGCATGTGTCCAGAAAAGCGTTTGGGTGCTCCAAACACTGGTAATGGAATTGTTTCTGCTGTATACGTTCTGCAGTGATGACAAATATTTATTAATTAACATACAGTAAAATCAAGTTATAGTGAACTCACGGTGACATCCAGCGCAAATACATAGTTGGGATAATTAATAGTCACGCATCTAGTCAGGTAAAGTTGGATTACTACATGTACAATATAATAATCTATACCACAAGTGTGTCTGCTGGGGTGTGGCATGAGTAAATGGTGTCCTGTAGTTGAATTCTGGCCATATAGCACCTGGATATAACGGACTTTGGATATAACAGACTTTGGACTATAATGGGCTGTTTTGCCAGGTACCTTAAAGTCCATTATAAGTGGATTTTACTGTTAACATATTGCACTACTGAACAATGTAATTTCTTTTCACTCCACTTTGTCCATGAACACTCATCAGTTTATGATTTCCTCTCAAAACAGAAGGTGAATATTTATCAACAAAAGAAAACCTAAATCTAAGTCTAAACTCTCTTTGGCAAATGGCCCCAATACCAGCAGCCTGGCAACCATTAAAAGTGTGTTTAGTAGCTGACCCTCATTTTACGGTATGAGCCTTCAAAAAAATAAATCAAGTACTACAGATTGTGATATTTTAAACAATTTTTTATAACAAAATGAATCAAATGATAATAATAATTCCAATGATTCCTCACCTTTCCCCTCCATCAAATTCTCCATGAGATGCTGCTAACTGGACGGCTTGATTTTAGCTGTGAATTCTGGGATTCTGCATAATGTCACAACTGAACTAATGCACAGTAAAAGTTTATCAGTATAAATGGTATTGCATCATCCTATATCTTGTTTTGGAAAGATATCAATAAACCAAAAAGATTCAATATATGCTGCCACCTACACCTGAAGTAATGCCACCATTTTTTCTGCACTTTTAAGATAAATTGCTCAGCCCCCTTTGTTCCTCGCTGAGGCCCCCTACTGGTCTAATGTGTACAGGCTGAAGACTCATGTGACTCGTAAAATAATTGTCTCTCGTTTACGGCCCCCTGTTTCACGGGGTTATTTTATGGTTTTCCTCTCTTATTGTCCTTAAATTGGAAACATGTGATTTGAAGTCGAGTTATTAGAGCGGGTGATGAATAGAGGTTCGTGACTTACCTACCAATGACCTTTCTTGGCCAAGTCGGGCGTGAACTGCAGTGCATCTGAGATTAGCGTCTTCAGTCGCGGTCGGGCTTTCTGCGGCTGCTTTTCACCATCTTCC
Source organism: Brevimyrus niger (assembly GCA_015164015.2). Lineage (NCBI taxonomy): Eukaryota > Metazoa > Chordata > Actinopteri > Osteoglossiformes > Mormyridae > Brevimyrus > Brevimyrus niger. The sequence goes on along the minus strand of JAABNY020000043.1, from coordinate 6,177,654 downwards.
CCGAGGCAGACTGGCATTGGCACGGAGAATCCGGCACTCCCCCTCCGAGAGGACCATCCATCGTTCTTTGTATGACAAAAACGTTAGACTGGCGGCCAGGATCTCCGAAACGGTACTTAGCGCGTCTGAAAAGCATTTGGAAACATTCAAGGAGGTTGAAGGGGACGACACAAGCCCGCTGTCAGGGCCGGCGAGGAGGCCTTTGTCAGCTGCTGATTTAGTGGAGGAGGCGGGAAGAAATCACCCCGGTGGGGTTTTATCCTTGGACGCTGCTCTCATAGAGGAGCCCCCAGAGAGCCCTTGAGTTTGGGGCTGGGGGGTTTGATGATGGCTTGGAAGGCAGTTTGTTGTGGATCCCATCTGCATGTCCCTATCGTAGCTGCTTGGGAACATGGGGCCCCACTGGGACAGAGGGAAAGACCCACGGTGATGGAAGAGCTCCCTTCGTCTTTGTTCGCCGCTGGGCTGGTTCCACATCAGGCTAAGACAGGGCCACGCCGATTAGGTTAGATTGGCCACGGCTGCCGCTTTGCCCTCCTCTGCTTTCACCTTCTGTCCTATTTCAAAGTGTGGAGCTTCTTAGCATCAGTAAGAAGCCCACTACCATTTTGAGGGAGCTTCGTTTAGGCTGAATGGCGTTCTTCTGCTTCATAAATCCCAATCTGACATTTACTTAAAAAAGAAAAGGTTCTACGTTAAAGGCAGCCTCTGGTGAAATGCCAGCACTGATGTCTCCAGGATTAACTTGATTAGCATGATGCTGCCGTGGACTCTTGTGCTGACATATTTTTCATTCTAACCCTCCACGCCACCCTACAGTGTGTCAACCTGGACAAGTTTGTAGCCCACACAGATGAGGACCAGATGACCTTCCAGGCCCTGTACCTCCTTGAGGAGAACAAGTTCTGGGCTGGCCTCGTCTTCCTGGACATGTACCCCTGGACCTCCATGGTACCGCCTCACGTCAGATTCAAGATACGCATGGACATTGATGCTGTGGAGCGCACCAACAAGATCAAGGACAGGTATCTCCAAGATCCATGTCCGTATAAACTATAGTTTTATAAACATTATGCTATAGACAGATATATTTATGTTACTGGTAATGGTTTTGGTTTAGGTTACTCTCAAGACATTCTCTGTCTCAGTTGATAAGTCATAAGTCATTGACACCTCCAGTCTCTTGCTCCTCCACCTCTCTAGATACTGGGATCCAGGCCCCAGAGCGGACCCCGTGGAAGACCTCCGCTATGTTTGGGGAGGGTTTGCCTACCTGCAGGACATGTTGGAGCACGGCATCCTCAAGCTGCATACTGGTCAGGACTGGCCAATGGGAGTCTACCTGCAGCAGATGCCCTACCCCTGCTACGTGGACGATCTGTGAGTTGTGCACACTCCTTACACGGGGTGGCGTAGTGGGTAACAGCGCGGACTGGCCAAGGCACAAGAGTTGTTTGTGAAATGATCATAAACATTCACTGGCAAAACGGTTTGAGCTACGCAGTTCGGTTCTGCTAAAAATATACGTTTAAATTTACCTGAAAATAGAGGTAAGTTATGAATGAGTCAGGGAGTCTCATCTAAAAAACCGTGTCTCTAATATAATATTCGATTGTAGTCCTACAAACATTTTGCATTTATTTACTTGGCACATTTGTCCAGAACAATGTACAAGTGAGGATCGGAGAACAGGGTCAGCCAGTGTCCTTGGGGCAAATGAAACTCTGCCAGCCATGGGAAACCAACCAGTGATCTTCTGGTTATGGGAAGAGTCCTAACCCACAAAGCCGCTTGCTGCCCCCACCACACTGGCTAACACTGGCTCACACTGGCTCACACTGGCTCACACCGGCTCACTGTCGGCAGACCAGAGGTTTTAGGGAATGCCGCTGCATCTTGCTGTTTCTTTCGTCCACAGCTTCATGCTGACGCTAAACCGCTGCTTCCCCATCTTCATGGTGCTGGCTTGGGTCTACTCTGTATCCATGACCGTCAAGGGCATCGTACTGGAGAAGGAGATGAGGCTCAAGGAGATGCTGAAGGCCATGGGCGTCACCAACGGAGTCATATGGTGCGCCTGGTTTGTCGACAGCTTTCTCATGATGGCCGTCAGCACCAGCCTGCTCGCCGCCATCCTCATGGTGAGGGCACGCTCATTAGCATTTCAAGCCCCCCCCCCTTTGCCCAATCACTCTCCTCACTGAATAAGTGCAGTCACATTGTGTGCCCTTAATTATGCATCCGCATTAATTCCTGTTGGCCGCCCCGTTGCTTTTCAGTGGGGGAGAGTGTTGAACTACAGCAACCCGGTCATCCTCTTCCTCTTCCTGCTCACCTTCACCGTGGCGACCGTTGCGCAGTGCTTCCTCATGAGCGTCTTCTTCAACAAGGCCAACCTGGCGGCAGCCTGCAGTGGCATACTCTACTTTACCCTCTACCTGCCGCATGTCCTCTGCTTCGCCTGGCAGGAGCGCATCTCCAGGAACCTGAAGATCGCGGTGGTGCGTCTCCTCAGGACACCTTCCCATCAGAATAGTTTCTTTTTCCCATTGTGTTCGCCTGCGTTTATTCGCACTGCGCTGCTGCAGGTTCACCGGGGTTATAAATGTTATAAATGTTTGTCGCTCCTGCGGTTTCAGAGCTTGCTGTCGCCGGTCGCTTTCGGCTTTGGCACAGAGTACCTCTCCCGCTACGAGGAGCAGGGTCTGGGTCTGCAGTGGGACAACCTCAGGACCAGCCCACTGGAAGGAGACGAGTTCTCCTTCCTCATCTCAGTCCGCATGATGGTGTTAGACACTTTTCTGTACGCCGTACTGGCCTGGTACCTTGACAACATCTTCCCAGGTACAGTACTGGTAGATGTCGTTTTGGCAGTCATGAGTTCACCTTAAGGTGGATGGGGTGTTGCCCAGATAATTAGCAGTGGAAAAATTCTGGAAATACTTCCAGTTTTAACAGATTGCAGAACTTTATTCCAGTTACTTCAGTAACTTATTTAATTGTCCAGTGTGTGATGTTTGTAAATATTCCTTGATTGTTTATAAACATTACCTCCAATATCCTTGTGGTAATTGTTAAAGTGTTTCTACAATTTTGGCCATTGGTGTAGATTTATGGATATATCTTAAACAGCAGATTCTAAACAATATTATTATTTAAATAAACAGAAATTATGTCATTAAATTGAACAATTTCTACCAAAATAATCTTACAATTTAAAAAAATAAATGTGTAATTGCAGGGCAGTACGGCATTGGGAGGCCCTTTTATTTCCCGTTGCAGCCCTCATACTGGCGTGGACCTCAGCCGTCGAGAGTCAATTTAAAAGAACCCGGTCAGTTTTGCAATGGAATATCCTGAAAAACTAGACAAAATATGAAGAAAATTTTACCTGATGCACCACACCCTACAAACCAACCCATATGTGTTTCCCAACCGCACAGCAGGGAAGCCAGACCCCAAGAACCGAGAGAAGCAGGAGGACGTGGGGGTGGCAGCCAAGTTGGAGGTCAAGGGCCCCGCGGAGCCTGATAAGAAGTTGTGCAAACACAGGGAGAAGCGTGAGAAACTGGATCAGGAGAGGGACACGCCGCTGGGGGGAGAGGAGGAGCAGCCCCAGAACGGTCCAGCCCCAGAGGAAAGTGGGCCGGCAGGTAAGAGGCAGAAGCAGTATGTGCAGCTACATACGCTTATGTCACTTATGATTCAGAGTGTAATTAGGTGTTAAATACATTTACATGTGAGGTAAAACATAAAACAAAATCCCATGCAGTCCCTTGGCTGTGAATCCCGGGAATACCCCCCAGGCAGACCTCGCATACCGCATTCTCCGTGCTGCTTAATGTCTGAGTGCATCCCTTATTTTGGAGAAACAGCACCCCCCCCCCCAGTGGCTCATTTAAGCTGTGATAGGGCAGTCTGTAATGATCTGACCTGGTATTTTTATTTACATATGTTTCCTGCTGTGAGTTTAAATATGGAGAGCTTAATACATCTCTTTACTACAGAATTCCCTGCATGTCAATTTCCTTGAAATTCTTTGCACCGATACCATTTGTTGTTGTCTGTTATTATTTATTGCTGCCTATTAATGTCTAAATGTCTTTTCACTGTATAAATATGTCTAGTGAGGTACTGTAAACCTGCAGTTTCCTTTGGGGTTATTAAAGTGTCTACCTCACTTCCTATTTGTGTCTTTTCCACCCGCCCTTATTCATATCCCGTTCTGTAGGGGGCGCCTACTTTGAGTCTGATCCGGTAGGCCTTACTGTTGGTGTGGTCATAGAGAACCTGGTGAAGGTGTTCGATCAGAGCACACGGCCGGCCGTGGATTGTCTGAATATCACCTTCTTTGAAGACCAGATCACCTCATTCCTCGGTCAAAATGGGGCTGGAAAGACGACCACCATGTATGTTAGGGCTGGGCTGCTTTGTCTTTCCCTCAGGGCCCAGTAGGGGGAGCCTAACTAGACTGCCTGTTCTCTTCCAGGTCGATCCTAACTGGCCTGTTCCCACCCACCTCAGGGACGGCCTACATTAACGGGAAGGACATCCGCACGGACATGGACACTATTCATCAGTCGCTGGGCATGTGCCCCCAGCACAATGTCCTGTTCAACCAGTAAATGTTCCACAGGCTAAATGTCCGCATGCATAATTTGAACTTTTAATCATCTTTTTCAATAGTGAAGATTTTTGCTAAAAGAAATATGCATTGATATTTTACAGCTGTGTTTCCTAACCCAGTCCTCAGGGACTCACAGACGGTCCACGTTTTTGCTTCCTCCCAGCTCCCTGCCAGACGGTCCACATTTTTGCTCCCTCCCAGCTCCCTGCCAGACAGTCCACATTTTTGCTCCCT
>JAABNY020000043.1:6158221-6172693 GCA_015164015.2 Brevimyrus niger | reverse complement strand
TCCCAGCTCCCTGCCAGACGGTCCACATTTTTGCTCCCTCCCAGCTCCCTGCCAGACAGTCCACATTTTTGCTCCCTCACAGCTTCCTGGACTGTGTGGTGGTCCCCAAGGGCTGGGTTGGGAAACAGAGATTTACAGAACGGGTTAAAATAAAATCCTTTGGGTGATGAGGAACGAGGGGTGCTTTGTAAAGTCAAGAATGGACTTATTGGAAACCAGTTGCATATTGTACAAGTACCAGTACATAACAAGATCAAAGGACAGGAACTCATTAAAAATACAGATCAGACAAAATATCCTAGCACAACAGATTCAGTATGTTGCACTGCCAAACTCAACCTTCCTCCACAGACACATATTAGGTCCATTATCTCAAAACCTTGTCCTGCAGAGCTTGTATCTCCAAAGACCATTTCATACCAGGATGTTGGTGAGGAGGCCAGGGTGAATTATCTCCTCTGCCCCTAGGTTGACCGTGGAGGAGCATATCCTGTTCTACTCCCTGCTGAAAGGCCGACTGGCAGCTGCAGCCTTGCAGGAGGTGGAGGACATGCTGGAGGATCTGGGGCTCCCGCATAAGAGGCACGAAGAGGTGCAGAACCTGTCAGGTGGGCCGTACAGAGTCATCCTAACCAGCTGCTGCTTAAAGGTCCACGGCCTGCGGGTTTACTCTGATCCCATGAGCCCTTTGGAAATTACTCACCATCTTGGTGAGATTATGGTGTCCCCATGAAGCACATGTCTCTTGGTTCTTGTTCCTCTTTTAGGGGGTATGCAGAGGAAGCTGTCTGTTGCCATGGCGTTCGTAGGGGGCTCCAAGGTGGTCATTCTGGATGAGCCCACCTCTGGAGTGGATCCCTACTCAAGGAGGTCAATCTGGGATCTTTTGCTGAAATATCGCTCAGGTGCTTCCATCCTGCTTTACCCATTAAAAAAATATGTTTTCTGTCCCACTTTTACCACATTGTGGACAAATAATTAAATGCAAACAAGATATTAATTCTTAAAGTTAACTAATTAAAATTAACACTGCATAAAATTATACTGCAGTACAAAATTAATCGTGATGCTAAGGAAAAGCAAATTGATACATAGTTACAATCCATAATATTGTTTGAAGAATCTTTCTGTATCTTGGCAAGGCAAATTTGTGGATGCCACGCCCCCTAAGACAGCACCGCCCCTTTGTGCCTAAACCCCACCCAGGCCGGACGGTCATCCTCTCCACCCACCACATGGATGAGGCGGACCTCCTGAGCGACCGTGTGGCCATCATCTCCCAGGGCCGCCTGTGCTGCTGTGGTTCCCCACTCTTCCTCAAAAGCCGCTTCAGTCAGGGCTTCTACCTCACACTTGTACGCCGAATTAAAGATCTGAGGAAGGAGGTGAGCGACTGTGTCCACGTCCATCTATGGTTGCTCCAGCGGTCATTGAGAGGTGCCCTTTATTGGTTGAGAATGGTTACCACTAAGGGGCATTCCAGCTGCATGCTGGGTAGACTGTGTATGTCCGAGTGTCATGTTGGCATTGGTCGTCAGCTTCTCCGTCTCCACTAACTCCTACAGAACCAGTGTGACTGCTCATCTGAATGTTCCTGCAGTTGCTCCACTTGTGCCAAGTACAAAGAGGAGAACCAAACCCACCCTCAAGCCCTAGAGCAGGCCTTGGATGGTGAGGGTTTCCAAGCTTGACCATTTACTCAAACCGTGACAAATTCTAAATTTCATAGTCAACAACATAATCAGAAGGATGGTTCCAGCTCCTTGACCAGATTTATTTTTCTGCTTTTCCAACAGCCTTCCATTTGTCCATTTTATGCTGTATATCTAGGTTGAGAACTTCTGCCATCCTCGTCCTTCTTGTCAGTATAATGACACAGCAGCATGTGTTGACATCATAGGTAATGACCCGATTTGTTCCCTCCGTATCCCATCACCCCCAGGCGATGTGGACAGCATAACCAGCCTGATCCACCATCACGTTCCGGACGCCAAGCTCCTTGAGCTGATTGGCCAGGAGATGACCTACCTACTTCCAAACAAGGACTTCAAACACCGGTCCTATGCCAGCCTCTTCCGGGAGCTGGAGGAGACGCTCTCTGACATGGGCCTGAGCAGTTTTGGCGTGTCTGACACCTCCTTGGAAGAGGTAGGCTTCCTTTTTGCTTGAAGAAGAGTCTATCATAGTGCCAGTGACCCATTTTTTGCAACAATCAGTTTTTTCGGGGCGTTCTTTAGTGCAGGATTAGAAAATCCTGATCCTGGAGAGTCGATATCCAGCAGGCTTTCCATCCTAACTGATGAGGGGTCAGGGGTGCCGACCCCTACTCTACTGAATGTGGACATGGGCATAACCTCTCAAAGCTATGGGTGCGGCAGCTGAATGATTTGTCGTTGCAGGTATTCCTCAAGGTAACTGCTGAAGGAGAAGCGGCTAACAGCAGCGTGGCTAAAGGTAAACGCCAGATTACCAGTGATTTTAATCCGTCCCGTAGAAGACAGGACGCGTGAACTGAACAATCTGTAGCTTACGGCTTTTGCTTCGAGATGTAGCCTCTGAATTAATCTCCTAGACAGAGACTTTTGCGCCAAATCTGTTTCTCTTCTGCTTGATTTTTCCTTTTGATACCTCAGCTGTAACGCACTTGTGTTTGGGTTGCGTATCCAAGCATGATGTCCCCGTGATTGCTATTTTACATGAACCATCTTCATATGTGTTTGGTGCGTTGGTCTTCGTATGTTCCTGTGTGTGGAACGTGAGCCTGCGTGATTTTGCTGATACTATTCTACGTGCGTGTTTGGTTACCCTGAGATTTATATGTCCCATAACTGTCGTTTTACACATGGACCTTTGCGTATCATTATAATGAAGTGCCTGTAACTGATGGAGAGAAGGTTGTTGCTTGAACTCCTGCGGAGTGCAGGAGTTCTTAGCTGTTTGTAGCAGGAAGCTGTAAATTTCTTCTGATTCCTTTTCGCCACCTGGTGGGCAGATATTGTATTGCAGCCTATGGTGTCCTGGATTGAGATGCAATCTTGGCAATCGCTGTTCACTTTGCCACGTCCAGTACACATGCATTTTCACTGCTGCCTCATCATGTCGCTCTATGCTTTCCAGAGACTAATGGGGCCGTGCTGGCTAGCAGTGGGGGAAACCCCAACACCTTAGCTGACCACGCTGGGAGGGGGTCGCGGCAGGTCAAGGGGACAGGACTGGTCATGAAGCAGCTCTTTGCTCTGCTGATGAAGAGGTTCCAGCATGCGACACGCAGCCAAAAAGACTTCCTGGCCCAGGTACTACCGGGTTGTGCTCCTGTTGTTTACCAGTACTCAAACCATGCAAGTTTGCAGAAAAAAAAGTGTCCCTAAACCGTTATTACACTGTAGAGAGGGGCAAAGCGTGGGGACCCAGAAACAGCAAACCTACCCCTGTTAATAGCATACAGCATGTGAAGATTTCTCTATGCCCTGCATATGTTGTTGATTGAATCTTGTGTTTTTACAGCATAGATTTTATAGGAACTTTACTGTAATTCAGCATATTGTTTTCTTTCAGATTGTTTTGCCGGCGAGCTTCGTCCTCCTGGCCCTGATATTCACACTCATCATCCCCCCATTCGGCGAGTACCCCAGCCTACCCCTCACGCCCTGGATGTACGGCCAGCAGTTTACCTTCATCAGGTAGGGAGGCCTGTAGGGGGCAGTGAGCAGGGGCCAGCTGGTGGTTCAGACCATGTTTTTTAACCAGAAGGTTGCAGGTTCGAGACATGCGATAATTTTTGGCTTACTTGGGTAAAAGATGCCGTTATTAGCATGTACAACAGAAAGCACTGGAAGTCATGTGATCTTTTCCATGCCATTACTCTTAGCAACGAGCTGCCAAACAATGCGAAGATGAAGCATTTTACAGAGAGTCTGTTGATGCGTCCTGGGTTCGGGACCGGCTGCATTGGAAATCAGCTGCTTGGGTAAGTAACCTGACCACCATGATGGGTATCAGACACCAGTGGGTTGTGGGTTCCCCTCATACTGTGTTGTCACAATGATACTGTTAATGACATTACAGACTCCTGAGAGTCCTTAGTAGCCCTTTTATGGCTTTATCAATAAAGAAAACAGCTTTAACTTAAAGTGGCCAATCACAAACTGAGAAGAGTGTGACTGACACTGAGTTGGTGTTCATCTGCCAATAGGATGCCTCCCTGTGCTAACATCACCACGGAGTGGGAGGTGCCACTGCTGTCCCCCATTGCCTTAAACATCCTGCAGAGTCCCGATTGGACCATACTCAACCCCTCCCCCAGCTGCCAGTGCAGCACCAGCAAGAAGCTTACCATGCTGCCAGTTTGCCCCCCAGGGGCCGGAGGCCTGCCCCCCCCGCAGGTCAGCGCCCGCCTTGCTTGTGGAGCATTGGGGCTGCATGATGCTTCTCAAGCTCAGCTTGAAAACCAACAGGCTTCTAATTTTGGCCCAAGAATGAGCACAGAACTGCTTCAGTGATAAACATGAAGGAAAGCTAATGCATGCCACTTTTACACTATAAGTTGTATATATTTTTTAAAATCAGGATAAATTTCAGACATCCTGTATTTACTCCATGCCCCAGTCACAGGATTCTCCTGTCTCTCATGCTGTGCAGCGTATACAGTCCACAGGGGATGTACTTTTGGACCTCACCAACAGGAACATCTCGGACTATCTGGTCAAAACTTACCCAACCCTGATCAAGACCAGGTGTGTCAGTCTGCATGTCCCTCACATGACTGTGGGAGATGATTACATGTTTAAGTTTTTTGGATTACATCTTCTGTTTCCCTGTACTCAGATACCCCATTAAAAAAAAGGACAACAGACAGAATCTAAAAAATACATTTTTTATAAATCAACCCATCCACACAGTAATTTATCCTGGTCAGGGTTGCTTGGGGGCCTGGAACCTATCACAGAGCAGAAGGGTGGGTACAGCCTGTCAAAGCAAAGGGCTGAAGTACAGCCTATCACACAGCAGAAGGTTGGGGTTCAGCCTATCATAAAGCAGAAGGCTGGGGTGCAGCCTATTACAGCAGAGAGCTGGGGTACAGCACAGATCTTACTGTATGTGACTTACATAATGGGTTTGAAAATAATTAGTTTTTCAGATGCTCCGTATGAGATGTCTTACGTAACTGTATGTCCTTTTCAGCAAGAGAATAAAGATAGAGGATTAAGTTATAAAATGCAGGGAAATAAGGCATTTGCTTCTTTTATTTTCAGTTTGAAGAGCAAATACTGGGTGAATGAACAGAGGTAAGTAGCTGACTCTCATCATAGCATTGCGATATGTATTTAACAGTTCTAGACTTGCTGAAACGTTTTGCTTTTGAATGGGAGGCTGTATTTGCACCTCTGATGGTTGATTATAGGATTACACTTGTCAAGCAGCCTTCAGAGGCATTTTCAGCCCCAGACATCTGTCTTCAGATACGGGGGCGTCTCTGTTGGAGGCCAGCTTCCCATCCTTGACGTGGATCCCAAAGACATCCAGAAGGTCCTTACTCAGCTGGGACACATGCTCAATGTTACAGGGGTAACACCTATTCTCGCACTCTTGCAACCTTCATATTTGTCTACATGCACCGATTCACATTGTTATTGAACATTGAACCATGCAATTTTAACAGTTTGTGGTTATTAACAGTGTTAATAATATGCTGGTGGTTTCCTGATGCACTTACATTTCATCCTTAAGTGTCTCTGAATTCATTAATGTCTTTGCTTAGGGTGAATATTCCAAGACAGCAATGCGGGAAATCGGACCCTTCCTGAAGTATATGGAAAGTGAATATAACGTCAAGGTAGGAAGCTCCTTGCGTTGTGAGCATTATTTAGGTATTTTATTAAATGTTTTTGCTATCTAATCCATTCCTTAAGCACAGAGAGTTGAGAAAATCTAGAAAATCTATTCTCTAAGTTTTAATGTCAGATTTCTCAACATAATGAGTTAGGAGGACCAGGTATGTAAAATTGTGAAAAAAATTACTATAAGGGTCATGCTACTGTACAGTGTCATACATAACCTGAATGATTCAAATAATCACAGATCTCAGTGTATATAGTGGTGTGTGTTTGAAATTAAGTGTCATTAAGGTATTAATAATGCATATCAGTTTCCTCTTCCCGCTTGTGGCAGGTGTGGTTCAATAACAAGGGCTGGCATTCCATGGGCTCTTTCCTGAACGTGGCCAACAATGCCATCCTCAGGGCAAACCTACCACTAAGCGCCAACCCGACAGATTACGGCATCACCGCCATCAACCACCCACTCAACCTGACCAAGGAGCAGCTGTCTGAAGTCACTGTGTGAGTGTCCAACCCTCTTTTAAGCATCCAACGCTGGAATTCCTCACTAGAGCATGTCTGGCTGCTTCTGCACCTGAATATCAATGCCTGCAAATGCAAAGTTTTCTTGACATGCTGTCAATGAGGCTGAACCTCATGAGTTCACTGTGCTTCCTCCATCCCGCAGGCTAACGACGTCTGTGGACGCGGTGGTAGCCATCTGTGTGATCTTTGCCATGTCCTTCATCCCAGCCAGCTTTGTGCTCTACCTGATCCAGGAGCGGGTGACCAAAGCCAAGCACCTTCAGTTTGTCAGTGGAGTCAGTCCCCTGGTCTACTGGGTGGCTAATTTCTTCTGGGACATGGTCAGTTATTGGGCTGCATTTGGATTTGTTGCACATCGCAAGCGATTTTGCTTGCATTCAATGCTGCTCTCTTCCTTTCTTCACAGCTGAACTATTCGCTGAGCACTGCTGTGGTCGTCGGCATCTTCATAGGCTTCGATAAGAAGTGCTACACTTCTCCAACCAACCTCCCTGCCCTCGTGTCTCTGCTTTTGTTGTATGGGTGTGTCACTGCAATGTTATTGCCAACATCGTTTTGTCGGTCCTAGATGAGAAGATTAGTAATACATAGAAATCATAGATCATTTGAGATTTTCAGGTACTGCAGCCTGTATCTGAAAACAGTTCTAAAATGTAGCTCAAACCCCCCCCCCCCCAGGTGGTCGGTGACGCCAATGATGTACCCCGTGTCGTACATCTTCAACATCCCCAGCACAGCCTACGTCTCACTGTCCTGCATCAACCTCTTTATTGGGATCAACAGCAGCGCAATCACCTTCATACTGGAGCTCTTCGAGAACAACCAGGTACAGGGCAGCAATCCCACAATGCATTTCTTAATCAGTCAGTTGACTTGTAATTGGCTTCCTGGTCAGGTCACAATCAGTTCCATAGCTTATCTATATGCTGGTTTTTAATAATATTTGATAGCTTTTAATAATCCCCTTTCTTGCAAGCTTGTCCATGAAGGGCAGCCATGCAAAGCAGCTCCCCAGGAACTGGGGGTTAAGGGCCTCGGCCAAGCCTAGGTTTGAACCAGCAACCTTCAGGTCGCATACAGAGGCTTAGCTAGCTGAGCTACACGCCAATCACTGTGCCGGCATTTGTCTGATGTTGGGGTCCCCGCAATGGAGATATATATATATATAATCACGTTAAAAATAACCAGTAGTTTTAAGTAAGTAGTATTAAATTGAAACCCAAATTATAGTTTTAAAAAAGCTGTTCTAAATATAAAAAGTTCATTAGTAACCATTGTAATAATAAAAAAACACCAGACATTTGTGTTTAGTATCCCATTGAGTGCCAGTGACTACAATTGCAATTAAGTAATTTAAAAAAATGTCGAGTACAGAACTGAGTGTCATTACACAGTAGGTAAGGTGGTGAAAGGGACATATCTGGTTCGAGCATGTTCGTCCTGTATTATATGTTTCCTTCCAAAGTCCAAAGACATGTAGGTGTGTTCGGATGAATATCACTTTTTAATAAAAATCAGAACTGTCATGACACAGTAGGTGAGGTGGTGAAAGAGCCAGGGTGGTGAGCAGCCCTCTGGTGAACCCCATGGTATAGTGGTTAGCACTGCCATCTCACACCCTAGGACACCACAGGTCACAGGCACACCACCAGAGAGCCCCCAGCCCAAAAGGCCAGATACCCCCAAAACCCAAGCGAGACAGACCAACACCATCCCAAGCCACCCAACAATCGCCATGAGAGACAACTGGGCCAGAGTAACCCCAGCCAGAACATCAGGGTCCCCCCAACACTTTAACCTAAAAAAACAATTCAACCTTAAAAAAATTACACTCCAATTTTACCACACCAAGATGCACAGCCCAACACCTTAGCTGATCTCCCATCCAAACACTAACCAGGCCCAAACCCACTTAGCTCCAGAGATATGACCTACTCTGAATCACAGGTGACAATCCTGCTGACAAACGCCAACAGAATATATGTGCATATATCTTAAACAGCCAGAACATCAGGGTCCCCCCCAACACTTTAACCTAAAAAAACAATTTGACATGAAAAGAATTACACTCCAGACACCCCATACCCAAAAACACCAGAGCACCAGGGCTCAAATCCACCAGAGAGCCCCCAGCCCCAACAGCAAGATACCCCCAAACCCCAAGTCATCCCATGACAGGTGACCAGGCCAGAGCAAATTCAGCCCAGCTTCAACATAAAAAAAACACTTTTGACATTAAAAACTTACACTTTAATACCAATTTTACCACAGCAAGATCCACAGCTCACCTTAGTTGGTCGCACCTTTTACAATAACCAACTCCTGATCCAAAATTTTAGCAGTGGAAAGAAAAATGTTGTGTATATTCGCTATGTGTAAAAAGATAGTTGCCAGGAAAAAAAATCAAATACATGTATTTCAAGGAGTCAAAATTTTTATTGTCATGTACAGATTACAATGCAATTCTTACTTGAATTACTTTTTTATAGACTGGACGAGTAAAAAAATAAAGCAGTGCAACATAATTTAACTAAGAATAAATAAACCACTAACTTACATGTACTCTTAGAGCATTTATGTGATTTATTTAAACTTTATTTTACCAGGTAAATTAACTGAAAACCAGTTCTCACTGCTTTACGTGATATTCAGGAGAAATAGCAGATTACACATCGGAACTTCCTGGGACGCAAACTTCATGCGTGTAACTAAACTCTTCAGCCAATAAGGGCAAAGCTGTGTCCTCACAGAGGCGGTTCCAGTTTGTACAGCCAACTGAGAGGTGCTGCACGATGCATTTTAAGTCATCTTGCTGTCATGAGGTTTTTGTACCATGTGACATAGTGACATTTTGCAGCGTCGGCGGAAGTCGGACAAAAAAATCTAACCATGATGCATTGTGTCAGGACCAGAATGCATTGCTTTAAGCCAGAGCTGTAAGCAGCTGCATGAAGTCAAATGCACCCACAGTCACTGAATACTCAACTGGTTGGTCAAAAGAAGGCCATGGTCTGGATTTGTACTTTCTGGACATGGAATGTCTTCCTCTGTTCCTCATGCTTCTCTTCAGGCCTTACTCAAGTTCAACGAGCTGCTGAAGAAGGCACTGCTGCTGTTTCCCCATTTCTGCCTGGGCCGCGGTCTGATCGACATGGCCATAAACCAGGCCATGACCGACGTCTACGCCCGCTTTGGTGACTCTGCCAATGTCTAAGTGCTCTTTAAGACATTGATCTGGGGTGATTTCTGGAGTAAGGGTCTGCAAGGTGGCACAGTGGTTAGCACTGTTGCCTCACACCTGTGCGCAGTATTCCAGTATTTGCCATGACTCCATGTGTGTGGAATTTGCATGTTCGCCTCAGTGTCATTGTGGGTTTCCTTCTGCGTTCTCCGTCCCCCCCCTCCACAGAGAATGGATGGATACTTCTTGCACATATTATGCTATATGCAGCACAGCATAGCTTCAATGTTATTGAAGTTTTCGCCTTTTTCATTTTTTTTGCATATTGGCTTATACTACATGGACTGCACCTTCTCCCAGGGGAACAGCACAGTCCTAATCCCTTCCGATGGGATTTTGTGGGAAAGAACCTAGTGTTCATGGCAGTGGAAGGCCTTGTGTACTTCACCTTGAATATCCTAATCCAGTACCGCTTCTTCCTCGATCACTGGTGAGTGACGGGGGCCTGAGGTGTTTTAGCTTTCTAAACAGTTGCCTGCTCACTGCTGGATTTTCCCTTTTCAGGCCCTGCTGTTTTGTTTATAGAAACAAACCAGAATATACAAAACGCATATCTGTTTTGGTAGCGACTTCTTCAGCAAGATCTACAGTTATTAGCTCAATGTAAAGTTTTTATTGCAGTAGTCTAATATGCCACAGCTCCAAAGGTAAGTGCAACAAGTTATGTATTTAATGGATTTTTTATTGCATTAAGATTAATGGTCTAGCTCGGCCACATTTGACGAAGGTAAAGAAGTCCTGATCATGTTGAATTTGTGTACTTGTATTAAGATCATTAGGACACTAGACTGTGGTATTAGCTCTACTGCAGCAAATCATTTTAGCTAAGCTACCCTGTTACCTATTTTAGGCGCATATTTCATTGCCTAGGTTGTCAGACCTCAAGCGACCAATCAAAATAGATGAAGACGATGATGTCACCCAAGAGCGGGAGAGGCTTTATACTGGCAGGAGCAAGAATGACATCTTACAGATGAAGGACCTGTGCAAGGTTGAGACCCCAAGTGTTATAGTTGGGGTCGGGGTAAAAGTTAATTCCCGATGCCACCTGCCCCATACTGACTCATACCCACCTCTGATCGCCCTGCAGACCTACACAGGCCAGACTAGGCCGGCGGTGGATGGCATCTGCCTGGGCGTACCTGCAGGGGAGGTAGATACCTCACTTTCTATACCTCTTTTCAACAAACAGTTTCCATAATCATGCCCTGCTATACTACTGGTTGAAGACAACAAATTGAATCCATTTTTTTTCTTAGCAGCCTACAATTTTTTTTTTTAAAGTGTGAATTACATCATTAAAAGCCTTAACAATAAAAATGGAAAATAGATGTGCTGTGCATGTATATATTACCACAGTTTTTAAATACAGCCCCTTCATTCACATTCACAGCACCATGTTCATCCCATGCCCCAGTGATGTCATTCTGGAGGTACCATACTCCTCCTCAAAACCCCCTGTGATGTTCTCAATCTTCCTCCCAGTGTTTTGGTCTCCTTGGTGTGAACGGCGCCGGGAAGACAACCACCTTTAAGATGCTGACAGGAGACACGGATGTCAGCTCTGGGGATGCCTCCGTCGCTGGGTACAGGTACCAGGCGGTGTGGATGGTAGCCACTAATCTCAACATAAGTTTCCTCTGAACTGGAACTTCACCATGGTCCATCTAGAAACGTGCCAGTTCCTAAGTGACGCTAAACTATGCCGACTCAATATAGAACCAGGTACCGTCATGCTTATGCCTGCTGTCTCCCCATCCCTCAGCATTCTGACCAACATCCTTGACGTCCACCAGAACATGGGCTACTGTCCCCAGTTTGACGCCATCGACGAGCTCCTGACTGGACGGGAGCACCTCCATCTCTATGCTCGCCTCCGTGGGGTGCCCGAGTCTGAGATTGGCAGGGTGTGCAGGACCTCCAAACCCACCTTCCGCCATATACAGCTGTATAAGCGGCGGCCTGCTTCAAGCTATGTCCCATATCCAGACATAAATTTGTATCCACCTATTGCCGAGCAGTGCAGGTCTACACATTAAGGCTGACTGACATAGGGAACAGCTTGGGGAACCATCTTCTGAGAGGGTGCTGCCTCAGCAGGCCGATCATACCTTTCCTTCAGTAGGGGGCACTGGCGGTGAAATTGGCCTAGGGCACCACAGGGGCTTGCTCAGAGCAATCATTCTCAGAGAGTGTGAGAAGTAACTACATCAATTTCTGCTAATTCTGCCTGTCCTCTAGGTGGCAGAGTGGGGCATCCAGAAACTGGGTCTATCTAAGTATGCAGAGTGCAATGCCGGCACCTACAGCGGTGGAAACAAGCGCAAGCTCTCGACGGCTATCGCCATGATCGGCTGCCCATCTCTGGTCCTGCTGGTGAGCAGCTTTGATTTAACCCAGGGCTGTCAAACTCCAGTCCTGGGGGTCCAGAGCTCTGCACAGTTTTTTGTTTACCTTCATTTAACACACCCGATTCGACTCCCTGTGCTAATGACCACACAGCTCGTAAGCTAAATTGTTTGTGATGGCACAGGGAAAAACCCAAGCTACACAGGGCTCTGGCCCTCCACGACTGGAGTTTGACATCCCTGATCAAGCGTGGGGTCGCTTCATTGGAGGGGGCAGGGAAACACCCCCAATCTAAGCAAAGTGTTCTGCGTAGCTGATCTGCGTATTGGTGTAGCTAAGGCAGTGTATGGTTCAGCGGGTGTCAGGTAGGGTAGCACCTCTACAAAGACAAGAGAGGGAAAAATCACCTAGTAACCAAGTTCCCATGACAGACTTTCTAACAGCACCTTAGGACAGTATTTCCCAAACCAGTCCTCGGGGCACACTGAACACATTTTTGTTTTATTCCAGTTCCCAGAACACCTGACCCAAGCCATCAGGGCCTTTAAATGCCTTACAGATACTACGAAGTGAAATAAAACAAAAACATGGATCCATCCAGGGTGCCCTAAGAACCAGTTTGGTGAACACTGGCTTAGGATGCGGTGCTAGTGATAGGAAGGTCACTGGTTCAAATCCCCAAATTGGCATAGTAATTTCACAGCTTGGTCCTTGATCAAGGAACTGACTCCTTTCTCAGTTGTCTGTTGCTTTGGACAAAAGTATCTGGTAACATAAGTAAACTTTGAGCATCTCACAGACTGTTACAGCACAGTATCATGTGTGTATAACTTAAGGATGAGCCTACCACCGGCATGGATCCACACTCCCGTCGCTTCCTGTGGAATTCCATCTTGAGTGTCATTCAGGATCAGCGAGCTGTGGTCCTCACATCTCACAGGCAAGTCGCCCCGCCCCGCCCACACCACCCTCACCACCCTCGTGTCTCTCAGGCATGTAATTCAGCTGTTTTCGCAGGTCAATTGAGCCACTCTCTCACCCTTTGTAAGAGGCAATGAAAGAAACAGGCTGCTGGCGTATTAAACATCAACCTCAGCTGCGTTTCAAGGGCCACTTAAGGCAGGGGTAGCCAATCTCATCTATAAAGGGCTGCTGTGTGTGCGGGTTTTCTCTGCAACTCCCTAATTAGATTTCTAATTAGAGGACTGATTGGCTGAAGAGTCCTCACACCTGGGCTTGAACAGCTTACCTTCAGGTTATCCCAAGAAGCTGCATACACACCGGCCCTTTGCGGGTAAGACTGGCCACCCCTGACTTAAGCCGTTCTTTAATAGGCGTCTGGTCATATGCCTGTGAAATATCCGTAAGGCTGTATGGCTTCCAGAACATGCTGTGTGTGTGGGTGCTGGGCGGGATGCTGTCTCAGGTCTAACCGTAGCCTTTCCTCATCTCTGCGCTCTGCTAAGCATGGAGGAATGTGAAGCGCTCTGCACCCGCCTGGCTATCATGGTCAACGGGACCTTCAAATGTCTCGGCACAATCCAGCACCTAAAATATAAGTAAGTCCATCGCCCGGCTAAGCACACAGAAAGATGCTCCTCTACTTACAAGCTTTGCGAACGAAGAGGACTGTAAGCCCAAATTGTGTTCATTGGGCTCCCGTTTCCTGTTGTGACGGCTCCGACCCAGGCAAAATTGCTCCTAGCTGTCAAGCAGCTAAGGTCGACCCATAGTAATACTCAAGTGACAACATGGTATTTGGTATTTGGCTATAGGTTTTATCGATTAGTTAAATGTATGGATTGAAGTGAAGAACAGGTCAGTTCTGCAGATGTCTAACTTACCAAAGAAGGTGCAACCAGCAAAAGAGTCCCATGGGAAACGTGGATGTTTTATGGGGGACCAAGTAATTGGACTTTTCAATATGGTACAGGTGGAAGGGGGTATTTTCTTTGGTGTGATGACAGGGGATTACATTGTAAAATAAAATGTTGAAGTTTGGTAGTGAAGTAAACTGTGGATTATGCTTTTAAAAAAAAAAGATGTTAAGAGGTGATGGGTCGTGCTTGTTTAATGTGTGGTAAACTGTGTTTCTCACCTGCCCCCGTTTGGGGTTGTGATGGTGCTAGACACCATTATATAGGGAGGTTTGGCTAAGGTATGAAAAAAGGAGAGGGCTGCCGATAGTTTGGTGTTAAGTGTGCAGATACATCCCTCCTTTTTGTGTGTTCAGTTCTTCAAGAAGAAGGTATGGAATCTTTGTTTTTTGTACTGAAAGAAATGTATTTCTGGAGTCCCGCCTCCTGTCTTCCTGTGTTTTGTGGCCGACCCCATGGGATTGGCCGGTGCTCTCGCTCGGGCTGTCACACCTGTCTGCAACATCGATTTTTATTAATTTTTTTTCTGCACGTTAATTCCAAATAGTTCAACTTCTAGCTGCTACTCAAATTCAAATTTTTATTTGTCACATACACAGTCATACACAGTACGACATGCAGTGAAATGCTTAGACAACTGCTC
>JAABNY020000043.1:6116164-6133406 GCA_015164015.2 Brevimyrus niger | reverse complement strand
GACTAAACGAAGCCCCCCCCCCCCCCCCCCTCGTACTTTGGTGAAGCGCCTTCCTGCTTCTCCCACACACAGAACATCAATCCCCTGTTTTTTTTTTTTACTCTCCCTGCAGCTGAAAGGGAGAGATAAAGGACAGAAACAAACAACGACAAACACGGGAGTCGGGCCCTTGAAAAAGAGGGAAAAAAAGAGCAAACTGTCAGGGAATTGAGTTTGTCGCCTTTACAGCCGGGCCCATCCAGAAAGATATCGGCCTTGTTTTGTTTACAATAGTGATGAGGGCTGCAAAAACAAAAGGCCAGTACAGCAGGAGGGAATCTCTGCCGGTTCCCAGGCCAGAGGGTGCTTTGCAGCAGGGAGGTGAATTGGGGATGCTTCTTTGCAGCCGTTGGGCCCAGCCGTCTCTCCCCGGAGCGCCAGTTCGCCTCTTCCCCTGCCAAGGTGCTGTCACTCAACTGGCCTCGGAGGGACGGCGTGTTTTGAAGCCAGGGGGCACCACACCCGACAGACGCTTGGCTCAACACCTGACACGCCGTAATGGGATTGGCAGGAAGCACGTCGAGCCCCTCTCCATTGTTTACTGGGTGGCACAGTCCTGATTGACGTAGCTTTTACCGTCCAGGCCTGCGCTGGCGGGGCGTCTGCCGGAGCAACAGTGTTTAAGCTCCATTCATATGGTGACAGTCGGTTCCTGTTGGGTTCTAGTCCCTGTGTTCATCCTCAGCCCACAACCACAGCCTATAGCTGTGTCATGTTACACAATTCTTATAGGATCTCTGTATTTCTTTAAACTCCATATGGCAGGATGAATACCCCCACAAAAAAAGAAAAATAAATGACATTTTATGCTCCCCCCCATAGTAATATAACCATTTCTTTTCTGTCTTTGTGGGGCCATCATACCATCGCATAACATGTCAAGCTCGGCAATTAGAATGATCCGAGTGGCGATAATGGCGAAAATAAATAAATAAAATGATTGACACAACATATTCCGCCAGCTGAAGAGGATGGCATTTACCGAAAAGATACTCCGATAAAATAAATAGCCTCTTTCGGCCCTGCGGAATAATTTGGAGAGATTGCTTTTCAAATTAACATGTTCTGCGTATCTACAGGGAAAAAGATGTACGCACTCAAGAGAACAATTATGTGGGAATATACAGAAGATAGAAGTCCGATAGATTGCTTTCAGTGACATCAAAGGAATGTTCTAAAATAATATTTTTTCCCATCTACAGAAATCTGTGTTAATTAGGCAAGATTTTGTGCTTCCAGGCCTCAGTACTGCCATTTGCAAGAGAACATAAACAGAACTGTTGTACGACATAGACGTAAATTAACTAAAAAATTGATGGCACCAGGCGAGATATGTAAATTGTGTTAATTACTGAAACTTCATTCCACGGATTTTCTTGGTCTGAACATGTCAGAATGTTCTGGAAGGCGTTTGCTCTGCTTCAGACTGGGAACAAGCAAATATGTTGTCTAAGAGTCAGGCGGAGTGGAGATGAGTTTAACTGCTTTTAGAAAGAAATTAATAGGTAACACTTTACTTGGCAGTATTATGCTATTACTTATGTAACAAACGAAGTCTTAGTTACATACTGATTTCATGTTAATTCATCATTAATGAATCGTGGTGCATCTCGGGATGCAGTTACTATATTTGTTACTATATCTGTTAATTCTGTAAACCTTTGTGAACTACTGAAGGAACTACTGAAGGAAGAAGTCATGAATAACA
Organism: Brevimyrus niger; assembly: GCA_015164015.2. Lineage (NCBI taxonomy): Eukaryota > Metazoa > Chordata > Actinopteri > Osteoglossiformes > Mormyridae > Brevimyrus > Brevimyrus niger. Next base: position 6,131,659 of record JAABNY020000043.1, on the reverse strand, counting down.
CTGATGTCATATTTATTCATCATTAATGAATCATGACACATCTTTTACCTCCAGCTGCAACTATATTTGTTCATGATTTGTATTTCAAGTTACTAAGTATTTGTGCCCCATCAAGTAAAGTATTACTAATGAAATACAGTATTTCTTGACTCCTTCTGAGAGGACAGGGAGATAGCTGTGGTTTGCATGCTGCAGAGTGAGCCTGCCGCACGCGTGTGGAATATTCCAGTAATGGAGGGGGGAACGTTTCACCCCACAGACACTGGCTTGGACGGCCGGCTTTCATCCTACACGGTAGCTTTGTTGAAAGTGACACTTTGAGAGCTCACTGACTGCAGCACCACTTCTGTGAGTAATTGCCGATGGGGGGATAATGAATGAGTGTAGGAAGAAGCACGGCGGACTGACAAAGCGCCCCTTTCAGGCAACCGGCAGACACACGCATGCGTGGACGACGAGCACCTTTGCATGGAGCACTCAGGACAGTCCTTCCAGGTCCGAGGCGAAGCAGCTGTTTGGTGAGGGAAGAGGAGACGTTTCTGGAGCAGCCCATCTCATGGATCGAGGACTTGGGTGAGGGGGGGGGGGAGGCACCCGAGGCCAGGTAACACATCATTAAGAATGCAGTAATGATAAGAATGTCAACGAGTAATTTACTGGTAACCGATAAAATTTTACAAATAAAAGCCAGAGTTGAATGTGTGTTCTTAAAAGTTTTTAAAAAGTAAATGGATAAGTGGATATAACTCTACACCCCCGCCCTCCCTCCAAGATGCCAATTACTCCCAAGCATCTGAACACGTACCTCACAGCTGAACATGTACCTCACAGCTGAACATGTACCTCACAGTACCTCAACGTGTACCTCACAGCTGAACATGTACCTCACAGTACCTCAACATGTACCTCACAGCTGAACATGTACCTCACAGTACCTCAACGTGTACCTCACAGCTGAACATGTACCTCACAGTACCTCAACATGTACCTCACAGCTGAACATGTACCTCACAGCTGAACATGTATCTCACAGTACCTCAACATGTACCTCACAACTGAACATGTACCTCACAGTACCTCAACATGTACCTCACAGTACCTCAACATGTACCTCACAGCTGAACATGTACCTCACAGTGGCCTCACATGTTGAGCTGAGCTACTCAACTCATCGATTCCTGCCCAGAAAACGGCAAGGTTAGATAAATTAATAAATAAATAAATTATTTGGAAACCAAAAAGAAAAGCCCTTTGAGCTCAGCCTTCTGAACTAATTTTTCATTGTTACTCAGCCGTATAGAGATCAGATTCCCGGCTCCTTTTGTTGAGGGGTATTGAATTTCTGCACAAATATACACACATCTGAATTGGTTGAAGTTTTGATCTTAATTGCACGCAGAACGGGCCACTGATTCTTTATTTCAGAATTTGTGTTCCATTTATTTCGCTGCGTCTTGAGTTCATTGTACTTCTGTCTGACTTCTTTGCTGTTATGGTCAACCTTCACTGTTAGATTTCGGTTCTCCTGGCTTCCTATAGAAAGGCTGGTTAACCAGACTCACTGTGGACTTGATAGCTGCTGTGATGTATCAGTCTGACTGGTACTTTAGACAGGGAGTTTGAAGCTTCGGAGTACCCCTCTGGCAAGTCTCCCCAGTCAACAAGAGATTCTCAGCTGCTTTCTTTGGCTGACTAACTCCTGTTGTTATGGATCTTCCTGTGAGACTCACAGCTGTCAAAATCCTCACACTGTGTATTCCGGGAGTCTCCTCGGACTGACTCTGACTTGTGTCCTCGGTTCACACAGAAGACGCTTTTCCTAACAACACATGCTATTTTCATAATTCTCACAACCTTCCCATCAGATCACTTCTATTTATTTCCTGTTAATAGTAATTAATAAAATTTAATGAGTCCTTGTGGTCAGATAGGGAGGTGACCTTTCCACTTCTTAATTTCAGATCTGGAGAAAGCTTGGTACCCTTGGCTTAGCAGTCGCCACCGGTCTTCTGCTGGAGAACGCTTATGGTTTCTGAGGACATTGAGACATCGGTTGAGCGATGGAGCATAACTGTCTTTTTCTGCAGTGACGAGCTTTGTTCCTGCTTCCTCAAGCCTCAGGTTGCCGTTTATCATTTAAGGTCCACCGTGACAAGTGAAGCTGGGGCCACGGATCACAGTCTTGGATCAATCCTCTGGTAGAGAAATTACCAACTGGAGAAGCTACATGAAAATTTTTCTATTTTTATCTGCCAAAACCGTGTAATGCAGAGGTGGACATTTCAGGTCCAGAAAGTAAAAATCCAAACCAGTATTTTGTTTCAACCAACCAGTTGAGTTCACTGTGACTTTATGCTAAACTGGTTCGTTGAAACAAAATCCTGGTTTGGATTTTTACTTTCTGTACCTGAAATGTCCACTTCTGATGCAATGTGCTGTGTATGACTTCCCTTTTAAGAAATAACATAGCCTTATTTATATGCATTTTTGCATCCATCATGCAATTTATTACTGATAATAATATTACTGTCACAATGTCATTAAACATAGTGTGGCCCAGATTTTGAAGTATATGCTTTAAATTCTCTTTTGACTGGAGAATACTGAACAGTACACTGACCGTACTGTACAGGTGACTTGTTCCAATCCTCTCACTATAGTTGTGTCTTTGAGCTTCAGGACCTCTGATATGCTGCAATTGACACCATCAGTCGCCACAGTGTTTTGGACAAGCTATGAAATCTTGTTCTCAGTGGACAGGTATTTTCATATCTGTCAGACCATTACTGTCCAGGAAAATAGTAATTTTTTGACAGTCAGGCATGGTCTCCAGGGCTCTGTTCTGGGACCATGACTCATACCTCTGCATGTTATTTCCCTTGGGAATGTTATTTCAAGAATAGTATTTAAAACCAGCACCATGCTGCTGGCTTTAAAAAGCGCATTTTAAACGGGGTGACACTTTCCTACTGAACCCTCCAAGACAGAAATGATGTTAGCAGCCACAAAGTTATGTAGACATACTTTGCTGCTAAGACAAATAAGACTCTAACAACTGTCTCTAGCATTAAAACCCCCAAAGTGCCTTCCTTTCCCTCGAAAATTATAGTTAAGCTCATAAGCAATGCAGGAAATTCAGGCCACGCAGTCATTACCTCAGGACTAGATTATTGTGAAGTGCAGCTCTCCGGTAGCAGAAATGGTCCCGTTCATTCAAAATGCACCTGTAAGCATTCTTACTTGAAATGTAATGCGTGAACATCAGTCCTCGACTCGCCTCTCTGTCCTGGATTCCTAGATTTTACAGTAGAATATAAAACGCTGCTTCTCACTTTTAAACCCTGACTTGCAGCAGTGAATTCACCTCACCTACACCCAAGCCAAATTACTTCCTTCGCAAGACTCTGATTATCCTGTCACACTAAAAGTTAAGGGCACGGCTCACTCCTGCACACTCCACTTATAGAATAATCCAGCTGCTCATATCTTTGATTCAAACCCACTCACTGTATTTGACTTTAAGGTAAAAACCCACCTGGTCGATCCCTCCTGTAGCTAATGGTGCAGAGCTAAAGACTGGTCTTGACCACAGAGCTGTCTGTGAGCCAATCACAAAGTGCCATCACCGAGACATTGCATGCCACTCTATGGCTTACTTTGGTTTGCTCCCTCGCAGGTTGTGATGACATGATCACATATGTCCTTATCTCTTATTTAGGATCATCAGGGTTCTTCCATATTTTATTTGGTTAATGGTGCATGTAAACGAACTAGTTATTGTCATGGAACTTGGCTGATTTTTTGCCCGTCTTTCCTGCCTCCCACTTGGGACTCATGCAGATAGGAGGGGCACTGGGCTTCCACAATCATGCCGTTCTTATATACTATTACAAATGCCTTTGTTATTCCTGCTTTTTATACGCTCTCCTTTCCCGGTTAGTTGCACAGTTGTCGTCACTGAGGTCAGGGCATAATTTTCAGTTTTTCTTTATTTTTCGTTCTGTCGGTTTTCCTTCTTTCTTTTCTTTTCTTTTCTTTTCTTTTCTTTTCTTTTCTTTTCTTTTCTTTTCTTTTTGTAAAGTGCTTGTGAAAATGTCTGATATACGTCCAAATATAACACCACTGATAAAATGCAGAAACAAGGTCTAGGTAAAAGGAGCCAGAATTTAAGTGAGAACTGACAGTACAATATTACACCCAATACTGGGGGGGGGAAACTTTTTATAAAGTAATAAAATATTTTTATTACTTCAAAGCAGTCTACCTCTGTTGTTCTGGTCTGGCCTTTTCATTAGCCTCTTGTCTGTAATTCTGACATTAATAAAGTACATAATAAGTAAACGCCACATAGACATATTTTACTTCACTGCAATCCAATAAATTCTCCTAGTTCTTCTTGGGTCCTTCTTAAATTAAATGAAGTATGCTTAGTCAATTTAGCCCATAGCAATAAAATAGACGTATGAGTTTGGAACGTGTCATCTGTAATATATTTTGACATCTAATGCTTGCAATCTCCCATTAACAGGCTGCATTTAAACTCTCCCTCATTTTGCCAATAGTTAGTCAAGAACATCCAAGTCTTATAATACATTAGTAATGAGCAAATTTAAATTTAAATATCCATATATTACGTTTTAAAACATTTTTAAAATCTGACTCAGCCAGATAATAAATATGACATATTTTTTCAATATCAAACCGCAAAAATGTGTATAATTATAAAATTGTGAAATATGTAGGAAGCTATTGGTGGGACTTTTGTAATAAAAGGGGGTATGTATAAGGACAGGAGGAAAGAAAACATTAATTATAATGCAACATAGTGCAACATAATGTCAAAAGTAGTTAGAAGACGGATGGATGAATGGATGGGTGAGTGGATGGATGGATGGACGGATGGACATTCTTCTTTGAATCAGCTGTTCTGTAAGGACGTAAATTACTAACATCAACACATACACTTTCCACACATAATCAGCTAAACCTCTGTGTCTGTGACAAGAAGGTCGCTGGTTCGACCTCTGCATATCTGCGGGTCCCTGCCCAAGGCACTTAACCCCCAGCTCCCTGGGCAGAAGGAAAAAAATGATTGGTTCAGAGAGATAACAAATGAGATTTTAGACGAGGTGGGTCCAAGCAACTAGAGGAGATGGGACCAACTAATCAGATGTCTTGGTCCCACCTGATCTAGTTGCTTGGACCCACCTACTCTACAAACTCATTTTGACAAATGCTGTTATCTTTGTCCCATTCTTAGAGTAAAATATTTATTCACCTTTAATAACTTAGTAATATGATATTAATTCATAATACTCTTATAAAATCATTCATTCTAAACCATCTTAGGCTCTTTCCTGAAATGAGCATAAAAAAAAAGTTTTTTCTTTCCAAAAAAAAAAAAAATCGATTTTGACGTGAAATGGAAATATATTTAAAATTGCTGTATAGCAGTTTTCAAATAGCGCTTCTGATTATGCTGCACAAGTGCTTCCCCTGTGCATATGACAGGTGAAGAACATGCGGGAAAAAAATGGAATAGAATTTTATTTTATTTTTACTATTTTTTTCTTGTTTAGCAGCGCAGAATTCAGTTTAATTGGCGTTTTTGCTCTGAAGCCTTAAAATGGAATGTTTAGTCCTTGAATCGTCTTTGGAAAAAGGCATTTGAACAGAACTAAAGGAATAAAGCAGGCCTACACTTAAGTTTAACTAGGTATTCATTTTCAAATGAAAATAAGGTGTGAACTCTAGGGTGGTCAACTCAAATCTCAGCCCTGCTCACCGCGTGTGGAGCTGCAATATTCACCTTGAGTTTGGCTGAATCTCCTCTGGTTATCCTGACATCCTTCCAGAGTGCAGCATGGGGTGGTTTGGCGGGGTTGGTGCCCGCGGGGGAGCATGGACCCCGTGATGTGCCGGCATCGTGCCAGACAGCACCCCTGGACCATAGCCAGAAATTCATTTGAGGGGGGTCTGAACTTCTCCTTTACTGCCAGGCTACATACCTGGTCGGGATCAAACAAATCTGGGGGGGAAGTCAAACCCGTAATTTTACTATGGGGCTACATGCTTGCTGTACCGTGTACATCCTGGCAAAAGCTCAAGTCTTTCCTTGCCCGATGAGCAGAATAGACACGAAATTACTCGAGCAAGAAATATTTACTTTTGTCAAAAACTCGTTTTCTATAGGTGAAGCTAATTAGTATCTTGCTATTTCTATTATTACTGTGCTATAAGCTCTAGTCATGCAATTTTACCTTAACAATCATTTAAATTTGAAAGTCATGACAAGTTTTTAGTCAATTCTTATACATATATTCTGGTCTGTTTTTACAGTGTGAATAATTTTATGGACCGTCACCCTGCTTTGACATTGAATCTTTAAAATTTTACAGAGAGAAAAAAAAAAGAGATATCATAGCATTTCTCTTTACTCTCATCCTTCTCTTACATGAGTTAAGTTGTTTCCTTGTGAGTTATTAAAGTGGCAAAACGAGAATGAAAATTAAATGAGTGCAGCGATCAAACCGAATTAAAAATGTAAGGCTTTTGTAATGTTGTGCTTCAGGCATAAGATGTTTTAGCCCTCTGTGAGACTGAATATAGCGAAACATTTACTTGATATGCAAATCTGCCCCCCTGAAAACCTGTCCTCTCCTTTGTTATTACTGTGGATATCAGCTGCTGTACATCCTTCATCCTCTGGGAGAAGCAGTAGGTGTAGAACAAGGACTCGGGGTAAAAGTTTTGCATGATAATAAGGGGTTTCTGAATATTTTTTGACAGGCAGCCTCACTCAAATCTCCATTAAAAGTGCATTGTGGGTACAGAGCCTGTTTTTCATACACCAGTCCTGACCCAGCAGTCCAAAACAAAATTGTTTCTTAAGATGGATGCTTGTTACCTGGCACAAGATTAGGCAAGACAAATATTTGGTCATTTCCCCAGATTTGTGTATCTGGGTATTGGAGGCTGCAGAGTCATTATACTATAAGAATATACAAAGGAGTCTGCTGGCAACATTGTTATTCTGTCAGCGCTATTCGGGAATATTCTATCATGTTCTAAGTAAAAGATCAAAACATGGATATTTCTTTAAAATTAAAATCAAAATCCATCCATCCATCCATCCATCCATCCATCCATCCATCCATCCATCCATCCATCCATCCATCCATCCATCTACTGTAACCACTTGTCTAATTCAGGGTGACGGGGGTTCTGGAGCTTTTTCCATGGGCTACGGGCACAAGGTGGGGGAACAACCCAGGATGGGGCGCCAACCCATCGCAGGGCACAGTCACACACCAGACACTCACACACACCTGCCTATGGGGTATTTGGTAACTCCAATTCACCACAGCCTGTCTTTGGATTGTGTGGGAAGCCAGAACATCCAGAGGAAACCCCACAAAGGCATGGGGGGAACACGACAGCTCCACACGCACGGAGCCACGGCAGAGACTTGAAGCCTGGTCTCAGGGGTCTGAGGCGACAGTGCTAAGCAGTGCAGCGCCGTGACGCCCCAGAGCACGATAAAACACAGCCATTCCTGAGGAGCAGCCACTGCTTGCCAAAGAACATACGATACCTCTGAAGTTCCACCATGGGGTGGCGCTGACCCTAGGCAGCTGCCTATGTGCAGTGGAATTGTTAACATTTTTTCTGATAACTGGTGGGTAACCATTTCCAGTGGCAGTGAACCTCTCCGGCCAAGAAGATCCGGAATTACAGGCCCCGATATCAGTGATCTGAGGGAGACGTCTTTGACTCTTTCACGTTCGGACTTCCCGGAGCGGAATACCGACGAGGCCTCGCTGGCTCGGCTGACGTGAAGTTTTTACTCTGCCACAAAAGCGACTTCCGCTTTGCTGTAAACATGCCGCACTGAGCCCCTGTAATCCCTCTTCACGGTGAGGTGACGAGCTGGATCGCCCACGACAAAAGGCGGGAAATAAAACAGACAAACCAGGCCATTTGACCCTGTTCGTTTTTGAGTATAATAGATAACTAGAGGAATGTAGGTACAAGGTAACGAAACAAACAAAGACTTAACATTTCACATAATGCTTTTTCTTTCACCAGCTTTTTGTGTGTGTAATGTCACTGGTCAGGGTGACAAAGTCATGAACACATTCAGCTGAGCATGACAATACCTATTCACTTAATATATCTCACATTAAAAAAATATACTCTGAAATAAAACTGAACAGTGCAATGGGAAAGACATACCTTGTGCTATTTCATATTTTAAAGTGGTTCAACACTTTAAAAAATATCGGTATTATATTCTGTATTATATTACAGTGGAACCTTATGAATTTCTTCCTCAGTTTGGCAGTAGTTTTGGGGGTCCAATAAATGGACAACCGTACAAATAACAGAAATATAGGCCTACTGTTATAAATGATAAGAGGATTTGTCTTTACATACATGCATACAAGTATCTACAACCAAATGCAGAAAGCCATGTTCCATTGCAATGTGTAGAAAACAACAGTAAATGTATTTAATTGGCTCTAAAATTATAACATATTGCATTTTTTTTTGTTTTACAATTCAGTTTTTAATGTCCTTTGAAGCAAACATACAAAAGGGATTATTTTAAAGACTGGCAAACTGAATAAGGTCTATGTTGGAGGGGAAAATTAATATATGAAATTCCATACGGACTCCAAGGAAACGACTCGGAGCGTCAGCCTACGAGTCATCGGTGGTTTTGATGACGTGAAAGAGCGTGACGTTGAAAAGCACTTGGTGGCCATTATTCCACGCATATAGCGCCCTGTCCCTGGCGTTGTAGTCGAGCATGGAAATGTGAAAGTACTGGTTGTGGAAGGGGATGTCCGTATACTCATAGGTTGATGTCTTGGTAGAGTAGGAGTAGTAGACTTTGGCACCGGTCAGGTGGGAGTTGGTGATGTAGAGCGTTCCGCAAATCATGAAGGACTCGCCGGCGTTCCTCTTGGAGTACTCCGTGTTCCACGTCTTCAGGACCTCCAGGGTGTCGGGGTCCAGCTGGCTGATGACCACGTTGCCGGCGTTCTGGTTCGTGGCGTACACGGCCCAGAGGCCCAGCTCGTCAGCCATGAGGTCGATGTCTGAGAACCCTCCCCAGGTGTACGGGTAGACGTTGTGGAAGCCAGCGTATTCCAGCGCCCTCTGGGTGAGGATCTGGCCTGTCTCAAAGCTATACTTCACAATGATGTTGCTCTGGTATTTGTTGTAGTACAGAGAACCATTGTAGACCACGTGGTTGGTCCCAGCCCACTTGAAAGGAAGATTGTAGGTTCTCGACTCTACTCCAGAAATGAAGTCTGACATAGATTTGTATTCACGCACAATCTTGTTATTGGTGTAACTGTCCATATACCAAACCTATATAAAATTGAATGAAAATTAAGTATCTTAAAAAAATATTCTCTACTCATAAACATAAATAGCAGAGGACCCTCAAAACAAACCAAATCACATGCACCCAGTTCATCAACAAACACATGAAAATAACGTAATGCCTTCTACCAACTGAATAAGAGAATAGACATAAAAGGTGATGCGGTACTAAAATACACACAACTCACCCTGTTGTTCCTATAAGACGCCTGTGGATCAGTCATCCAAGCTCCAAATCTTGTGCCAGACGTCTTTATTGTTACGGGGCCTGTGATTTTCATTAACTTGCCACATGCTGTTAAGAGACCAACATAATATTTTACGTCACACCATGTATACACTAACATGCATACAAATTCCTAGCATTTCTATTATGTCTTAAAATTATATGGTATGGATTTGTTCTCACTCCTTCCCACCATCTGTCAGTTTTATGCATCTTCCTCCTCCAGATATTTTCACAATACTGTATATATTAAAATAACCATAAATACTGTATTGTTTGTATACTGACAGCCGGTCCTGCCTCTCTGTGTTCAATATAGCATCTGTTTACAGACAGCTGGGTCTGTTCCTCATCAATATTAATGTGTCCTGTATTAGCATGCTTCCGTAGCATGCAGGCTAACAGGACTGTGAATGTCGGTTGATGGCTTTATTATATGCTAATTTAGCTCGAAGTCGCTACGCATTCCGGGTCTCACTTCAACACCTGCGCCCGCAGAAGAGGGAGGGGAAGGCCTTACTGAGTTTGCTCATGCACTCCCTCAGCCGGGTTTCCAGGCTGATGACCCTCCGGTTGAGCTCATCGTAGTCATAGGCGCCGATCTCCTGCTGGATGCTGGTCAGCACGGCCGATAGGTTCCGGATCTCCTCTTTGAACTGGGAGATGAGCCGGGCGTCTGTTTTGTACTGCTCCAGGACGGGGATCAGGGGCTGCAGCTCGTCCATCTTCTCCTTCAGCTCCTGCCGGCGAAACGGGACGGTGAGTCTGACACCGCGGGTCGCCAGCGAGTTGACCGGAACATGCTTCGGCGTCAGACCTGAGGCGTAAGCGATCAGTGTACAGGGCTGGGCGGTTCAGCTGCGTCAGTAATGTGTGCAGTGATAGAACACTTCCCCACAGGGTTCAGACAGCAAAACAATCATGTTTCAATCTATTCCTTACCTGAGAAATCAAACAGACCATCTGATTGGAGGTCAGGGGATGGCCTAATATTCCACAGTAGCCATAAACTACCTTTCTTTTTCTTAAACCGTAAGTGGCAGAAAAGGATTTGATCAAAAAGTTGCTTGACCTATGTGTTGAATTTGTGACATTTTCTGCACTGTAACCAGTGAGCTATAAAGGTGATTTCCAGGTGAATGATATGAACGTGTCTGTATGACTATAATTTATCGACCAAATTCAGACAACAAAAATGTCCCATACTGATGTAATTCAGTGTGTGCCAGCATTTCATTTGAAAGATCAGGAAAAGAGTCTTAATCTTAGTGATATGCACTGGGACGACCATGCCGTACTATTAACGATATTAGCAGAGCTGCAGCCAATCGGAAGCAGAAAAAACTTACTTGGAATCCTTTAGTCATTAACGTTTTCCTGTCGGCCTCGATCTGCCTGAACTTTGTCCTCAGTCCTTTCATTTGGTTCTCCATTTTCATGACGTACTGAAAATCCCGCTGTGTCCGCAGGTTCAGGACTTCAATTGACTGTGACATGTTCTGTACCTGTAAGATACAATGTTATCGTATGTATGTATGTATGTATGTATGTCCAGCTTTTGCAGCTACTTCTGCATCACGAGGAGGTAACGGCAGGAAGCACAGGATGTTGATCCATTGCAGGGAAAAGCAATTCAAAGGCAGCGGATGACATAACTGCTCAGTTTTCGACGGAAAACCACAGTTATCTTGAATAGGCCAACACAGATATGCATACTCCACATAAGCTGCCATCCCAGGAGGGATGAGGTAATACTGCTACTGTACCCACAGATCCACAACACTGCTCATGTTATATAATTACTTAGGACTTCATAAAGAAAAACTCCTTACTTCTTACAGAAATCCGTGAATATTACAGCTATATATTTTTCCAATTATCTGTTGGATTCAAACATTTCTTCCAGCATTTATTTTAGCTTACGGCTATAGGTACAGTTTTACTCATCCAGCAGTCCATCCATCTATTATAATGTAATATATCTGCTTATTGGGTAAAGGCTGTAATATTCCAGAACCTTCTGTACGTGAGAGTGGCATGTTGTGGGGAACATTAGGTATGGGGCAGCTCTCTGTGGGGAAAGCCTTCACTCTCTCGGGGTGACCAATTAATCGGAAGCGCATGTTCTTGGACCACGGCAGCGAACCACACCCACAGAACTGCTGGACAGGGCATGATCCTGGGATGTGAGGCGCCAGCGCTGCCTGCTGAGAGGCCCTGCCGCCCTACTGGTTAACTCTGCAAACCGATCGGACATTGATCGGTCAAAATCCACTCAGAGATTTCTTCAGCTGGGGTGACAAGACAATACAGTGACCAATTAGGGTCTGGCAGGCATAACTTCAGGTTATTTTGCAGCTTGAGGCCTACAGACTCCTCTCAAATTTTTATGACTTTTCTGGAATTATGTAAAAAGTGGAGATCAGGGCATCTGGCACACATAGCCACCTGCATCAATTTAGCGCAAAATAATATATATCCTGTTACACTAGTGACAGGTTGAATAAAACGCGAGGTAACCACTTTGAGAACTACCTCTGTAGCCCATAATATAAAGCGGACCCGCTTTGCTGGATTTGGCAATTCAATCAGCTTCCTCCTGGAGATTCAGCACGGAGCCCGCGGCGCCTCACAGGGAATCCTGCAGCGGAGATCGCTGTGGGCAGCCCCTCCCGGGGCCTAGGGATTGGTGAACGTCGCTGTAGGTCTTCCGTCTCGGTTAAACTCTTAAGCATCCGCTTAACCCACCTAATCCCCACACCTAAGTGAACGTGGGCGTTTCCTCAGCGCCGGCGCTGATACCATGTTTTGAAAATTAAGGCACTTTTAAGTCTTCAGAAACTCACTGGTTGAGTTCATTGTCGGCATGAACTAAAAACCTAAGTTAAATGAGCAACCTTCGTTACAGTGGCTTTATATCAATTTCAGTTTGCTGAATGCTGATTGTGGTCTGCTGGCTCAGTGGTTAGTCTTGTTTCTCCGGATCCAGGGTTTGAAGCTCCACCTTGCAAGCTTCCCCCACGACATCATGGTGTTTCCTCTCACGGTCCCACAACATGCTCAGGTTGACTAGAGTTGCCAAATTGCCTGTATATGTACCGCATCCCCATCCTGGGTTGTTGTTCCCTGCCTGGCACCTGTAGCTACCGGAATAGACCCTCACATGACTCTGAATAGTAAAAATGGTTACAGAAAATGGGTGGATGGATGGATAGATGGATGGATGTCAGGAGCTGAATTTTAATGACTTTTCCGGGGCTTTGGTGTGTGACTCAGCGGGCTCGGGCACTGGGCCTGTGATCAGAAGGTCACACACCAGGGTTGGCAGGCTGATTTCACCATCCAGTGCCAGAGCAAGGCCCTTTACCCCCCCCCCACCCCACTGCTCCAGGGATTGGCTGACCCTGCTCTCTCAAAAATGTAAGCAACTCTGGATAAAAACATCCATCCTCTATACACACTTGTGCTATGCAGGGACGCAGGGGTCCAGAGTCTCTCGAACGGTACGGGCCCAAGGCGGAGAATAACCCGGGACGGGGTGCCAACCCATCGCAGGGCACAGTGGCACACCACTCACGGACAACATGACAACAGCAATTCACCCCAGCATGTTTTTGGACACATATAGACAAAACGTAAAAATGTGAATTGTTCTTTTTAGATGTTAAATGTGCACGATTTCAGTGAAATCCTTCAGCCGACCTCTGTGATGGTGCGTGTGCGTGCGCGAGCGTGAGCGTGTGTGGTGCGCTGGTGTGTGAGGCCTGGTGCGCTGGTGTGTGAGGCCTGGTGCGCTGGTGTGTGAGGTCTGGTGCGCTGGTGTGTGAGGCCTGGTGCGCTGGTGTGTGAGGCCTGGTGCGCAGGTGTGAGGCCTGGTGCGCTGGTGTGTGAGGTCTGGTGCGCTGGTGTGAGGTCTGGTGCGCTGGTGTGAGGTCTGGTGCGCTGGTGTGTGAGGTCTGGTGCGCTGGTGTGAGGCCTGGTGCGCTGGTGTGAGGCCGCACGCGTACCTTCTCCAGCAGCTGCCGCAGCTGCCGGCTCTTGGCGTCGCGGGAGCAGAGGCCCTGCTCGGGGGCCACCAGCGTGCAGAGGCAGCGGCCGTCTGCGTCCTGGGCTGAGCTGTACACCTGCCAGCCCTCCTGGGGCCCGACGGTCTGCGCAGACGGACATGCTTGTCAGCACGCGGACACGTCCGAGCCGCCAGGGCCCACCCTGGGCAAACAGCCCTGAGACGCCCTGCCATGGACTCAGGGAGTGAATTCCACAGATGGATGTCAGGAAAGAATCCATTATTTTCTGGAACGAGTCGATTTCACTCAGGGCATATAGTATATCAATCACAAAGTCATTGCAGATTCAGTAGGCAGTATTCCGTCCTCGTCACGTACAAGAACAATAATAACAATAACAATAATAATAATAATAATAATCAGTGGTGGCGAAAGGATTCTACAAATTGGGGGGGGGGTGGGCTCATCAATGAAAATAAGAGTAACCCTGTTTAGCGCAGTTTCACAACGAAACAAGACGAACCTACTGTACATAAAATAACTGGTACATATGATATAACTATTTTTTTTGATGGAGCTCTACAGCCTTCTATAGGGGTATGTTCCACCCTCACGCTTTGCATGCGCAGCTATAGGGCCTCAATAATGTGTGGATTCATAAAAAAACATAAGGAACAGGCTCCTGTCTATTTGCTTATTTTTTGGGGTTTGGGCCAGCTGTTTTTCAAGCTGGGTGTCCCCCCTGCCCCCCATTTCCAATGATAATAATAGTGATGGTTACGCCACATCCTCACCATGGTATTTTTAAATTCCTGTGTTCCCAAAGCCCTTATTAAGGACTAAAAGTGCCACAGTATAGCAGACTCTTCACCCCCCTGGCGCAGTCTGAAGTCTTCTGACGCATTACTGCATGAAGCGGCGCATCCTGAGTATGATTAATGAGCTGGCGGCTGGGACCCACTGCCGGTTTATCAGAACATCATACCATAGTGCTAATCGATAGCCCTAACCCTAACTCTTAGCCTAACCCTAACCCCCCAACACCCCTAAAACCTTCACCTTACCCCTAACCCTAACCCCTAAAACCTAACCCTAATCCCAAGACGGTGGAACAGCACATGCGCAAAAAGGCTCGATAGCACGTCTCGAAAGGTAGGATGTTTTGTCACAACCTTTTGTCAGTTCCTCAGGGAACACACCTTTCCCGCGACTCCTAGCGACCCGGAGTGGGAGGGATCATTCGACGGTGCCTAAACAATCCGATTAAAGAATCTGATGCTTAATTTTACCGCGCATTTCGCTTTCCTGTTGTGCAGTTAAATTTTTTTTAAATAAAGGCTCATAAACAGCCTACTTGATTTTCTCTGCCCAGAGCCATTGATGTATGTAAATGGAAACTCACCCTTGTTGTAATTTCCCAGTGATTACAGCACAGAGACCTTAATGTGTTAACCCACATCTGACTTTAGTCAGTCATCGCGATAAGAATCTAACCTTATTTCTAGTTCTGGTGACATGCTCATTAGTTAAAGCTCACTGCACCCCAGTATTAGAAACTGTTTGTTCTCACCTGCTCTAAACTCACCCCAACCCAGTGAAAATCACTCCCGACACTCCAGGCCAAACATTTTAAGAGCAACTGCTGAAAACTACTTATTTAATCTGACGCAATATGGCTGCTAGAGAGGAAAAGGACCTAACGATTTCCAGCATTCCACTGCGGAACTCCCAGCTTCGTCCAATTGCAGTGGATGACTTCGTCCTTATGCAGTGGATGACTTCGTCCTTATGCAGTGGATGACTTCGTCCTTATGCAGTGGATGACTTCGTCCTTATGCAGTGGATGACTTCGTCCTTATGCAGTGG
>JAABNY020000043.1:6067985-6116137 GCA_015164015.2 Brevimyrus niger | reverse complement strand
GCAGTCCCAGGACGACTCAACCAAGCCACTTCCATCGGGAGATGCCCCCTCCTCCATCAAGCTCCCAGCGGGGGGGGGGGGGTTCCACCGGCGATCGCCACCCTCGTAAACATTAGAGTCCGGGTGCCGTCTCCACGTAGACGGTAGCGGGCAGTTGACTCGGCAGCATGCTAATGCCACAGGTGCTTCAGACACGTTACCGTCAGATATTTGGTTGATTGCGAGTGATGTAACTCTCAGTAAACTCCATAGACCCAAACCAAATAGATGTATAACAATACACCGTTCTAGGATATATTTCATAACCACTACCCATGCAATGGCCTTTCTACATTTGGCTTACGCCTGATGATGGAATAACAATGAAGAAATCACTACGGTTATCATACAGACTAACACTACTACTCCTTATGCAATCGAGCATTCTTCTCCTGCTTCTAAAAATAATATTAATAGTGGAAGCATTACTTATGTGATAAAGAGCAGTGTTCACACTCTGCTTGAGGTCTGACCTGTTAGATTCACTGGACACAATGCAGAAGCACAAATATTCTCCACGCCCATCTATTCAGCCAAGTACTTCAGCCATTCAGTTTGGGTTTGGAAAATGTTAAAAGTAACCAAGAAACTTGTCTGTAACTATAGGCATGAAATACCTGGTTTATTTGCATGTTTCAGCAGAAATATGGAGAACTATACCATCTATATGCTTGTCCAGTACAAGGGGGCCTGAACAAACACATACCATGGAGCCTGAACAAACTATGGGTAATTTAGAGGCACCAATTAATCTGATAACTAGAGAAATCTCATGCAGAACGTGCAAACTGGCAGGTTTCAAACCCCCAACCCTGGGTGAATAAGACACACATGCTATGCAATACATCACCATACCAACCAACTGTTACATAATCCCTGTCTATATTAATTATTCTTCTACACTAATCCAGTTTAGTGAGCTACATGCATAAATTGGAAAAAGTCAAAATACCACGAGCCCCTTTAAGGTGCTCCTGACGCCCACACCTTAGCCACCCATTTTCCAGGTTTAACGTTCTAATGTCAGTGACAGGTTCCATAATCCTGCCTTGTTCATCACACGTGAGCCTTGTCTGCTCCAAACAGACACCAATTACAATCTACACTTACTCAATATCTATCTTCAGAACCGTGATAATCTATGCTGTATCTGACAACATGATTAACATCAATGTGCAGCTCCTCGTACATGAAATTCTGGAAAGTTCACCTACAGCTTTCCACCTGCTATTGAGATTATTCTGCGTGAATTGACTTTGCGTCAACACGCAGAATCACCACAGTGCTTTTGGACTTGGAATCTTCATATAAAAACCTTCACGTTATTCATTAAAACAGAGACCTTGTTACGCAACAATAAAAATAAGGTCAAAATATATACATGGTGCCTCGGAGTTGAACCTGAATGGATTTCCCGAATCTGTGCTTTAGTACATCACACATTTTCATGACATGCTTGTTCAGTTGGTAAGACACGGCGCTGAACTCCTGCCTGCATTTTTATTTCATGCCAGGAAAGCCAGATGTCAGAGGGAAAAAAGATTAGGGTTGAAACCAAAGGTAAGACTTAGTAGATCTGCTAACAACACTGGACTGGCAAGTGGACCAGTTTTGCCTGAACATTAAAACAAATATCACAATGTTACCATGCAATATTTTATTGAAGGAAACTGGCATATTAATCCATTAGGACACCTTAAGGAACCAACTTTGTTAAATTGGGAGTCTCCATCCATCCATCCATCCATCCATCATTGCTTATTCGGTTCAGGGTCACGGTGAACCTAAAGTGATTCCAAAAACAGTGTAGGTATTCTAAGGTGTTATGTTCCACTATTTCATATTCCCCAGGCCTGGAATTGTTTTCATGGTTTCATAGATAAATTGACATATGTATCCATGATGTTATTACTTACGGCAAGAAATATGAATAAAGAGTGTCCCATAAGAGTACCGCCATGGTGGCTCACACCACCAGGATTAGGGTTCGAGTCCCACCTCCACTGGAATGTAGTTTGCATGTCCTAGCATCTCGCAATAAAAATAAGCCACATTCTGTGTGTGTGTGTGTGTGTGTGTGTGTGTGTGTGTGCGTGTGGGGGGGGGGGGGGAGTACAGTACTCCAGCCTCCCGCTCCAGCCTGCCCCCCCAACCCTGACCAACCCAAACAGCTGGAAGATAAATGGATTCACATTAGATAAATGCAACTAACTAAAGTCATAAATCCACAGATTAATTATTTTCATAATTTTATAAATGCAATTCAATTAATATAAGGGACATCACTCAGGGACCACAAACACATTGAGAATACCGGTAGTATATTGAAAGTAATACTTGCCCTTCACCTTTTTATGGTGTATGGATACAGGTATCATTTACAGAAAGAACTGCATTGTTTCAAGCCTATGCTATTTTTTTTAGATGTGTCAAGAAACCTATCATCCACTTGACTTACATAATGCAATAATAGAGTAATATTTTTAAGGTGACACAATCTACATTATACCCTGTAGTGCACATGATGGGAGGAAATTTATAACCCGCAAATAATTGTATTTTTTTCCTTACACAAGGCTAGGCATTCAATACAATGCACATGAAACCTTAATTCCAGTTTATCACGTTAATAGCCACGATGACAGATTTCCGTATTACACAGCCAATTCACTTGAGGATACTTGAAAAACGACTGACTGTAACTTAGGGCCCCATAAGAATTTTTTTTCATTAAGAAAATGCACTTGCACATCAATTAATCCTTCCAACGTCTGAGAAATGAGACCCAGCACACATTCTGTATCACTCTTGTTATCTCACTCTTAGAAAACAAAAATGTTTTTTTCCCCCTCAGGTGAAATAGCTTTTGATCTTTAGACCACATAATTATGTGTGATAGTGCTGTACTAGGTAAAACTAAACTAGTTAATATGAAGTTGTTAACTGGTTATTACAATTGGTACTGTACAACCAAAATATTTTATATGTATACACACACACACACACACACACACACACACACACACACACACACACACACACACAGTATATATGTATAGACACACACTCTCAAACACACACACAAACACCATATATATGCGTAGACACACACAATACACGCACACACACACACACACATTTACATAAACATTAAAAATGATCACGACCTTTCTTATTCATTACATTCCCCCTCCACTCACTGCAATCGTAGGTGGATCACGTGACGCATTCTAGTACCGATCACATCTTATAACTTATAAACAATTGTGCACTATGACACACCTGTAAGGAATTCTGTGCTACAAACCAATGACTTCAGCAGGCAGCTCTTATCTTACACCATCCTGTCCTAGACGATTTTTCAGTGGTTACCTATAATTACTAATTTAATTGTACCAAAACAGCAGAAACGCTCTTCACAACGTGAGTCCCTTTTCTTTGTAGCCTGCCATTCATCCTCCGTGTGGAATGTTTTTATTTCCAAACGCCTTAATTTTTCTAGGTTGCAACCGCATTTGCAACTTCGACTGCTCTCAATATCAACACTCCAAGAAACCAGGAAACAGTTCCGCAGTTAAAAATAAGATACTACAGTAAACAATACTGGAAACTCCACTAGGCAACACTTAACTAAGCATCCCTGTGGCGAAAAAGTGTGTTTCTTACATTTCATACAACCGTATTAGACCATTTTATATATTTTTCACCTTAGCGGTTGTGCAAAGTCAAGTTTGTCAATGTTCCGTCACCAAAAAAACAATGATAACAACAGCAAAGGTAGTTATAGTAATTAGCACCACTGTGGATAATAATTGTAATACACTGTGTGAGTCATAAGTGTCAGAAAACTACTCTGATACAAAACTTACTGATACATTAAAGGCAAATTTAAAAACAGTTCACTATTTGCAAAGCGCCTCCTTCATCCGCTGAATCAGGCTCCGTGTATTCGGTGTCTAAGTGGTTTTATATGTAGTTATTTTCAGGACCACGTTGTGGACAGCTCCAATGCGCCAAGACAACACTGTGGCAACGCATGGGCGGGAGCAAAACAGACGAATGTGGCGCGGCATAAAATGCACGCCTTGTCGCCTAAGTGCGGCGTTATACCCGGCGTGCAGAGTTAGGGCTGACCGAGGGAAAAAAATGAATGGAGCGACTCTCGGTGGGTGGGTACCGCTGAATAGCGGACACTGGAAAACTGAACTAGGAAACTTGTCCGCAAGATCACGGATAGCCTACTGTTGCAAACATTGTTCCGTCTAAATGTCTGATATGCATTCCCAACCGATCAGTCATACATCCTTTTCCAAATATAATCACTTACTGCTTCCTAAGGGAATGCATACGAATTAAAATCTTGGTTGAGGCAAAAATGCTTTCGTTTCTGGCGTGAATTTTTTCATATGCTATTTCATTACAAATAAAACGATGACTGTTTACTCATGTAATGTATATCAAAAGAAATGCGTCACAGAGCACAATGCATAGAAATACTTACCAGCAGCACTGAACATTGATTTGACATGAAGACCTTGACTATGAACATAAGTGCTAGACAATCCGCGTTTAAATATTTTCTATGGTTAAAAACGAGAATGTTGAAATTGGTAACTATTTCCGATACTGTCCTTTTCTGCAACCGCGATTTTGTAATAAAATAAAAATACACCACGATCAGTTTGGTTTTTACAGAGTATTGCTTGCTTTTAGTTTACGTGTCTTATGAACTGTATGCGCATATAAAATAATATCAATACAATGTCATTACACTATTAAATTTAATTAATTTAAGTTAAATATAATTGATTAATTATTGTCGTCACTCCCAGGGCATATATTTGCGATCATTTTGCTCTCATCAACGCACGTGAAAGCCTGTTACGTATACAAATCAACAATATTTAAAACATAACTTGAATGTGTGAACCATAAATCATTTCGAAACGATGGTGCCTATCCCAACAGTTTTACAGTGAAATTTGTTATTTATAGTCATCTGGAACAAAAATGCGGATAATTAGGATATTACCTTCCAGCGCTCATTGAAACAGTTGAAAACACGGTAGGCGTTGTCACTTTATAATTCGCTAGTTTATTTAGTTAACACTTTTTTGCCAGTCAACTTATGTTAGCGCAACGATAAATGGAAATTGTCGAGGAAACTCACCAGGGAAGGATAGCATCCGAACAGCAACATTAAAAGAAGAGGATTCAGGACCCTAAATAGCGCCCGCATTCTGTCCAAAGGCGGTTTTCCGTCCGAGCTTATTTACTCGCAGCTTTCACTGCGGGAGCCGGTCAGTGCAAAACTACTGCACTACGGTGCGTGATCGAAGCCCCCCAAGGATGAAGAAGAAGAAGAGGAGGAGGAAGAAAAAGAAGAAAAAACTAGCAGCCACACGTGCATTACCGCTCCGCAGGCTGCGCGCTGTCGACAATGCGGACGCGCCTCGTTCGGTTATGCACAGAAAAGTTTCCACCAAAGGGGATAAATCTGCAAAAGGAGACGATGAAACCCGAACGGAAATGACATCATTTGGCGTTTCACTCTGGTTTTAGGAATAGATCACCATTATCGATAAGTAATCCCTCCCTGATCTGCATGCTTACACGCAGACGCACGCTAGCAGGGCTTTTTGATTAAAATATTGCCGTGTGTCTTATCCCGGCTGCTGGGACAAACTCATTACACAAAATTTAGTAGGAGTTAAAATAACATTAAACATATTAATTTGTGTGTAAAGAGCAATGGCAACTCAACCCATATCATCAAATAAGACAAAGAATTGAATTATTTTCTAAGCCATATACAGTGTATAGATGCATTGCCTAATGTATTCCACTTAAGTCATGATACCACAGAATTGTGCACATCTGAATATCGTGATAGCAGAAAAAACGGTTGCAAGGCTATGTATGTAACAATAATGTCAGCATAGTTAGGGCTGCGTGTCTGCACTGATGAACAGTGCCATTATGTAAATATTATCCGTAAACGTGTAAGAAACGAAGCTATCTGTTTTCAGATCAGCTGTCACAGGTGACGTATCACAGGTGAGCTGTCTCCTAGTCTTATTCATTGATTTGTAATGTTGCCATGAAACTATAAACAAGATTAACATCTCGTCACCTGCGGAAAATTGTATTCTTTTGCACTGATGCCAGCGGAAGGGGGAGGTGGGATTAAGGTGCATGTTAAGCGCGCGGGGTGGCACCTCGGCCATCTATAGGGCGGCGAAGCCAATTTCAACTCAATTCTATTTATTTTTCATACAGCGCTTTTCACAACAGAGTCCCACCGAGGCGTCATATTACACCACAGCATCATTAAGAGAGAATGAAGACATTGCGGCAGTTTACAGTATCTTAACGTCAAGGCGGGTGGTATCTAGCAGGACTGACCGGCAAGGGTCATTTACGTCGATGTATTTAAGGTATTTTCTTTTCAGCCCAGATAGCTTTTTATGTACTTGTTTATGGAGCCAGGGCTTACTTTGTTCACTTATATCTTCTACCACTGTTTGGTTGTGTGATAATACATCTGAAATGGAAGAAGGAAAAACCTGCAAGTTTTACTTTAAATATGGAACATGACTGGATGAGAGCGTAGGAAGTTCATGGGGGACCTTAGCTCAGGCAGCACAGGGCTGGGGGAGACCCTGGATGGATGGCTGTGCAGTTAAAGACCCATATTCCGTCACTTCAGGGAGACAGAGTTTTGGGGGAGTCGGCATTGCTGTTAATAGGCATGACTGATATTGTGCATATGTTCTATGCTGGTACTTTACACCTCTACATAAGAGATTTGTTGGTGCCCATAGGCAAAATATAGGTAATCTGTCCATTAAAATATATATACATTAACCACGTAAGGTAAGCAAGATATGTTTCATTTTTCATAATATTTTTTGGCCAACAGGAATCACACACAAGCATCAAACTCCACGCATGTTCGTGATAAATCAGATCCTGTTTCTGCGACACTCAAACAACTAGCTGGATTTTACAGTAAAGGAATTACAGGACAATCGCTCAATGGATAATAACCTGCTGCCTACACAAAACACACTCATAGATCTGTATAGGCCAGAGCAAAAATCCCAAGAGGAGACCGTAATCATCAGAAGACCGGCATCATCAAACAGGGCCTCAGATGTTACAACAAGAAGGTACCAAAAAGCCTACTTTTATCTAACTTGTAACGCAGCAATGACCCAATAACCTCTGCAAACATCAAGCTGAGGTACCTCTGAGGTACACTACAGTAAGGATGCACACCTCTATCTGACTAACAATCCTCATCACTAACAGGTGAGACTAATTGTTTTCACTGCATCACAAACAACTGCACCACAAGACATGGTTAACAAGAAAATAATAGACGATTTATAACTAGATATATTTTATATCAGCATATATTAGCATTGTTTTTAGTGGTTTAGTCGATGTACCATAATGCAATTACAATATTCCAATGTGCTCTAATCATGTATTTATTGTGTATATTTCAAACGTGGGCCAGCAATATGTCTGATTTCAGCGGCTCATCACCACAGTACGTTATATTCAAATAAACAACAATAGCTGAGGCTTATATATTGTTAAAGTATGTTGAAATGCATAAGTAGCCTGAATATACCATGATAAATTATAGAGTGGCGATGCATGTCGAATCGATACAGCTGAAATATTAGCTTTTTTTTGCGTGGTGTGTGGAATGAGAGCAGGCTGTGGATGGGTTTCCCGGAGATTCCGGCTTGGGGGGTGGGGTTGGGGGTGTTGGGTACCCGAGGCAGAGGCTGTCGCGTGACAGCGTGGCGGGAGCGTGATTCTGATGTTGCTGATTCTGTGTTTGCAGGCAGCCAAGGGGAGGGCGGAGGGGGGAATTCCTGTTGCAAGGTCTCCACCACTCTGAGCCTCCTGCTGTGATGAAACGCGTGTGAAAGGAAGCCCCCGGATTTGATCAGCGTAATTATACCTGGTCCATTGACACAATTATCCAGCTACAGGCACCCAGTGACACTTATTTGGTGAGATTTCCTCATTCTCCCGGTTAAGCCGTGTCCGTTTAGACCGAGCCGCTGAAGCCATCCGCATCACGCCCCTGATCTCACTCATGTGCCCTTTGGCAGACTTTCAAGCACGCAACACAGTTTAAGTGGCTTTCCCACTCAAACCATACCTTTTTGCCTCTGTTTTCAAAGCTGTGTACCTCTCTAGCTCACATTCAAAAGGTCAGCAACAGAACTTAGTACAAAATAAAATCAATAAAAATAATGACAATGACTGTCAAGAGAATATACATATTATTCACAAGGAGTGTTTTATTGCTTTGAGACTGGAGATTGTGCTGAAACAATACAGATCAAATTCAAGCTAAATCAGGGGTGCCAGACTCCAGTCCTGGGGGGCCAGAGCCCTGCATATTTTTGGGTTTCCCCTCATTTAATACACCGGATTCTCCTCTGTGCTAATTACTGGACAGATCTTGAGCTGAATCATTTGTGGTGGAACAGGGAAAAAACGAAGCTACACAGGGCTAAATAAAGTTAATTGTAATTGTATTTGTAATTGTAATTCTAAACACCAAATGTAAAGTTTCACTAGAAGCCCAACACCTGGGAGATGGGCCAGCAGCCTTTTGGTCCCATTTTTGAATACTGTCTGCTCCCCCGACCTGATAGTTGAACCCCCCCTCCCCTTTACTCGTTGGGGGTTCGCAGAATTGCTGGAGATTGGGAGACTGCCTGGTTGGGGTGGAGTTCAGCCTGCCCCCCCTCCCAATAGAGCAGCATTCAATTTGTCTCACTTCTGTCCTTCAGCTCCTGAGAGCAGCGGCGAGAGTATGAACTACCCAGCCTTCTGGGCCTAGTTGCTGAGCAACGCCCACTGACGACACCCGTTTGGGAGTTAGAAAATAGTCGCCGTGTGCATTTCATTACTGCAGATATTCACTATCTCCGCTGCCTGAAAGGCTTTTGTTCTTATGCAGAATTCGCACTGCCTGCTAATTACAGTTATTTTCCACATCTTTCCTGATAGAGGCTTTTTATGTATAGATGCCAGTGCAACACTAAGCTTCTCTTTTTAACCCCTCGCTTCACCGATTGATGCCTTTTTTTTATCACATTCCTTTTTTGTTTTTTCAACCTGCCACCAAACTTCCTATGACGTTGTGCTCTGCCCTCTTTGAGATTACGCCGGATCATTTTCTCAGATCTATATATACATATATATTGTGTCCCCTTATATTGATCTGTCAAATTTGCTGCCACAATATACTTGATGTACTTTAAATTACAGTTTATTTCTGAACAGATATAGAAAATGACTTCCATCCCACCAGAACGTGTGTATGTATTTTTCCATTGTCTGGGATGCAGATCTAAATGCCAAACCTTTTTTTCTGATCTCAATACATAACTTGCAACAAAACTCTCCACTTTTCTTGGGGACCATCTTTCTGATCATTGCAGACTCAGGGCGCCTTTATTGCAATGTTATTTGAGTGCTCCATAGACTGCTACTCCCGCTAAACCCTTTTAGAACTAAACACCACATTTTCAGTCTCTCTTCCAACCTGCCTTTTCTTATAGTGTCGAATCGAAGTGTGCAGGTGGAATCCAAAATCTGCTGTGTTGCATTGTTTAGTCATACCTGCATTCTCCGATAGTTAGTTAGTCATACCTGCATTCTCAACACATGGTCCAATCCACCTGTCTCTGGCCCTCATTAACAGTCCACATCTCAAAACACGTTTTACCACCGAGCTCTCACCCCCTTCCCCACCTCACCTCAGATGCTAATTAAACTTTAAGATATTCCCATCCCTGGTCTGACTGTGGAGTTTGCCGAAGTACGCTCAACAAAGTTCATTTTAAGGCTCGATAATTTGACTCGCCGTGTGGGCGGGGCCAAATGCCTACCTTACGTAGGAGCCCTGTCAGAGAAGGAGCAGTTCTTAACATCTGACTGTTAATGGTGTCCAGTAAGACGTCCTAGTGAACATCCGACGGAACTCCAAACAGACGCCACCCACACCAGTATATGTTATTTTTACTTCTTTTTAGTTTCTGCGTGTGTAGCCCTACCAGAGAGTAAACATCCATTTCGGTGTATTCCGTCTTCACAATTAAACGACCGAGCCACAACCAAATGAAGCTCCCTCTGTTTGAATAGACTGAGTTACTGAGTCATACTGGGGACCTTCTGGCTGTGCTACTGAGCACTGAGTCAGCCCTCGTTATGGTCTCATCATTAACATTAGTACGATACACCACTCAGACATCCTTGCAAAGCATTATGACTGGTTAAGAACATGGCTGATGGTTGTTTTTTATTTTATGCAACTTTGCTTTCTTGTCTGGCTTCCTAAGCTTCCTAAACACAAGTCGCATATTACTATGTATCCATGACCCAAAGTGGGCAAGGTTTTAATCAGAACATTTAAACCAATCAAAATGTATTGAAGTCATAACATTCCGGACATGTGGTTGTTGGGGGGCAGAGAGATTCTTTATTAATGTTTGTGCTCAAATATTGAAGCTTGCCAAAATTATTGAAGCGTTTTCCTGCTTGAATACAATGCGGAGTAAATGCATATGTTCCAGAAAGCTCCTGGCTTGCATTTCGGATGGCAAAGTGCTAATGCTACTGTGTCATGATGCGTCTGACGGCCCAAAACCAGGCGCCTAACTGGGCCCATCAGAAGCTGCTCACGTCTCTTTGTCTGGCGGCCAAGCACAGCTGCCGACTGCCACTGTCTGAATTCATAGGTGTTTCCTCACAGAGACAAGAACAGTGTGAAGAGGGGGGTTGGGGGGGGGGGGCTCTCCGTCTTTGCCAAGGAAATGCTACCCCGTAAATATACAAACAATGAGCAGGCGCCACACAAACGGCACGCTGGGAGGTCAGTCATCGCTCTCCGTAGCGTATTTATAAAAAGTGCACCTGTTAAAATCTTTCGAGGTTGTCACTGCTAAACATCTTCAGTCCCGTTGGGGGGTGCGGGTATACTGTATGTAAAGGGAAAAAAAAATGCAAAGAAGGAGGTGACTGAAGAAAAAAAAAAAAAAAACATTCATTGGCTCCTGCAGAAACAGAGAGAAGGTTTGACTCCAGTGACCAGGCGCAGTTAGAGGCAGCCAGGCTCATGCTTGTTTACTCCTCTCCTGTTCGATACGTCAATGTTCCTCATAGACAGATACAGATGCACCTGCATTCTGGGGACCACATCTGGTATTTTTGGGCCCTGATTTTCAGCAGCCTTAGACCCCCCCAAAAAACCCCCAAATCCAATAATCCTTTGTTCCTGGTATTAAATTTACCTGGGCTGGGAGAAGATTGAGCCAGCAAACAGGAATATACTCAAATGAAACATTTATCAGACAAGGTGTCTGGATATGAAATACTTTTAATTACATCACCACAAGCTATTTGAACGAATACTGTATATTGATGGATTTATTTCAGATTTTGGGAAATTACATGCATTGGCCCTTGTGAGTGGATTATACACAGGTGTAAACTATCGGAGAGCGGGTTGTCACCTCCCACAATAATGAAAACGGGCCAATACAACCCCCGGACACCCTCAGCTGGGTGGAGACGTCAACCGCCCCACCCCTCCGATACTCAACCCAACATTATGCCCTTGGGATAACATCACGACTTATATGTTTACCAGTCCAGCAATAACATAACCTTCAAAGTGATCTTTCTGACACAGATTTGCTGGGAGTTTAGCCTCTTAAAGTTGATTAATGCCATTTTGATTTGCACTTGCTTAGCTCAACATCGGTAGGTGGCATGGTCGTCCATTCTTGAGCAACATACACAAAAAAAAACATAGTCAGATGCAGGAATCGTTCATTAGCCCGATGCTCCATGGGACGTCAGCCGGCGCCCAGCTAGCTGGCGTCAGTAGTGTCACCTTGCGAGTGTGTCGCTTAACGTGCTCTGCCTCTGAATCTCCTGTCGGAGGTGTGGCCATAAATGTGCATGGGGGGGAGCGTGACGGAATCTTCATGAGTCACCGTATGGAACCCCCATGGGCCTGGGTATTGCACTACAAACTGGTTCCATCACCATGAGCATAGCGTGGCAAGATGTCTATCATATTTTCTGTTTTATTTTAGAGCATTTGGGCCCTTACCAACTTATGTACTATAGCCTATAACCTGCATAGCTGCATGACGGCCTGGTACGGGACTATAGGGAGTACCCTGCATAGCTGCATAACGGCCTGGTATGGGACTATAGGGGGTACCCTGCGTAGCTGCATGACGGCCTGGTACGGGACTATAGGGAGTACCCTGTGTAGCAGAATTATGGCCTGGTACGGGACTATAGGGAGTACCCTGTGTAGCTGCATGACGGCCTGGTACAGGGACTATAGGGAGTACCCTGCGTAGGGGCATCACGGCCTGGTACGGGACTATAGGGAGTACCCTGTGTAGGGGCATCACGGCTTGGTACGGAACTATAGGGGGTACCCTGCGTAGCTGCATAACGGTCTGGTACGGGAGTATAGGGAGTACCCTGCGTAGCAGAATCACGGCCTGGTATGGGACTATATGGAGTACCCTGCGTGGCTACATAACGGCCTGCTATGGAACTATAGGGAGTTCCCTGCGTAGCTGCATGACGGCCTGGTACGGGACTAGAGGGAGTACCCTGCGTAGCAGAATCACGGCATGGTACGGAACAAAAGGGAGTACCCAGCGTAGCTGCATAACGGCCTGGTACGGGACTTCAGGGAGTACCCTGCGTAGGGGCATAACGGCCTGGTATGGGACTATAGGGAGTACCCTGCGTAGCTGCATAACGACCTGGTACGGGACTTCAGGGAGTACCTTGCGTAACAGCATAATGGCCTGGTACAGGAATCGCTCCGCCTCAGACCACAAGACCCTGCAGAGGATAGTGAGGACAGAGGTATAGACCATGGGGGTCTCCTTCCCCTCTATCGCAGGCATCTACACGTCACACTGCATCCACTAAGCCACCCACAACATGGACGAGCTCACACACCCTTCCCACACCCACTTCACCCCCCCCTCCCCCCTTCTGTCTGGCAAAAGTTTCTGTAGGACACGGGCCTTCACTGCCAGGATGGGAAACAATGTATTCCCTCAGGCCACCAGACTTCGGAATCAGAACCGAATTCTAAACTGTACCCCCCAACACACACACACATTATGCAAGCAACACAAAAAGTGAGACCACAGTGTAAATTTTTGTTTCACTCATTTCTCAATTTTTGGGGGTGCATCTGTGGATAATTTATACAATACAGATGCTCCTCTACTTGTGAACAAGCTATGTTCCAAATGGCCATTCATAACTTGAAATGTTCATAATCCATTATTCCATATCATTTTAAGTGTACAGTATACGGAAGTACAAAGAACTGCGATGCTGGGAGTCCGCACGCTACGCTGCTGGTGCGGCAGGAGTAGTGGCCAGAAGTACTAGGTGGAATTGCCGCAGAAAAAAAAAAATTATGTTGCGGACAGAAAACAGGATCCCAATGGACTCAGTTTGGACTTACAGTACTTATGTCTGAATGTTCGTAAGTTGAAAGTTCGTGAGCAGAGGAGCGTCTGTATTTGTGATTTTTTTTGTGAATATTTTGTTCCAAACCCCAGCCTGGTTCTTCCTGTCATGAGTTAGGAGGCACTCGTAAGGACTGGGGTAAGATAGAGGGGTTTAATGGGCCAATGAAGGGGCTTAGTGGGTGATATTGGGGGCACCGTGTTGCTCACTGGGCTAAGCCATGGGCCTGTAATCACAAGGTCACCAGTTCAAGCCCAGCCTCAGCACATCTACAGGTCCTTGAGCAAGGCCCTTAACCCCCAGCTCCTGGGTGCCCCAACAGGTGGCTGCCCTTCATGGACAGCTTGCTCTACAGAGAATTTCCCTATGGGGAATAAGAAAGTATCAATAACAATAATCATTATTATCATAGGGAACAAACAGCATAACAATATACAACACTACAATGAGAGAATTAGGGAAGCAAACTCTGACATGGACTTAAATACACCAAACTAACAAAGACAACTCAAAACAGCTGGTAAGCACTGGGAATCCACATGAGGTTAACGAGGGGGTGTGGCACAGGAGTATCAGCTCTATTGGGGCCGTGACGCTTCTTACTTCTCATTAATGAAGGACTTCTTCCTTGCTGTATGGGACCTCAGTCCTGCTTCTAGGAGCCTGATATGAACTGTCCTAGCGGTGCACTTCACACCTGCACTTAATGTTTCCCATTTCTTTTGAAGGTAACTTCATGTCATCCTCTGATTCAGAGACACTGCCAGATAAGTTAATGGTAACCTCTGGCATTACTTCCGCTCCCTACCTTTCTGGTTTCTAGTCGTTTACAGTGTTTTCTGCTTCACCTTGTTCTATATAGTGCTTTAAAATATTGAGTTGTCTCTTAATTTTTTCCACAGCTGTTTATATCCTTTACGGTGCCACTATACTGTACAATAAGGCTACCCATAGAAAGACGCTATGGATGGTTTATATTGTGGTTATTAAGTTGGTTGTAACACTTTTTAAATTATTAAACCATTTTAAACAAGTTACAGTTTCCTTTTTATTGAGTTACTATCATTTACAGGAAGCAAAAGGGTGTCTTGCTGTAAAGTGGTTCCCCCTTTATTATATACTGCATATTCTGTCCTGCTGCTGCTATTGTTTGCATAATTATTTATGGTTGTTGACCTCAATCTTGCATTTTGTTGCATTTTCAGCTGCTAGAATACAGTGTCTGGTGTAATACTGTATTCATTCAAACTATTACTGCTACTGCTTTTGCTGACTGCACTGTATGTCGTCTTGCCCTGTAACATTACACTGTTGCCTTTGTGTTAATGTTGCACTCTCTCTGCTCTCCTTGCACTTTGTACAGTGCTGTCCTGCCTGCACTCGTGCAGTTGTTTCTGTTTTTGTTCTTTGTGTTGCCCCATGGTCCACAAGTAACAGTGTTTCATTTCATGTACTGTGTATATGGCTGAAACGACAATAAGCCCATTTGACTTGATTCACCTTCCTGTAAAATAAGTAATTTTACCTGCAATCATTTTCTCCCTGAAGAAATTCTAACAGCGTATAGATGCTGAAATGTTCCAGGCAAGAGAAAAAGGGAAAAAAAACAAACACCAGAAAGTAATGAAATCATTATAGTTTGTGTAGGTATGAAAAGGGGCTCCGTTCTGTGGATCAGGGAGATGGTGATACTGGATTTAAGTACTATGTGTATCCTTTTTAATTTTAACAAAAGGTTTAGATTTTTCTCTCCCTATGGAGATGTTAATGGTTGTAGAACACCCCCTCACTCTAGATATTAAGTAGAAACTTAACACAATGTAACAGAAAAGATGTGAGCAGTCGGAATTGTAGGCTCCTGCTATAATGGCTAAGAGATCTTAAGGCGGCAGCTCCCTGAGGACACGGCACCTGTCTTATAAACAGTTGGCTCACTTTGTCACACAATGTGCATTACCTACTAGTTGGCACCTTGCCTGATAAGTAATTAAATGAATGAAACTTTTAAAAATTTAAAAACAAGAATATCTGATTTTGCACCTTAAATGTTTGGTAATGCTTTACATTCAGTGCACCTTCATAATGCATTCATAGAACATTCATAAGCAGCATGCACGTACACCTTAACATCCTAATATCCCCTAATATATTAACAGCTTTAATATACATTAATAACAAACATTACATTATTATACAATTATAATGTTCGTTATTATTATATAATGTTTGTTATTAATGTATTTTACAGCTGTTAAGTGATGTTAGGATGTATACATACATATACATAAATGATGTTTATGAATGCTTTATGAATACTTAATGAATCCATTATGAAGGTGTACTGAACGTTTTATGAATGCAATATAAAAGCATTATGAAGGTGCTGTCAATGTAAAATGTCACCAAATGCTTAGTCTGGGAGAAAATAGACACAGGGCTTTTTTTTTTAATTTCTCATTCTTATATAAACTACCTTTCCAGGAGAACCAAATAGTATGACTGTCTTTGCTGCGCTGCTTTGCTTATTGCATCTCAGCTCCACATAAAAAATATATGGATTGTTTAAATAGTCTTAAATCAGAAGCTACATATACCAGGTTTCATGCCCAGGTTCGAGAACTTCAAATAAAGAAACTGGAAGATTATATAAGGTTTGGGAATGAGAAAGAGATGCACTGAATGAATGGCATTATTACCTGTTTGCTGTTTGCACAGAACCTCGACACCACAACCAGTCCTGCTCTTTTATGTGAAATGTTACAAAAATACACAGGTAAGGCACATTTAAAATAGTAGCATTCGGTTGAGCTGTTTTTGATCCTAAACTGGTACCGATGGTTACCGTTAGCAGTGATTGTGCTCAAGTACTTAATCATCTCAAGTTGAGTCGTTTGCCCAATGAGTATACAAGTAGCAGCCAGGTCAGATTGAAGAACCCCTCAGAAGAAATAAAAGGTCCAGGAGGTGTCCTGCAATTTGATGAACACCAGGCCACGTCTATACAAGAGTTTTTAACAGTCATGGTTGTTGTGAGGTGAAACATCGGAGGTATGAACTTATATAAGAGAATATCCTGTGTTTATATTGCTCTGCGATGATTAAGTAACAGGTGATTAAAATTCCTGTCCATCTCATAAGCTGGTACGAGTCGTGTTACGTCCGATGGTTGGCAGGTATGATAAGAGCAGAAAATGACCCACTGAAAAGGAAGCACTCAAACCTGCATGTTTTCAAGGTGCATTTGAGGACAGCAGCCACTGAGATGAACAGCCAGCGGTGGAATCATGACAGGCAGTTTAACGATATGTGTCTGCAGTTATCCAGTCATGTCATATTAATTGCCCACAGAAGGTTCTACTAAACTCAGCATTTTATAGCGTTAATTATGCACAGTGTCAATAATCAAAATATGGAGCCATTCACAATGCATACTCCCTATGTGGATTGATGGATGGATGGATGGATGGATGGACGGACGGACGGACGGATGAGCAAACCCACAGGGCAGAGGAGTTTGCTAGCCACAATGGACTGGGAAAACTACTTCAACAGCTTATCAGTAGACCTGACCTGAGCCTCCTCTGGCCGTCACACAATGTGGCCAGTCTGCTGCTCAGGTAGATCCTCCTGCACTGATAGTCCTGCCCAGGGTCTCAGGGACACCACCTCCAGCACCACCTTTGTCTTGCTGATGCTGCGTTGCAGGTTGTTCTTCTTATGCTACAAAACAAAGTTCTCTACTAGGCCTCTGTACTCTGACTCACCTGCATTGTCAACGTGCCTTATTGTCTCAGATCTTCTGCCAGGCGTCACAAGTTGCTGATGTATGTAAATCTTCCAAATTGATCTGAATTACAGGACAGTAGATGACTTTTTCTATAGGAAAGGGGAGGATCAGTTATGCACATAGCACTTAGCTATATGTAGCAGTGTGTTGGGCATTTCAGGTCCAGAAGCTACAAATCCACACCATGATTTTGTTTCTACCCAGCAGCTGAGTACTCTGTGACCGTGACTCCTTATGCTGAACAGGTTGGTAAAAACAAAATCCCGGTCGGGATTTGTAGCTTCTGAACCTGAAATGCCCAACACTGCCAGTGAATTAAGATGTTAGATGTGTGTACCCTGGAGGACACTTTGTCATTCTGCCTTTTTTCCCCACTCAACAAAAATTGAACTGCTCATTTGTGAGCGAGGTTTTACGTTTAAAGATTAGGCAACAATCAATTTACCCAGTCTAATTAACCGAGCCGTGAGCTTTTTAGAAATTGCATTAGTAAAACATCAATCTTTCCATCAACTAGTAAACAATGATTCAGATGTTAGAGCATATTTAGAGATGTAAATTATGGGTTAAATGTTATATGGCTCATAATTACAAAAGAGTTTTGCTAAAGTTTTTTGAGGTCCCTGCTCTCAGGAAACTTGTTTTGTTTGTTTGTTTTGTTCCTGTGTGAGTCCAGTAATGAGCATCTTATTTGTTGAAGCGAATTGCCACGTGTGTCCATGGAACAAGCCGCTCCCAATGCATGTGCATGAAATAATTAGAAGTGTGACCAAACGATCAGTCACCCAAGTCCGGTAACTGGGAATGGGGCTGCACAGCACTGAAAAGGATCCCCTCCTATGAACAGTGGCTTTGAAAGGCGGGGGGAGGGGTTGGGGGGGGTTGAAATTTGTGATGCAAGCTCACACGGCTTGTTGACAGTTGCCCGGGACATTGATGGGGAATCTTCCAGCCCCCCTTAAGGCTCGCTCAGAACCACTTTTGCTGCATCTCTGATCAAAGTTCTCCAAGGTACCCTTGAAGTCTCCTGTAATGGTTTGAGAGACAAGAACGTAATGGAAGCCTACGTCCGTTAGCAGGAGCTGTATCTTCAAAGCAGATCGGAGCACACTGGCTAAATACAGTCGTTTCGGTTCATTACGGCTCTGAAGTGATCACCGATGTTAATGCGCAAACAGAATAAACTCGAGAAAAGCACTTTAGTTATTTCTACATTGATGTAAAATACAGGGATGGGGGGTAGATGGTAACCCCCTCCCCAGTAATTAAATCCAGCGAATACAAAACCCTGGACCCCATAAAATGGGTGGAGACCCATTGCATTGCTGCTATAGGTATTAGGAGATAATTAAGAAAATGCTTCTTTTAACTGTGTTATTGTCTATCAAGAATCCACATACATTGTTCAAGAATCACAATGATATCTCTGATTCTTACAAAAATACATATATAAACGCTCCTCTACTTATGAACTTTCAGATAATGAACTTTCAGACATATGAATGATGAGGGCAGTAAGTCCTAATTCTGTTCACTGGACCCCCGTTTCCTGGCCGTATCATATTCCACCCATTACGACTTCTGGCCGCTACTCCACAGCGCAGCACCGTAACGTGGAGACTCTCACAATCCTATGGTTACTGGTACTTGCTTATACCCTTAAAATGAATAATGACTTATGAACATTTCAATTTAAGAACAGCTGTTTGGAATGTATCTCGTTCGTAAATAGAGGAGCGTCTGTATTACGTACACATTTAGATAAATTTATAATAGCATAAATGTAACATTGATTGTGGCCTTGTAAATGTAAATACTGTATTTAGAAATATACACTCTATATATGTGTATATATGTATACATTTTGCAGTTTTTTCTTAGTACATTATGAATTTCTGATACTAATAATTCTTTCAGTGAACTCTTGTGGGTCTTTGAAAGACCAAAGGTGTGATGCAAAGCTACGCTAAGCTAAGCCTTAAAGCTTTGATTGAGATGCTTTAAGAGTCCTGAGCTATAAATTAGTAATTAAACTTCAGCAGATGAATGGGTGTTTGACTGCAGCCTTTTTAAAGACTTAAAGGCTGCATGCAATTCAAACCCAAACTGGATATCATACATCTTCCTGGTTCTTATTACAATATACATTGGGGGACACAAATGCTGGAAGCAATGTATTATTTAAAGATGACAAATAAAAAAATATATATTTTAACTTCATAATATGTGAATATTAATGTTATTAATGAAACATAGATTCATTTTCTTGTCTCTTATTTTCCAGGTGATTTTCAATTGTGCCTGTATTGTTTTAGGTTCAGCGGCTGCCAAATTGTAGCAATGACAAATTAATGTTTCACCCATATTAAAATAAAATTTGCGAGTGATCTGTTTAAACCTCCGTCCATGCCGGTGCGCGGATTAATGTGGTTGTCATGGGAGACGAGTCATTGTAGTCGCTCACAATGCAAACGTGATCCGCTTAAAAATAAAGACGGGCCAGGCATGCTCCTGTCCACAACACGAAGCAGGACTGGAGATAAATATGCTTATGGCTGAAGCGTCTCCCAATCCGCTGACCCAGCATTTGCTAGAAACAGAGAGAAAAGGTTAAGTGGGGGGATTGAGACCCCTGGTAAATATTCACCTGCCATTTACAGGGTATATGAGAACCCAATAAACAACCTTGGTTCATATGAAATTTTGAAAATATCCGTCTTTGTGTAAAACTGGAGCCTCTTGTGCTATTTAACATTTCCAGAGGAAATTTGAACCAGCTCCTTTGCCATAGCAACTGGTCTTTAATCAGACTCTCTCCTGTGCAACCCTGAATATATCGGGCTTGGTGTTTTATGGTCTGGTCGTTTCCTATGTCGCTTATCGCCTCAGACGTGCTTGTCAGAGGATCTGATACTTAAAAAATAGCAGAATCTAAATTAAAACCACTCGATTTGACTAATTCTTATTGTGCTTCCAGCATGTGCCATTACCTACAATACACGAAGGCCTAACTTCACCACGTGCTGTCCTTAATTGCTGGGTTGTCTGATTTTTGTCCAGAAATAGCTGACAGTTCCAGCGCTGGATTTTTAATAGCAGGACTCCTGGCTTAATGTTACTGTCTGTTATATTGTCTTAGTTTTACTCCACTTATATCGTAAGCTCATGTTGTTACCGAAAATTTGTTAGCAACACGTAGCTTTTGGGGATCGTTTATATTTCATAAGAAGCTTCATGTAAAAGCAAAGGCCTATTTGCATTCTCCATGAGTGATTAGTGAGGAATGTTAAAAACCAAAGGAATAGGAAAATATTAATCTGATGATTATCTGGTTTATAGTCCAGATAACAGACGGGCCAGAGGTGTCTAATGCAATTACACACACCTTTCTGGGAAGAACCATCAAACAGCATCAAACAGTCATACTTCTGTCAAACTCTCAGCCACTGGAAGAAAAGATGAGAACTGAATAATTAATTAAGAATAACAGACAATTATTTGGGTTAAAAGAAGAGAAAGAGAAAGATGATTTTACCGTTAAAATTCCCGCCATGACGACTTGACACAATGTGAAACAGAAAGGCAGATGGCAAAAGTCCCATTCCCCCTGTTTTTGCCAAACAGTGCGGCCACACCAACAGTATTTTCATTTTGTGATCTCAGCTTAGCATGCGTCATGCTTGATATTCTGAGAAAATGACTGGGATGATTTCCAAAGTGATGAGAGTAAAACAACAAACACCTACATCGCGATGACTGTTCTAGCTATTTAACCCATAAGTGATATAAGTGATTGTTAATATGAACACAATAGGGCCACACCAAGGCTTTTGTGTTGTAAATGGCAAAAAAACAACTTAGTTTTTGGTTAGAATCCTTGTCACTGCTTTGCCATCAGGGTATAGTTT
This sequence comes from Brevimyrus niger, assembly GCA_015164015.2. Taxonomy (NCBI): domain Eukaryota; kingdom Metazoa; phylum Chordata; class Actinopteri; order Osteoglossiformes; family Mormyridae; genus Brevimyrus; species Brevimyrus niger. The sequence goes on along the minus strand of JAABNY020000043.1, from coordinate 6,094,843 downwards.
CGCAAAGAGGATCGGCCCCAACAAAAACCTTTGGATATAAAAAGAGTGAGTTATACTGGTTGAACGTGGTTTGAGGTGGGGCCATAACCTGGTGTGGTGATTTTAACATGATTGCTGCCATTATAGAGCAATACACCTCATAATACAGCCTCTTGCATGAAGGGTCAGCAGCATATCGACGAAGGGAGAAAAAAATCGGCAGCCTTTCTGCAATTACAGCTTCCTGATTACCCTGACACATTACCAGTGGGTTCATGCCGCAGAGCAGATGTATTTTACGAGCTCACAGTTTGGCCCCAGCCATCATTTGCAAGCAGTAAGTACGACCACATCCCTTCAAGATATTAGTAATAAATTTGATTCATTTCGCCCCATCGGATTAAGCAACGACCTGCGTGACCTATGTTCGTAAACAGAGTGCAAGAGGTCTCGAGTTTTAATTTCTGCCAACCCGTTTAGATGAATTTATTTTTCAGTGGTTTATTGATGCGCTTAAAAATTTTCCAAACTAATTATAAATTCATTCCGCCAGCCCACTATTTAAACAACCTCGTGTGCAAATAGACACCTAAAATTGCATTTTCATCCTTGCATGCTTAATAAGCTAACATGTGACACTGCTTTTGTGGGTACATTCTTCGCGTGTTTTGGGTCAATTTTTTTTTGCTTTTTTTTCCCCCCAAAAACCCTGAATACTCAGAGGAAAAGGATTAGGAGGGGGCAAGCAAAAGTTCCAGAACGTGACTTAATACATGAAGCATGTCGGCCAGAATCATCTTCATTTTTTACAAATTTTAGTTGACTAATTGCAGCCAACTCCCATGATCCCACAAGTTGATAGCTGCCGCCACTCAGAAGGTACCGGCAGATGTTTTCAGGGTTTACTTCAGTAAATCGTGTCCTCTAGACATTCCAGCAGAGTGGATTTCACACTGGCTTTTTCTCTCACTGGGTTTCCTGGACTGCAGTTTGCAGAACAATAACCGGCAACTACAGGAATACGGCGCAGAAGTGGAATTACGGCAGACCTACGAGGAAGGTTGTAATTCATTCTGCCCAGCCCTAAACGCGCTGGATTGTGGCCAGTGACAGATGTGCTCTCTAATTACTTTTTCAATTCATCCTCACTTAGGATTAGGATACCAAGCTTCTAATTGAGCACATTTTAATGCACACTGTTGCTTGGGTGTAAGCATGCAGCATGACGAGTAACAGGGGGGAATCGTCCATCACTGATAAACTCACGACGGGTATCGTGTGTAAGATTTACCTCCGGCTCTTCGCTTTGTGTAGACACCGGAAACAAGTCCAGTATCAAGTATCAAGGAGACAATGGGGAGAAATTAAACCGCAAAGACCATACTATAATGCTGAATGTTAAAAAGTCTATCCAGAGGGAAAAGACAGACACACAAGGGCTAACCACGGGAGATCTAACATGACAGAGAGGGGGAGATTTTGGCTTTTGGCCAACCAGCAGAACCATATACTCCAACGAGGGATGAGCTGAGGTGGACCTTCAAAATAAGGTCACTTGAAATCCCACACACTGTATAAATCTTATTAAGCCAGTGGTTCTCAATACCAGTCCCAGAGTCCCATGTATACAGAGTGTTTTGTCCTAGTTGAACTCTTGATTAATTAGGCTGGTTATGAAGTTAAATCCTCTCTCAGGACTTCAGAGGTGTGTGATCACTTGGAAGAATGTTTCTAAAAATAATTTATTTCTTAATTTCTAAGTTCTTATATATTATTTTCTAAATAATTCTAGTCAATATTGGCCCAGAAGCTACAAATCCAGATAAAAATGTTGTTTCTAACAACCAGTTGAGTCACTGGGACTGTGACTCTTTATACTTGACTGGTTGGTATAAACAAAATCTTGGTTTGAATTTGTAGTTTCTGGACCTGAAATGCCCAACACTGATTATAGTTTACATTATGAGTACTTTCTTATCAAGTAGACTTCATATTGTCCTTCAATAATACAAGTTGATTTAACAATTACATAGATAAATTATTGAGATTGAATTCATGTACTATTGTTCAAGGTCCAGAAGTAACTTAAATAAAGGTAATGCCCATTTAATTTAGTTCATTTGCATATTCTTACATTTAATATTACTCCTAACTCACTAGCTGCAAAATCCAGATCAAACTCTCATAAGCACACATTTAAGCTTTTAGAGGATGATTGTGGGCAAAACCAGCATGCACTGTGGTCTCCCAGGACAGCTCTGAGAACCACTGTATTAAATCAAATACATTTTGCCTGTCTGAGTTTAAAAATATATATGCCATTTTCCATCACAAGGCTAAAAAAATGGGAAAACAGAAATGGAAAATAGACTTTTCAACGCAACTTTAATAGACTGGAAGTATAGGTTGCCAGCAGGTATTCTCCTCTTTATCTTTCTAATTATGCAAATAAAGCGGTCATCACCTGCTGTTATGTTTCACATCCATTATTTACCATCTATAACATAATTGAGGTTTGAGTGAAACAACTTTACCGCTAAATTGGTTTAAACAGTGCTACATGGTGTGATATTTCAATCATTCCCAAGTTATCTTTAATAAACAAGGGTGTATTTTTACGGTAGCTGATTGTATAGTCATAAGTCAAATTGGAATGTCTGATATTGAAAAGCTGTGATGGCTTGACGTTTTCCCTCTCATGTCCCAGGTGTTTACCTTAATATTAAAACATTTTATATTACATATTTAACAAAATGTAAGGTTCTGATATATATTACAAAAAAAGCTGCTTTCATTAACAAGCGACTTGTAACAAATGCATTATACCGATAAAATACAATTATCAGACAGCTAATAAATTGACCCATTTCCATTCCCTTCAAATGACAGCCCTCATATGCAAACGTTTTCTTTTTTTTTAACGGCAGATGTTTAGCACAATTGACAGAGCTTGCATTGACATGGGCTCAAATAAAAAGAAATTACGGATGTGAAAGAAAGCGAGAGGATGTTTGAAATTTACATCATTTACAACTTCATAAATAACGATGCTTTAGTAAACTGCTAAAAAGTCTAAAAACAGTCAAGGCCTCCACCAATACTCTTGCTTTACAGTTAGTCGTTCATTTCGAATAACATCATTTAATTAAAAAAAAAAAAGTACACCAGCTTCTTAACACATGATGCTGTTAAAAGAGACCTGTTTAAAATAGAGACATTAAAAGGCATGAAAGACGGGTGTAACAGCTATTCAAGGAATTGTTTCTTTGGTTTAAAAAGGATGGAAAATCAGTTTTAACAAACATACTTCAGTTGAAATCAATTTTGTGAATGACAAATGAAATGAAATAAAAATAATCAGAAACACACAAAAAAACAACTTTATATAATATGATCCCAGCACTGTCCAATTAATTTTATCAAGCAAACACAACAAATTTATTTCAAGTCTTACATATATTATGAAATAGTTACACAGAAGGATTTTTCAGAGTGAAAAATGTTTCTACTGTGATGGCAGCTATGAGACAGTATTATGTGAATAAAAAACAAAACACAAAAGGACTTTAAATTTAGGAGACAGATCTGGATAAGATCTGGGTCAGTTATGGCAAATTCTGAAGAGAAATGTACCAGAATGGCAACTTTGTAAGGAAGAATCACATGACCTAGACATATTATGTCATCGATGGTCTTATTTTGAAACCAGAAATATGATCTAAGGTTAATGGTCAAATTTAATTATTTAATATTTACTTATCTTTTTTCTTTTTTTTCTTTTCTTTTTTTTTACAAAGAAGTAAACAATGCACACATCCGAATCACTGTTTTGAATCCAGTTTTAATATTCGAAATGAACCAAAAGAAAGCACATTAAAACATTTTCTTATTTTAGTTACAAAAATGGGTTACCTAAAAGATGTAATCATTGCATTCACAAATCTAAAGATAAGAATTTTCCTCTTGAGAAATTCCCCACCCCAAAAATATACTTAATTGCTTAACCAAGGTATATACAGAGTACAACATCGTTGCTTCCAAACAGTTGTTGATTGACTGAGGTATACCGCCAAGTAAAAAAGAAACAAATACAGCACCCGTTGTACGATAAACAAAACCTTACAGAACTACTGTCATCTCACTACAACGTTACTGCCCCCCACTCAGAACGGTATCTTTTGGCTTGAACGCTGAGCTAAGACAAGCACAGAGCTTTTGTTGGGCTACTTGGGCATAACCTTGACGAGCGACAGTGGGCCTGTTTTCGGGGACAGATCAGGTGAGACCTGAAATCCTATGACTTGATTCGAGAATTAGACACAATTTTTATAACAGGGGACTGAGGCTGTAAAAATGTTAGGCTTGTTTACTCCTTAAAGGGGATTGTGTTGTATTAAAATGGTCAGTTATCTGTCTGTCTGTATATATGTATATATTTAAATATACATATATGCACACATGTACATATATAACATACATTATAATTACATTACAAATACACTGGAAACACATGCACCTTTTTAAAGTGAATTCAGTGAATTCAAATAACAATAACAGTTTATGGAAATACAACTATGTAGCACCTCTTACTCTGTTCACAAGCACCTTTGTGGTTGTGGTTGTTTCTTGTACAGCACGTGGAGAAGACAAAGGACGTAGCCAAGGGGAGAGGTTTCCGTTCGTCTGAGGACCTCCTGGAGTTGTCGCTTACCCCGGCAGCCACTGTCCATCACGATCCATAACAGGTTTAAGTCATGTGATTCTGGCCCTACAAGGGCAATGAGTGTTTTATAGGTAACGCATACTCGGCGAGGCACTCTCTACACCGCTCTTAATGGAAACGTGCAGGGTGTGTGGACAGGGTTGGTGGTGCCACGCTGCGACTTCTGCCTCGCCGCTCTGTGCCGTCGTGTTGGTCTAGCCCATGAAGCAGACAGGCCCCACCTCGAAGCCAAACCTCTGATTCGGGTCGCCGAAGTCATTCAGCATCACGTCAATGATTGGCACCTGATCGATTTTGGGAGTGTTGATCTCCATCACCGTCTTTCCAAAGCCCTGCCTCAACTATGAGAAACAAAATATCACGGTGATGACGGGAAAAGACACAAAACGCGAGCCAAGAGCAGCACCATCTACTCAAACGTCAAAGACACGGCTACCCACACAGCTACTGTCAGCTACTCATTTTGCAATCGAATAAACAGTAAGATACAGATTTGCTGTATTCATCGCAGGGCACTGGAAATTATTTTTATACGATTTGAATCCTCTTTACTGATGTAAATTCTGCCCAGTTAAGTATATCATTTGTATTTTTACAGTATATTATTTTTTGTCTTTATTTATTGTAAGTATGCTTTATTATCAGAATCATACTAGTTTTATTATCTGAGAGGAAATGTCTTGCTTATGTGACTAATACTATATAACTGCTGTGTTTACAGACCTGCTCTACGTAACGAGACCTGCTGCAGGTAAGTAATTCATCTGTCCACTCATTTTCTGAAACCGCTTGTCCTATTCAAGATTGCACCATTCAGTCACACACCTACATCTATGGGCAATTTGGTAACTCCCGTTAACCTCAGCATGTTTTGGGACTGTGAGTACCAGGGTACTGAAATAATAATGATATGGGGAGAACATGCAAACTTAACTTAACTTAACACACACTTAAAGCCACGGCAGAGACTGGAGAGACTCAAACCCCGGTCCCAAAGTGCTAGCCACTGTGCCACCATCAAGTATTTTCGAATAAATAAAATACACCATTCAGTACAAAGGCCAGCTGTTATCTTAAATTGCGAGAAGTTAACTAAGATTCAAAGAAAAATCATCGAGAATTTTCAATTGCAACATCCGAGAATGAGAAAGAGAGAATTCCACATACTGCGCAGCCATCTGAGAGGGCGTGGATATAGGGGTTGTTGTCGTGGGACATCTCCTCGTCGTTGGATCCCAAGAACCTCAATGCTCTGTCGTAGCTGTTCGTCTTGGCGTCATGCCAGGCTACAGACTGCTGGCAGTTGTAGGTGAAGTTCTGCCGGGCTGAAGCGCTCAGCAGTTTCAGGAAGGTCATCTGGACCATGTTTATCGTGTTGTCCTCAATGTCCACGTATGAGAGCTACGAAGACGGCAGATGACATAAAAGGTTCACATAGTCCAATCCACGCATGTCTCTCAATAGGCATGAACTGAGGATGGTAGGCATCGTGCTACATGAAGTGGAACATTCGGGTCCAGAAAGTACAAATCCAGGCCAAGATTTTGCTTCAACCAACCAGTTGAGTACTTTGAGACTCTTAGTATTCAATGGTTGGTTGAAACAAAATCCTGGTCTGGATTTGTACTTTCTGGACCTGAACTTTTCACCTCTGATAATGACACGTTTCCTTTATCCATAGTACTGTATATCTAACATGCATTATTAAAGAATAATGGTTCCTTCGTGAATGAGTTGCTAAACACACATTTCTCCTCCTTGGTCACTTCATGTACCTCCATGTGTGGTTGACAACTCTTATCTGCAGCTGTCTGTAGTCCTTTTTCAGTAAGCAGTGATTATCAGCTGTTACAAAGAATGGCCTCTAAATACATGGGGCATGCTCTAAGATGGCTCCGGGAAAGAGAGAGTGTCCAACCTCCACTTACTATTTTACCACGCTTGAATTCACTGAACCATGATCCTGGAGCCTCTTTTGGCCAGGAAGATAATCTGACCTGTTGGGAAGACAAAAATCAAGTCAACTAGACTGAAATTTCGTAATACGTACCTGTAACTAATACCGAATTCTGTATTGTTGTTGTCGTTGTGCATATCAAAATAAACAGAAGCTGCAATAAATGCTGAGCGTGTTACTCACTCCAGTAGACTTCTTATCAGGGTAGATGCAGGTCTCGCCACCTGAGCTGAAGTTACAGTACACTTTGAAGGAGTCTCCTGAGCAGCCTTGGTTGGGATCGATCCAGTATTCTCCTGCGAATGATGCACATGCGTAATGACCCATTCAGCGTGAACTGAGAAGCCAAATCACAAATTACCGCTATAGCTAGCGTAGTGCATTTTAAATTGCTGGTCATGGGAGTAATTAAAAGGCAAATATAACTGCAAAAAGAAAGAAAAAAAGCCCATATGTTTGGTCATGGTCAGTTGCTGAAACCACGAGTCTGCTCAGTGAACAAGGCCTCTGTGATCGGATGGTGGCTGGTTTGAAATCCACAGTTGGCAGAAGTGTCACATGTCCGTAGGTCTTTTCAGCCAGGCCACTAAGCCCCCCCCCCATAAAAATTCTACAGGGGTGCCATATATATTTCTGTGTCTCAAAAAGAAGAGCATGATGGGATATGTGAAAACAAACACATTCCAAAATACCCGCACTCATATGCAATTTATTGTGCAAATTGGAAATAAAGCCTCACTTCATTTCATTGAATGCTACACTAGGCAGACTCTGTTGTAACCCTGAATGGCCTCTCTCACCGTCTGGGAAGTCAGGCTGACTGAGCTGTAGATCTTTACAGGTTCTGGCGGGGTTGTCCTGTGTGCCCAGGGGGAACTTCAAGCGCTCAACATCCTGCTTCAGGTTGTTGAGGGAGCTGAAAATGTCCTCCATTCCTTCTCCATAGTCCGCCATGGCCTCGTCGCCCTGCACGTCGGACGACCGCCTGCTCTTTTTCGAGCTCTGGATTGGTAACGGTTGGATGATGTCGCCGGGCGGACCCTTTGGTAAACCAGGAAATAAGGCAAATTGCATTTTACATCCCTCAGATAGAAGCCCAGATATATTGAACTCATACAGGTATGTGTTCTGGACTCAATATCTCATTTTTATTGTGCAAAGCCTAATAATACTGAAAACTAAAGGCTAAGGATGGGACATTTAGTGTTACGAGTTGCTTGGAAAACCAATCTCTTTGACAAATAAAAGACTGACTCCCAAAATCAATCTAAACAACTGAACAGAATACTCACAGGTGGACCAGGCGGCCCGATAATTCCTGTGTCTCCTTTTTGGCCAGCAGGACCCTACAAAAGCACAAGGTTACATCACAAGTTAAGGATCATTCCTTTCAGATAGAATTCTCACATGAGGGCTTGGAATGATTTTCACACAAATGAGGAAATTCAATAGTGTAACTCACTGTTGATCCCTTGGAACCTTTTGGACCTTGTGGACCCTGAAAACCAAGAGGAGCAGCCATTAATACGGGTCTATGGAGCAAGAACTTTGTTTGTGAAAATCGTAATGGACGGCAGGTACTCAACTTACAGGCAGACCAGGAGGACCGGGTGGACCGAGGGGACCAGAAGGACCAGTGACTCCCTGCAAACAAGCCAAGAGACTCGGTCAAATATGATCTGTGGAGCTGAAATTAATCTACCTTTTTGTCTTCAGAAATTTATTTCTGTGGCAACATATATGCAAAGGACTGTTGATAAGAGAAAAAAAATGTGTCCATAATATCAATCAATAAATATCAATATCAGTAAAACTCAATAACAGAATGCAACAATATATAATGATATCAATCAAGAAATATCACAGCAAAACTCAATAACACAACACAGTGGTACCTCATTCAGAACTCGGGTTCGAATCCCAAAAAGTTCGGATCAAATTTACCCCATAAGAAATAATGGAAAACCAATAAACTGGTTCCTGGCCCCAAAAAATTACACCAATTTACAATTACATTTTTTATTTTTTTTTTTAAGCATTTAAACACAAAATGAGCAGGATAAAATAAGAAGAGCATTTTTTTTTCTTGATGGCTTCCAAAACAATAAAAGATGTACACCAACACTACCCCTGTCTTGCCTCAATCGTTCATTCCTTCAGTGTGCCACGCCCCCTTGTCAACCTCGTGTGGAATCCCTATGTGATCAGCTGTTTCTGGTTGTTGTCATTAGTCGTCTGTATTTAGTCCGCATTTCAGTTTCCCCAGTCCGGTCATTTTTAACGTTGTTCTGCCTGTTCTCAATGAAACTCCGTGTTTCCCGATCACTTCCCTGAGTCCTGTCCCTGCTTCCCTCGGCTTGGCAGATTATGACAACCCCAAACCCTGCCCCAACACTGCGCCAACACTAGACTATACCATGCGGTCCATTTTTAATATTACTCTGTATTCATTAATTTGTTTGTAAATTGCAATCTTTTAGGTTGTAATATTTGTACAACTATTGTGTAACCTTTTGATAAGCAATGGCTACCAAAATGATATAAAGCACAGTGTATTGCCTGGTATTTTCAATTAAAAAAGCACTATAACCAACAAACGATGCTATCAAAGCGAATGCAAGGCTGAGACTGAAGCGTTACCCTTTGTTTCCGCTGAGAGACATGCCATGTGACTCATTTCCCCATATGTACAAGTTATCTTAGGTGTGCATTTACGGTTCGAATTCTGAGATTCAGATCGAGTTCTAGGTCATTTTTTTTAACTGGTTAGTTTGACTTTTAAGAAATTCGAGTTCTAATGAGTTCGAGAACAGGTACCACTGTATAACACAATAAGGAACAGTAGCAGGTTTTTCCTGTGTAATAAATGATCTTATTGTAACTTAAAAAAGGCATTGAAAAGTATTTTTATAAGGCATAGATTCAGTAAATTTACAATGTACCACAAAAAATAAGCACTATACTCGGATGCCAGTTTGAAGTGTTGACAGGTTCTGGGTAAATATGGCTGCCTGTTTTGTATGATTTCCCTGCGAATTTGCACGCTGAGGTCGTAAGAGGCGTGAGCTGGTGTCGGATTGGGTGCCACAGGCTGACCGGCCATTTCATTCGTCACTTACGCCATCTCCCTTGTTTCCTGCGGTACCTTGCTGCCCAGGCAAGCCACGGTCTCCCTTCTCTCCCGGCTCGCCGGGGGGTCCGATAAGCCCGATTAGACCAGGATGGCCCTGGGAAAGGGAAGACAGACAGGGAAAGCCGGATCAGGATTGCGAGGGAATACGAGTCCCAAAATATGGAAGACGAGCTGTAGGACCTCCAGGGATAGCAAAGTCATGGGCTAGAGTTTCATGGCACCAGGTTGCTCTGGCTGAATTAATGACAAGCAGGGTTGTCATTAGGGCTTTTATAAGAGACTTTAGCCCCTGCTAAATTATCCTTTAGCCCCCCTCACACCGAATAACGGCAAGGCCGCCCCCCATACATAAATCTTTAGTGATGCTCCTGATGACAAGCTTATTTCAGAACGATTTTAATGCACTCTCGCATATAAACTAGCTGCCACACTCTTAAAAAATAGCACTCAAGTAAAAACACATTTGAGGGAAATTAGACATGATAATAATCAACAAAAACAACCAATTACCCTGAGCCGCTATATAGCTGAAGGCTAGGAAGTCCAAGGCAATCTTTCTCATCGGTGCATTTAATTTGTCAGGTTTATTTTTCGTAAGGAGCACACTGGGACTGACGTCACGCCGTGTCTATATTGCCTGCAGCGGAAATCTGTTTCGACACCTGCCACCCAACTCCGATTCCCTCCACGGACAAACGGTGCTGGCGATTACAGCCAGTCTCATTCCGAGAGTAAGAACATATCACTGTGTGAAAGCATTCTGGAATCACACGACTTGCGCGTTTCTATGGCACCCGTGGAGGTGAAATGTGGCCGACGCCACTTTAAAGCACATTAGTGCGGCGCACGGGGCTGACACCACGAGTGCTTTGGCCAGACCTGATAGTGCGAGGACACCTCAGTTTTTGTGTTACATGTTCCAACGACCAGACAATGAAATTCTACGAACATTCAAGACGGCATCGTACCTTTTCACCCTTTGAACCATGGTCCCCTTTCAGGCCTGGGAGTCCAGGTGGACCCTAAACATTTCAAAATATGACACTCAGTTGACAATCTTCAAAAACAGTCGGCTCTTGCTGATCTGTGCGATATTTAATTTCTTACCAGAGGCCCCGGAGGTCCATCTTGTCCAGGAGAACCAGGGAGTCCTTGTTCTCCCTGGGAAGACGCCTCCCATTATAATCTGAATATTCATGCTAATAACAGTCTAATGCACAACCCCAAAATGATCACTACATAATAAATATGTGATAAAATACCAGCATCACTGAAGACATACCGTTTTGTCTTTTTAGATACTGTGAGCAGAATTAGCCTGATGTGTTCATGCTTATGGGTAAATAAAGTTCCACAGCTGTCGAGAGATAACTCACCACGGGACCGGGGATTCCACGCAGACCCTCCGCGCCGGACTTCCCAGGGGGCCCCTGGGGGCCAACCGGCCCGGTTTTACCCGGTGGCCCCTCTGCTCCAGCTTCACCCTGAATTTACGGGGGTTGAAAATCAGAAATAAGAACAGATGATCATTTCGGAAATGGCTTTGGTTAGGTGCAGTTTCTTTGACCCATGAATAAGAGGCAAGACTATGCAACAAAGGAGAACGGCACTTTGTCGTTGTTTAAAAACTCAGTAAGACCCTGATTTTTACCATGCTGCTATCTAAATATGATGTGGATGTGATGTACTTCCAAACAGAGCCACTCCAATTTTCTTTAATAGAACAAAGCCAAAGTTTGTAATTGCAATGGATTTTATGCCAAACTGCATGGACAAATTTAAGGGAGGGAATAAATGATTCTGACAGTCGATTAAAGCCATTCTTACAACATTGAATCTGCTTGGTTCCATCACGACTAAGGCTGTTTCAAGGCTTCAAAACTACATGAGGTCTTAAAAGAAGACCAACGCCCCAGCGTCATCGTACACAAAGCTTCCCTGATCAAAACCAAAGCATTCTGTCACAATTGTTCCAGAACATGTCATGTCCATAACAGAATGATTTTCTGATCTTAAATTTATTTCTTAAGTTGGTGCAGAGCTGTGTCCTTTTTTTCCCCCAAACTGTTGGTTGAAATTAATTTGGATGGACATTGATGAGTTCATTCTGGGGGCAAAACCTGTTGTCTGCACTTGAGAGCAGAAAGGATAAAGCACTTTGAACTCCTGAGATGGCGGCGTGATGTGAATGTCGACGCAGAGAGCGACCCTGTCTGTTTTGCATTTCTCCATGGCAAACTGGCTTTTATAAATGAAATAATCAAGATGAGCAATGACTTGGAAGTTTATTAATATGCAGGTAAGTCCGGCTCTAGGTCATTACCTTAGCTCCCTTTTCTCCTTGTCTCCCCTCAGCTCCGGCCATTCCTGGGGGGCCCTGGCAATGACAGCATAACCACATGACTTGTAAGTACGGACAGCTCCGCCCCCACACTCATGAGCAGTGTTCTCTTCACAGGTCAACGGGATACCAAGAAAATCATTTCCATATCTACTGAAGGGCTGAAGTTGGTTTTTGAGACCTATTAATGTGCCAAGGTATCCTCGTCTAGATTTTAAAAGTATTATAACTGTTTGGATAGTTCACTCTGGGTTTTGGGTCTTTAGACTTTATGCCATTGTTGATAATATACATCCATCCATCCATTTTCTTCAACTGCTTGTCCTAGTCAGGGTCGTGGGGGGTCTGGAGATGATCCCGGAGGCTATGCAAACTCCACTCACATAAAGCTATGGTGGAGACTCGGACACTGGTCCCAGTGGATTGCAGCAACACTGCTAAACCACTGCACTACTGCGCCTCCCTGATAATTTATCATTACATCAAAATTTACTCTACTTCTGTGACTTAATCTTTGATGTTTTAGTTGGTTGGCTTGGTCATCAGCTCTCATACAGGAGCCATGAAGGTTTGAACCTCAAGTGGTACCCGAGGCAAGCTTCAACACTATGCAGTGAAACTGGCTAGCAGAAGATGAAGATGTTGCCCTAGGTGGCCGTTAATGTTGCCCAATGGGTTGACTGGCTCTGATGGCGGTATGAGTACTTTCAGATGGTTCTGACATGAGTATAATGTATTCAGTTTCAAGAAACAAACAAGACAAACTACTCATTCCGTTACATGATCGGTCTATCTTGACAGCAGGCAGAGTGAATCAAAACAACGAAAAGCACCATAAGCGAAATTGCTCAGAATTCCATTCGACTGGAAGTATAATCAGCTGTCAGCCCAGATTTGCCTGGTAGACGGCGCCTCAGAGGGGGCCATTTCGGGGGTCAGGAGGAAATAATCGAATGGCGTGCAGAGTTAGACGAGAACGACACATGCTACAGCGACCGGAGAGCGAGAGGGCTTTCACCGCGTGCCCCGTTTAAAACGTCTCTCTGAGAAGGTCTTTCAGAAAAGCTTAATAAAACACTGGCGGCCTGCGGGAATGTGCTTTTCACAATTCCGTATATGTCATAAACTGGTAGCATTCTCAACTGCAAATGTCAAGTGCATTGAAATGACTTTAAAATACAAATGGATGGACACTCATAATGTAAGAAGTGCATTATGGAATCGGTACTTTTTGCAACAAAACACTTTGACCAGTATTAGCTGACCCCTTCTGCATAATATTGTATTAAAGCATCACATTCATATGTGTAAATTGGGTAACACTTTACATAAGTCCATGTTTTTAGCAATTTATAAACACATTCGCAATGCAATATAATGCATTCATAAAGCATTATAAATATCACTATAAATATTTCTGAAAAGACATAACACATTATAGCCATGTTAATTATGCATTATGAAAGCTCTAAGAAGCTCTTATGTATATTATTTATCAAAAGACATAATAACCATGGCAATAATGTTTTTTAGAAATATTTACAGTGATGTTTATAATGCTTTATAAATACATTATAATGCATTATGAATGTGTTTATAAATTACTAAAAACATGGCCTTAAGTGTTACCAGAAATCGTATTAGAGGATATAGGACTGGACTACAATGGAAATGGATCTGCAACATAAACATGTCAGGGGTCTTCTGTGTGTTTTGTTTGATGGTAATGATGTATTTAACAATCACTCATTAGAATGAGAATGTAGTGCCTGGGTTTGGGACACAGGGTGCGGTCCCGTGGTCTCCTCCAAAGGACACACACGTACACATTCCCCCGGTGCTGAAGCACACAGGCAGAACCTGAGAGTAATGGGCCGCCTGTAACTTTACAAGAGGTCACCCGGTCACCTTTTTATTGGCCCTATTATTTTAACATACTCCCACGCCTCAATTACAGGCCCATTTTGTCTTTAACACATCCCGACTAATTGTGTCACGCCGTAATGCAGATTCAAGTAATACGGATACGGAGTAATTTTAAAAGCGCTGCATCTTAACTGACCCCCCTGGCGCCCAGGCAGCGATTTCACCACCCCGCTGTAAATGGGCAGGGATACAATGGCGATACACAAAGCAGAAAGTTGATGCATTTCCAGTTCCGCATTCAGAGTAGAAAATGGACTTTAACTTAGATGCATTAATTACAAGTTTGGAATTTCAGAAACTTTAAAAGATGAATAATGGTTCCTTTTCTTAACAGGCCAATTTGAAACTAGTCATAGCAAATCTACATTTACATTATTAATATTATTATTATTATTATTATTATTATTATGCTTAATATGGTTGATACAGTTTTACATAAAAACCCCGAAAGCAAAGAGATAAATGATCCTAGAGCAAAATACAACTAAATAATAAAAATTTTAAAAGCACTGCCTCCTATTCCAAATAAGATCACAGTGAAAGAGGAACTATTGCTTTCATCAGCTCCAGCAGTGCAATGTGATTTTACCTGAAGGTACAAACACGTTTTTTTTTTCTGCTTCTCTCCGGCAGATGAGGGCTCAGCAGACACACTCAGAGTACCGGTTCCGAAATTGATGACTTTATTTCCCCTTTCTGTGGTGGAGGGGGTCATGGCTTTTACATTACTGTCACTCAGCCATCCCCGATCAATATTCTATTAGGAAACGATCTCTGTATGCCACCCTGAGTACGCTCACACCCAAATGATGTAAATGAGTTTGGGAGAGACTCTTTGTCTTTTTAGTGCGTTTTCAATTTCACGCATAGATTTAATATAAGGAGCCCTGTTTTTTTTTTTTTCCTTCGTTCCGTGCTTTTGAATTACCTTCATATTCGTGAGTCGTTTCATGCTGCGGCCGTAGCAAGTCTCCAAGGCCGGTCCGCTCGGTCTCGTAATGAAAAGCCATCACGCCTTGGCACTACTCAGCTGATTGAATTCTATATACAAGTCTTGATGATCACTTTATCCTGCTCGATTTTTTACGGAAGATTATGAAATTTAAATTGAAATGGTAAGTATTCACACTATTTTTTTAAGTACTGTATATTCAAAAATAATGAGCAATAGTGAAGATGTTTTACTTTTTCAAATAAACCCAACTGATGAACTTTATGACAAGTAATATCCTGTATTTTAAATTATGATTATTAAGGCTAGCATCACGTACTGCGCGATTGCCCGTGTGCGAGTGCGAGAACACGGTGCATGACTGGCATCCTGTCAAGGGTGTCCTTCAGCCCCTGGCTTGGTGTGACCCTGCACAAGGTAAGTGGTTTTGGAGGATGGATCAACTGATGAACAGATGGACCACTTAGATATGATATAATGGACATTTTATGTAATTTTGTGTGGGGCTCAGCAGGTTAGGATTTCCTGCATGACATCAGAAGGCTGTTGGTTCAAATCCCACAATCAGCAGAGTGATTTCACCACTAGACCTTTGAGCAAGGCCCTCAACTCCCAGCTGCTCCAGGCTGACCCTGCTTCCTGTATTGTATATGGCTTTGGCTGAACGTGTCTGATAAATAAATACATTTCAAATGACTTAACAGTGTAATGTTCAATTGCCAGCAAGAATTAACACCTACAATGGTGACTGGTGAGGGATTCTGAATTGACCCTCAGGGATACTCACCCTCTTTCCAGGAGGTCCAGGTGGCCCCGCTTCTCCAGAAGGACCAGATGGACCCTACAGCACAACAAAGAAAGCTGAATCACAGCATAGCATCACAGAACTGTTCTGTCAATAGCATGCTAGATCTATATTTAAAGGGAACAGCACAGGGCAGGACTGCCCTAATGCATATGAAAATCATGTTCTTCACAGGGAATGACAGCATTGGAAACTTTAGCTTCAGGCTAGTGGCAGCCGCATTGCAGTTTGCTGGCATATTGTTCTGTAAGAGGGGCTGAGTTGAAATTTGCTCAGGGCCACATCTGTAGTTTGAAATGCTAGCTCCATACCATGTTCAGCAATTACAAAGGGCTCCATACCATGTTCAGCAATTACAAAGGGCTCCATACCATATTCAGCAATTACAAAGGCTACAAATGACAAATCCATAACAAAAAATATGGTATTGTTAAACCTGGCTGGCATATTGATTATGCTCCATCTATGACACTGTGGCCATGTGCAAATCTGTAGCTATAAAGCATTTAACACGTATAATGTATGTGTAACATGGTCTTAATTAATAAGGCAGCTAATTACAGCAAATAAAGGCATCGATTTCTTTGCAGCAAATAAGAGCACATAGCAAGACCTGCAGCGACATCGCATTTGGTATTCACTCCATGGGAGTAAAAATGGCACGTCAACACACAAGGGGGAAATTTGTACGGCATCGTGTGCAGTGCATCCTAATAATCGGACACCGTGGGCATCCAACATGTACAAGTAAGCACAGGAATGGCACAGAGCGCCGAACGATGACCACTGAATTGGCATTAGGACTCGGTAATAAGAAATGCCAGCGTAAACTTCCTTGAGCTATTAAGCTACTTAATTATAATTACACTGGCTCTGGCTATGTTCCAGAATGTCAGGCGGGGGAATTAAGTATACAAATCAATGCTGCAGAAAGAATGATGGCACAATTTCGCTCGCATATGTAAGCGGTGCTCGCATTACCGTCCGTAAATACAAATCAAAACCACACGCTAAACAACGGGACATAGCTATGCCGTGTGATATCAAAAACATGCTCCCGTTTTTAAGAGTTCAATAGCATTTCGATAAATGCAAAGCATTAGCAAAACTTCTATAGCTAGAGACGAAAAAAACAATCAAAACGAAGAGGGTAACTAGACTGTGCTGTAGGGTGATGTAAGTACTGCTAAGCTGTTCCCCAGTGACTAAAGCAGAACGGGAATATACTCACAGGCTGACCAGCTTCTCCGTCTTCTCCCTTCTCACCACCCAAGCCGTCGATACCCTGGACATATAGGAAATGCAGCACTCAGATGATTTCACCGCCCTGTTTCCCACTGAACTATGAGGGGTGACAACTAAACCGACATTTGTTTACACCAGGACAATATGCGTAACAGTTGGCGGTCGTACTTCGCTCGCTATATCGTGATGATTTTACAGACATCGGAAAAAAAGGCCCAGAACTATAATCCAGAGATAAAGTTACTAATAACTAATAACTTCATATACTAGAACACATCAGTTTACTTGTATATTGCTTTGTGCTGAAATGTAGATTCTTAAATTAAGTAAATAATAACTATGACATAAGGCAGTGAATAAGTCTCTTTTTTTTTAACTTACAGCAACACCTGGCTCACCAGGGGGACCGGGGTCTCCAGGAAATCCAACTGGACCCTGAAGTCAAAAAGAGCAATCCGAGATTGGCATGCAGACAGAAAATCCCCTTTATTCTCATCACATTGACGTCATTCCTTCTCATAGTTTCGGAATCTGTGACATCACTTGACCCGGTTATAGATGGGGAGACTTTGTAGGGACTTACCGGGTTCCCCTTAGGACCGTCATCTCCTGGGGGGCCCTTGGGACCAGCAGGCCCAGCAGCCCCGGGGGGGCCTGCCTCACCCTTTTCTCCCCTCTCCCCTTTGGGGCCCTGCGGGAGAGTAACAGCCATCAGCAAGTGGTCATGGTGAGGTTGAGGTTCACCCGGGGGGCCGTTTCAATTCATCACTGTGACTGGGATGCGTGATGCAGACAGGGCTGCCCGTAACGGGGAGGAATGAAGGGGACTATCAGGGGCAAAGACACTGGGAGGGCATGAATCTGTGAGCGCAGAAAATGGTAGCTTTAATATAGAGAAGGGGGCAGGCCCATTTGCTCATTTTCAGGGGCCCAGCCACTAGGGGGAGCCCATGAGTGTATGGGAGTGGACAATTGTAGAAATGTTTTGGGGGGGGGGTATGAGTTTGTGAGTGGGGATAATGGCAGCTTTGGTTTGTGCCCCCGCCATTTCTTTATGGGGGCCTGGTAGTAGATCCATGAGCTATATGTCTGTAACCACTGGTATAGTAGATACTGAATCCTATCCTAAAGCCCACCTGGAAATAAATAAATAAATAAATAAATACAACCACCATGCTGTATTTAAATTTCTTCTTCAGTTACCCGAGCAAGACTAACATTAATGGATGTGTGCTTTAGCTACACTCTCAGCACTCCCATTAAAAAGATGTTGTGCAGTCAGTGGGAGAGTGATGACACTTAAATTGATTACCCGGCCAACTGTACAGCCATCAGCACACTAAATGATACAGATGTCAGAGACACCACGTCAATACGGTCTGATTGATCAACTGTCACGCCAAGATGGCCGACTTCAGAGGTCCCGTCAGGAAGATAAAAAAAAAAAACCACAAGGATTAATGTGGGAAACCTACACGTAGGCACAAGGCACCAATGTTACCTTGTGATTAATATCCCCGTGGCTGTTTCCGACTTAAAATTCAAAAGTTTTCCGTGGATGTAAACATCCTCCTCGATGGAATACCGAGAGCCATCTTAGGCAACGTTGGTGCCTGAGCCTGATATTCTACAGACTTCTAAAGCTCGTGGCTGTTTGATAACACGGAGCAGGCAAGGCACTGATAAAGAGCCCCGCTGCGATGGTACGTGCTGATTTACTGAGGAGGCTCTGTTTGCGGAATTAAGCGATGGTTACAAGCTTGATTCACTCACAGACACACAGATGCTACATAAACATAAACACACACACGTTTAGGTTCATATTTTTGTGCGGACCATCCATTAATTTCTATGGGCAAAACACTAACCCCCAAAATAACACCCATAACCCCTACCCAGCCCTTAACCACAAGTAATATACCATCATGTAAATATACATGCCCCACCCACTGTGCTGAGCGTTCCTAAAAGGCTTACCCCAGTTCCTTGCTCTCCTTGTGGTCCAGGGTTCCCAGCTTCACCAGTCTCACCCTATGGGAGATCAGAGACGTACATTCAACATCTCGGCCCAAAGGCTGCGTATCCTCTGCGGTCTCCCAGGCACAAATAAACAAATCGCTCCCCGAACGGAATGCCACGTGCAAATGCGAGTCGATTCTGTAATAACATAATTAACCTGTAATTATTATGGATAAATGCGTGAAAGCGAGGCAATTATCGGCATAATCGGATAGACGGCGGCCGTACGCTTTTCATTTCAGAGCCGCTTCTGCGGACAGATATGCGGGGGCCATTAAACCACCATGGCTGGATGGTGTTTAAAGCGATGGCAGAGCGCATGGTTGGTGTAGCTGTAAATCAAACATTAATATTGTCTGCGCCCAGCTCAGGCAAAGAAAGCATAGACGATCCTGGCCCTCACACCGGCTACAGTAAAGACCTGACTGGCATACAAGGGAGCTGCCCCCCCCCACAAGCCTGACGACAGGACACTAATACTTTGTGCTGCTTTATTCTGTATGATTATCCGGTGGGATTGGATTGGGGGGAAGGGGGTGTTAGCGGAGAGAGAGCCATAATTGCTTACCTTTTCTCCAACGCCACCCATGGCCCCTACGCCTCCGGGCGGACCTGGGGCACCCTGGCATTCAGCAGAAAGAAAGTCAGTCATCAGAGGCCAGGAAACGAATGAAGGGGATAGAGAAAGGCAGTGGTGACAAGGGCAAAGCAAGGAGCTCAAAGAGCTAAAGCAGCAGCAATAATGATAATGATAACAAAAGACCAGGAGGTGGCGCCGGCACTCACGTCCGCCCCGCTAGGTCCTTGCGGCCCTCTTGGTCCCGGGGGGCCAGGAGGACCCTAAGGTGGGAACATCGAAGGGCGAAACAGTTACGGCAAGTCCGACAATCAAGCGAGGGCTTAACAGACCCGTCAAAAGAACTGTCAGTTTCTCCAACTCCTTGAGGCATAGATGAAAAAAAAGGCGATTCTGAAATATATCTGACAAGCGGATCATCTCACCATTGGACCGACATCCCCGTTTTCACCTTTCTCTCCTGGCGGACCGGGAAGACCCTGCAAGAGAAAGGGCAACGTGTCTGAATAGCTAAGAGGAAACGTGCGGATCTGGCTTCGGAAGTCGGGAACGATACAACCGGTGCTGAAATTAATAGGAACCGTGCTCCCAGCTCGCTGGAGCCTCGAGCTGGGGACGCTACTGCAAAAATGACTTTCATCGTGATTCGATCATGCACTGTGATACTGGAAACTAGCCGTTAAATGTTGCCAATTAATTTCCATAACTACATGAGCTATCCGTAATTCTCCTGGCTTTGCTGCTCAATCACGAGGCTCTGCATACTTGGTGATGCAACATTACCGGGCCACAGCCCTCAGTCTTCCAGACAGCTGTCACTGCCGTGCAAACTTTTACACGGAGAATCGGACGTGTGTTCAGCGGGTCACGCGTGAATGATGCTCACAGCAGGCGTGTTTAGCATGATCATTATGAGTATGAACAACGCAACAAAGAAAAACAAAATCACGATTACCTCGTAATGCTAGTTTCAGAGAATTAAACTAATCTAAGAGGATGAACCATTAGCATACACTAGATTTTAGAATTAGTAAGAGTTTCCGTATAATTTGATGAAATTAGATAAATTGAGAGGAAAAAATTTGAAAGCAAAGATCACTGGATAAATTAAAATTAAGGCAAATTGGAAGAGAGATTGACAGTGTTGCAGATTCTTCATGGTCATTTTACCCCATCTGTGCTATAACAACTGCTATAAATAATCTGGAAATCTTAATCCACTTGTCTAGCGACCTCCCTGGTATTAATTGCTTTTTAGCGCACGATTTGACAAACACGCAGTGGGAATATTGACTGCAGACCTGAAGCAAGAGTCAAACTACCATTTTCAGAATACAAAAATATCCTTCTAAATCCATCTCGTCAATTACAGACCACAGTCTGAAAATAACCAGCGTAGCTGCAAAATAGATAGTTTGGCATTTTTTTTTTTTTTTTTTTACAAAACAGGGTACCAGAGGTAACCCCATTCAACCCACATTCCAGCTACGATGTGAGGAAACACCGTTGATTTTACATGTATGGTGGGGAGGGCAAATAACATGGAGGGAAATAAACAAAGTGAAAGCAGGAAGGAGGTGATGCTGATGGAGTTACCCAAGGCTCAGAGACACAGACAGGAATTTCCTCAAATTGAAAGGAATAGACTGCTGGGCCGTATGGTACATGGTAGGAAATATATAACCGCTAGACTTTTATTAAATGTAGAAAAATATCTGGCACTCTGTGTGCACTGTCTCTCGTGTTTAATGCGCACACACACGTGCACACACACACACACACACACACACACACACGCAGCTCAGACAAAGGCTTGGGAGATGAACCCTCTCCGTCTCCTTCCTGCTGTGTTGTAACGCACATTTATTACCGCGGACAGATTTTCGTTCATCACCACTGTTCCCCCTTCTCCTGCAAAGTCACCGCTGCGGCCGAGAAGCTTATATTTTCAATACCATCTGATATTTACACTCCCCGGACCGTAAAACAAGCCCCCCTGAAATGCCAGATCCCCAGTGGCTACAATTACAGTACCATTAAATGCGAATTCCAGCCCCCCTCGCAAATAAAACTCCCTCTTCACCCGGATAAAAAAAGATAATTAACTAGAAGTGTAATTACAAGAAACGCTAAGCATCCTATGGCTGATTGCCAGCTTGGGGGGTGGGGGGGGAGGGTCATCCAATACAATTATTGTAGTCTGAATAAAAGTTCATTATGCCCAATTAAAAGTCAATTTAGTCAAATAACTTAGTGATCCAGTAATTTTATTACACAACCGTTTCAACTTCAATATGTGTCTAATTAATTAAAGATACACAATTATGCATTTTCCTGGGTTTCTCAAAACTCCAAAAGTCTTATCAAGATGCCAACTTGCTACGCAGTTAAAGCGCCATTCTGCTTGATCATAGTCAAACGGCTTTGAAATCCAGGGCCTGTTTTTCGCCGACAGCTTAACTGGGCGCTACCCGCTCCTGGTGCAGCACTGACCGTTTTTTCTTCCTTTTGGCAAAGCCTTGGCACTGCATGACCCCTCTGTACAGTCAGTCGCCCTTCCCATCATAAAATACTGCACGTGAGCGGGCCGCACCCAGAAATACTGGCAAAATATCACTTTGGGCCCTCCTATATTTTGCCAAGCAGGTGGGGATGGTAGTAGAGAGTGGGTAGATTTTGCTGTGTGGGTTGGGGGGGTTGTGGGGGGAGGGTTGACCACTGTAGATTTTGGCACCCGTAAAATGCTGGACCCCCGGAATGGTCTCCACGCCCCCTCTGACAGCGCCAAGTCGCCATCGTCTACTGCCAGGGGCAAGTCAGGGCATTTTCACTGTGCTGCACGGATGAAATGCATTGGGGCCCTCTGGTGGGCTGTAGCACATTTTATTTGGTACAATACCCAGAATACTTGTGCGGCCAAACGGTCCCGGTGAGCAAATGTTTCCATTTCCGAGCATCACGGCGAGCTCACCTGCAGTCCAATCGGACCCGGCAGGCCGGGGAAGCCCCGAGCTCCCTCGTCTCCCTTCTGGCCGAACATGCCCTGCTGGCCACGAGGCCCCGCCTCCCCATCTGAACCCTGGGGGAGGAGCCAAAGGTCAAAAACACCACAAAGCCCAGTCTTAACGCACAGTACTGATGTGTTTGTCCGCTGATGTATCGGGATCGGGAATGTCTCTGGCACCATTTACCGAAAACCAAACGCGTAATTGCCCTTTGGATGACCTGTGGTAATCCGATTAATTAGACCATCTCTACTCAGTCCGAGCCTTCTTCTCGGTACAAGATTAACTGTGTGAAAGCAGCATGGAGCTCTATGAGGGAGCATGCCGCTGGATGAGCACGAATGACGGGCAGGATAAAAGAGGGCCTCATGCTGGCGTCTGATAATCACGCTACGCAATGTTTTCATGTCTCTTTCGTTTAATGTCCCTGAAAATGCTCAAGACATGCAATATCTTAATGGTTTGAAATACATACGCTTATTTTTGCTTTGCCGGCCCGTACCGGGAATCGGTAAAAGCAGGGAGCTCTAATGCAGTTTGTTCTTCAAAATATGCAGCTTTGCTGTACGACTAATGTCGAATAATATATTTTGCCTAGATATTTATGAGTAAAGCTTGCATCTGCCCTACATGCAACATATTGGAGCTAAGCTAGTTAGCTATTTTATAGACCCAGCAGAGAACGATTGGTCTGGGCAGGAGGCATGAGGAATCACAGGCACTTACGGCAGGTCCAGGCTGGCCGATGGGACCCTGAAGGCCACTGGGACCAGAGGGACCCTGGAGAAAACAGAAGACAGAGGGATCATGAATAATGTCAACATCAACCCTTGAGTAGCTAATGAACAGTCTAATGGCAAAAGTCATTGGATAAATATGGTAGATTTTTCTGAATGAAGCACTTGGTGACAACATACGGACTTTAAGTCAACATAACTCAGAAAATTAGCTATATATATTTCAGCTATCCCATACAAGAAGTAAGTCACATTGAAATTTGGGGGAGGGCAGGTATGTGACTCTATGCCTGTGAGTGATGAAAGGTCATCAGTTCAAATCCCAAGGTCAGTGGAGTGATGTCATCATTACGTGCCTGACCAAGGCCCTTAACTACAAGCTGCTTCAGGGACTGACTGACCCTACTTCCTCCACCGTATGTCGCTTGGGATAAATAAATGTTGAAACATTGAGAGAAATAGCCTCACTTGTTCTCCCTTGTCTCCCTTGCTTCCCTTCTGACCCGGTTCACCAACTTCTCCCTGGAAAAATAAAACAAATCGGCTATCAGATGGTGAATAATTAACTGGTCTCCTGCAGGCCCGCAGACTGGAATCCTGGGGAATCTATTGCTGTAATCTCCTGTAGGGAATCCAGTTGTGCAATTCACTAATAATTTTAGGCATAAATATAAGCAACATATGTTTCGGTGGGAAACTGTAAGATTATAACAAAACGACGGCAGCAGCAAGAACAACAACAACAACAAAACATCAATAATAATAAGAATAAGAACAATAATTGTTACAACACAGATGTGTCACTGGGACAACACTGGACTTCTTATCCGCCCCTTTTTAATTCATCTGGCTGCATTCAGTCACTGTTGATATACCAATACCTGGTATAATAATATTTGCCATTAAATGGTTACCAGGCTCAGATTGATTAATGCCATTACCGGCTCGGAATATGCAGCGCAGGACATGACATGGGTTTCAAATGCCAGGTGCTAGATTCTAAATGTGCAACGGCGCACTTCACAGCACACGAGACAGCAAGTGCCGCAGCCCCCGGCCGTGCCGAATAAAGCCGGCTGTCGGACCTCTAGGCAGACGTCTAGGCAGACGGTTGTTTACCAGGCTGAGCGGCAGCTGAGGTAAAGGGGAAGGACGAAGCCATTTCAGTACCTTTTCAGTTGGTGACGTTGCATATCACACAAAAAAACGATGACAGATACGTGACAAACGTGTGCTTCTGCTGCAGATGGTCTCAAACAGCCACCAAGATGATGATTGATTGTAACTCCTTTTGCTCCTTTTTTCGTAGTTGTGATCATTACTCTTCACATCCTGAAGGGGGCGATGTAGGAGGTGCGAATGCGATGCAGCTGGGACGACTCACCTTGTCACCGTCCTCTCCAGGAGGCCCCTGAGGTCCGGCTGGGCCTGGGAGCCCGACAGGGCCCTGGATGCCATCTCGCCCTGCTGGTCCCATTGGCCCTTTCTCACCCTGTGGCCAGAACAACGTAGAACGATGATCAGTGCTGAACCACGATCTCTAACTCCTGTCCTGTCTCGAGATTGATAAAATGCTTCCAGCTCTCTTACAATGTGCTGAAGGTGCAGCATTTATCATGGAGCTTACTGGACTGGACCCACCCAGGAGAGACTCGTAAGTCCCCAAGGTTATCTGATGCTACCCAGCAGACTAATTCTCTATTCTTTCATCAACACCAGCCCTGGCGAAACGGTAAAGTTCTGTCTGGACCTGCCATCCATACTGTACATGCAGGGGTTAGATCCCTGACAAGGGCAAGATGGCAGCATCTTCACAAACCACTAGTTTGACACGCATGCGTCCGAGACAAAGTGAAACTGGGTGGGGAAGTTTGCCAAGCTGGGGTAGCGGTTGTGCAGCTTGCCTAGGCCACCAAATGGGTTTCGATCGGCATGGCATACGTGACTGATTGTGTTATCTGAGACTCCGGCAGAGGTAATCCATGAGAAACTCACCGGCCCCCCCTTCTCTCCGGCCGGGCCTGGGGGTCCCTGCGGGCCTGTCCGCCCAGAGAGCCCAATGGGTCCAGCAGGTCCTGCTGCTCCCCTCTCCCCTGGAGACCCCTGTGAAGGACACGGAGACACCTCAGTCCGAAACAACAAGTTCTTTACTCCCTTGTCCATTAGCATCTTGTATTTCAAAATAAGTATGCGTAGTGGCAATGTGATTTTAATTGGTTGTTTTTTAATTGCTTGTTGCATTGTCCAATGTTGAGTCAATGTTGAGATGTGTGCAAGACAAGTTTCTGTTACTTTGTATTAGAGAAAGTTTTCTTGAATCCTGAAACGCTGAAAGTTTCGGACAAGTAAGCCTACACAATAACAGCGACATTGGCCATTCACTTTCTGTCGTTTCCTTCAAGCAAGGAAATGCCCGATTCGACTTTCGTGGTGTTCTTTTATTAAGGACACAAATTATTCATGAGAGAGGCGGTCATGTTCTCGTTGACCCTTTCCCTGTCATTTAAACGTCTGGGCCACAGAGCAAAGTGACAGCTGATGAGTCATTCTCTATTCCACAGATTGCCCAGTTGTTAGATAAATGCCAAAAATAGCTACCAAAAAAAAAAAAAAAAACTTAAAAAAAAAACAGGATTTTGTTTGATCTCAGCAGGACCCTCGACATTCATTTTCACTCAGCACATTGACTGAAATAAATATGGGCATCTCGCTCGAACAAGCCGGTGCACAAACACACCTCAAAGAGGACATATTGATTGAAAGCTTCTTTTATTAAAATCAATTTAATGTTTATAACCCAAAATCATGGTGTCACTATGAAGCCTGAGCCTACTTAGTAGAGTAAAACAAACTATTACAGAATCCCAATATCACCCACGTGTTTATGTAGCATGCTAGCATTTACTCATAAGAATTATGCCTGAAAATCAACTCCCTGTGTGTAAAATTGACTGTTTCGTTGAGGTGTTACCTCACTCTCACTGCTCTGTAATTCCTCTGAGCATATTTTAGGTCAATCAAAAAAATAATAAAAAATGAAAATGGATGAAACCTCTTTATATTTCACACCTAAGGAGGTGAAATGCAGGTTGGATTTCAGGGTTTATCGAGTTTAGCTTGAGTTCGAAAGAGCTGGACAGGGAAAGTTGAATGTTCACTGCGACCCTGTTTTAAAGCCTACAATTACACGGGCGGTTTAGTAAATGACTATATGCAAATGCAGCAGCGCGAGTGGCTAGAATGAGATTAAGCAGACATTAAGGGCTACCTGCCGGCTAACGAATCTTCAGCCAATCTCATCTTTAATGCATGGAAATTACCACCCATCTGATTGCGTTGTCATTCCTGGCTAGGCGTCAGAGCATGTTAAACACCTCGAACGCGAGCTGAGGCGAGGGAATGACATGAGGGTGGGGGTGGGGGGGGGGCGTGCCATGAGCATGGATGAGAAGACGAGGC
>JAABNY020000043.1:6033640-6048673 GCA_015164015.2 Brevimyrus niger | reverse complement strand
TTTTTTCAGTGACAGGAGCTCCATCCACTCCAAGACATTCCATGTGCTCCAATTTAGCCCACAGGAGGCCTGGAGGAAAAGTGGCAATGAACCCGCAGACCATCATGTAAACACTCAATGGGAGGCCAAGGTTCTACGCGCGTGACTCTCACCTGAGCTCCAGGGATTCCTTGCTGACCAGGAGGCCCAGGTTCTCCATTAGGACCCTTAAAAAAAGATCAAACCTTTACATCTTATACTGTTCCTCAGAACTGCTGTTGGTAAATATCTTCTGACTGATCATAAACCTAGGTGACACTTTCGCATCGGAGCGCCTGCTGCTTGTCAGATCACCACGCTTTTAATCTAAAACACCATCCACAATTGGCAAATTGTCCCCATATACAGCAGGTTAATTACTACAGCAGTTCTGGTTCAGCGAGGAAAATTCTGAGGACCTGCTGGGATCCGTGAAGCAGGGTCACATCTGGTGTTTATTTTCTAATAATGTAACCTCCACTGAACATTCCGGGTTTTGGAACTGAAACAATTTGGCCACGATTCCAGCTCATAATCCATTATGGCACCTACTACCCACAGCGCTCTTGCTCTGCTGTTTGATGGCTCTCTACCCAATGGTAAGACACCAGGGACTCTCATCGAGAGCTGACACCAATTCATGGAACTGTGTCCCCCCCCTTCAAGACTGAGGAGCTACCGGCAGGGGATTATGGAGTATGTGACCTGCAGACAATGCCAGTCAACTCATTAAGCGACACAGATCGCCGCCCAGGATGCCATCTTCTGAGGGGGCTGCAACTTCAACATGGGGGTGGAGCCAACAGTGAAGCTGGCCAGGGGGGGCACATGGTCTAGAACTAGCACTAATGGCAAAATTATTCAGAACAGGAAGCCTACATCTTTGCAAATAGCACATGTATTTCAGACCATACCTTTTCATATGTACCTATACCAGAACAATATGCATTCATACCATGTTTCCTTTCGGACCAGCAGGACCATCTACACCAGCAATACCCTATGGAAACAAACAGAATACATTACCGCTTATGCTGTCTCCAGTCGAGTAAAAAAATACTGTAATGAAAGATACTTGAAAATTCATACAGGCTGTCCGGGAGGACCAGTTGAACCTCTGGGACCAAGCAGGCCTCTTGGACCCTGGCAAAGAAACAAAAAGCTCATATTATAAGAAAAAAATTAAAAAACAGGAGAGACATGAATGAAATGTGCAGCCTGAAGCAATGGCATAGACAGACGCTGTTGATGCCTGCAGAACAATTGCACAAAAGTGCCCTCTAGTGGCAATAAGGCTGCACTAGCAAAAAGGTTCCACCCATTCACTGGGATGGTTAGGTTCCACAATGAAATGTGAGGTAACTCCAATGCATTCGCTTCAAATCTATGTTTTGTTCATCACAAAAGGGGAAAATTATTTCACCAGTCTGGCAGCACGTCGCCTGTTTCAAATCTCAAAAGAATTATTGATTGATTTTCCTTATTGTATTTTTTTCTAAGAAGGAAGACATGTATAAACATGATGATGTGTAACAGAATGAATGAACAGCAATGCATTCTTGTTTGCCTTAAAGTAAGTGAGACTATGTTTGTCTTAAAGACAGTTGGGTCAAGCTACATGCTGTAGCTAAGTATGGGCTGTTAATGTGGTTAAAGGAGCCCTTACGCTGTCTCCTGGAAGACCCCTGGGCCCAATCTCTCCATCTTCCCCCTGCAGATACAAGGAACAACATCAGCCGTAAAACACACACGGCTCTGATTATCACAAATGGGCCGTCTGAGAAGGGATCTGCACTCACTCTCTGTCCGTCATCTCCTGGAGATCCAGGGGGGCCAGGAGGACCAGTCTCCCCCTGTCAGGCCCAGGACGAGAGAGAGAGAGAGAGAGAGAGAGAGAAATGCATGATTACCATTTCTACCAGATTAAGCTTACAGTGTCATTTAAGATCATAACCTCTATTTTAAATCCCCCCTCTTGAAAGTCTCGTTGGGCAGAGTTGTTGAGTTGTGCCATGCAATTACCCAGGATTAGGAACCCAATGCAGTGGCTTGAAATATCTTTCCTATGATCCGAGCCCCCCCCACCCCCCCCCCAGAAAGCTCTAACCCTAAATTTAGCAACGCCCCGGCTCGGTCCTCTTCCCTCCTGGCCATTTCAAAGGGAAACTGGTGGCAACTACGCTACCAATTATACTGGCCGGCGGCTACAGCGGGAAAACATATAGCCCAGGATGGTGCCTTGCAGCACACAAATTCTAAAGGAGCCCCCAACCAGCTAGGTGGCGGTATTGAGCCGAAAGATATCCTTCGCAGGCATAAACAAAGCCACCCCGGACGTGAACGTGAACGGCTGTGAATCCTCCATGCTAAACAGCAGGTCTCATCACACCACAGTTCAAATACTACCCTCTGGTCTCTTTGTGTCAATGAGATGAAACGTTGACTTTCAATGGGCCTCTTCAATATGTCTTTTTGGAAACAGGGTTTGTGATGTATTTGTGTGTAGACGCAGTTCCAAGATAAGACTCCATGATTTATGTCTGCTCTAAAAAACACTAACACTGCTTCAACGGATAACGAGATGAGAACAGGCAGAGCTCAAGATGATGGTTTTTGTGGACTGTGCTGAATGGAATCCATCAGCGTAAATCCATGGGCAAATAAACACTTACTCCAAGTCGCTACTTTTTGATAGATAACTTTAATTTCTATGCCACCACTAAAAATCTCCGTCTGAGGACAATAAACGCCTGGCTTTGAAGGCTAACCCTGCTCCCGGCAACCCTAAATGAAACTGTCATCCACTCAGTGCCGAGGTTCTTAGAAGAACCAGATCTGTTGGCATGCAGGATCGTGGTTCTAGTCAACCGGCCCAAAATAATTCTATGCATAATGCAGTAAATAACCCCACTCTGAATTGTCCCACAGATGTTCCATTGTTTACCTTCAAACCCTTAAAATTTGTAATGAGTTCTTATGGGAGACACCAGATCCACTCTCGATGCCAAACTCTACCTCATTGATCCATCCTTATGTTGGACTCCGAATCCAACCGAGGGCCACAGGCAAAACCTCAAGTGTTGTATTTTCCCTTTTATTTCAAATTCCCTAAGAGACACAGTGGTATCCCGATAAACAAATGATGTATTTCCTGCTAAAGTGAGTATTTTGTAATTCTTCTCATTGGAAGCTAACTCCTTTCCTAGAGAGGGAAAAGAAAACCTCTCGGCCTTTCCTGCCACACATTTGGCCTATTAAATTGTCTTTTCTAATTTACAGGAACTGAAGGTAGGCGGAGTCTGGAGAGGGGAATTTCAATGCTGCCTTCAGACCAAATAAAAGCCACCTTACATCAAATTGGGGGAAGGGGGGGAGTCATCACTGCACTCAAAAACTAGGCGCCGGAGGTGCCTGTTAAGGCCTGAGGATGAGTGACTGTCATCTGTTTCACCTTGAGAATACTCACCATACCTGTCTGGAATCACCTTGAGAAAACGTGCAAAGCCTAAGGCTGCCACCTCACAGACTTCAGAGTGTCTGCGCTGATCGGCAGCACAAACCAACCGCCCCATGAGTTTCTGACAAAAGCAAAACCCTTCACTCACCCTGTGTCCCTTCTCTCCAGGCAGGCCTGGAAGTCCGTCGAACCCTCTGTCCCCCTGTGAGATGCAGGGAAATGTTAACGTTCAAATCAATAAGTCTATCACACACGGTCTCTGATCACTAATAACTGGGCTTCTAAAGTAGGCATGATAGAGATTATGGATCATATTGAGCTCCAACACAAATAATGTAAAGAAGTAAACTAATTACTAACCAGCAATACTGTTGATGGTATTGCCCTTATCTACAATTTGGTATAATGCATATAATGCATAATGAGGTCACAGGAAGTAAAAGGATCCATCCTACCTTCCCTCCCGATTCTCCTGGCATTCCTCTGGCCCCATCTGCTCCAGACCGACCCTTTTGGCAAAAGTAAAAAAATTCAGACGCAAAGCGAAGTGTGATAATGATCTTTTTAAATAAATGAGTTGTGCCTGGCTTACAGTAAATGTTAAACCAAAACTCAGGTAAAGTGGTTGAAGCGTAGACAGTGGAATTCTGTTCCCATTATCACTAATAAAAGATGAAGGAAGCATGTGATTTTCATCAACACACACGTCGGATGTTTACGATGGCAGATCGGGTGTAGGGTGAGCCGGCTGACATCACAGCAGAACCAAAGAGGCTGCCTTGAGCTTTGAATTAGCGTCCCTCGTGGGCATGATTAACAAAGAATTACATAGGAAGGATTATTTTTATTTAGGCGCTCACTACCCATCAGTAATAGCTGGGAAATGCTGAAAAAATCAAGGCTTAATGTTGAATACTAGACCAGAAGGCCAAAATGAGTAAAAAAGAAGGACAGCAAAATCGACGTACCCTCTTTCCAGCTTTTCCAAATTGTCCTGGTGGACCTTGGGTTCCCCTTGGACCCTAAATGATGTCATGTGTTTAGCATCATGTGATTGGACAGTGATGGTGATGACAGACCCTGCTTCCATAATAGCCATGATACACAGTATGTGAAATACTCATAGAGCAATAATCAATGAAAATCACTTCTATTATGTGAAAATGGTGGTCTACAGGTGCCTGAGACTTACCGGGGGTCCAGGATCGCCGCTGTCCCCTTTGAGGCCAGGGGCTCCAGGGCCACCCTAAGTGCAAGACAAAAAGGCCCAGCTTCAGAAGTCTGCTGAAGTTTAAAACGGCAGAAGCCCTCCTGGGATTCAGCCCCATCTCCTTTCAGAAGCAAGGCCAGAATATTTAAACTCTGTTCCAACTCTACCACGCATACATTACAGCAGGGGCCCCCGCACCCCTTTCTGCTCCCCCGGAAACTCCAGTCCAAGCACCATTCCTCCCGCTAGTCACAATGACAGCAAGCATCGTGTGAGTAATGGACAAGCACAAGCAGACAGCAGGTGGCGACATTAAGCAGGCTGGCGATAATTTAACGAATTCCATTAATTGATGTCATAAACACTTCTGGCACGATCTGCCCAGCTATCACTTATCGCCGAAGTCTGCAATAATTTCCTATTCTCAATATAAATGCTAACTGCCATTTTGGTAATTAGGTGTTATTATGTATCGATGCTATAGAAGCTATTTGTTTGTTCTTTCATTTGTAGGAGACGTTCACTGCAAGTTATTTAATCAAAAACTGCGGGCCAAACAGAAAATTTAAGTAACAAGTGAGCAGCTGAAAAAGGAATGAACTGTGTTACTGGTCTGTCCAAATATCCCATGCTAACTGGTTATCCAGATGATTTTATGTACGTCTGGTAACGTAACATCAAAGAGAGAACCTTGTTTTTGTAATAAAGATATTAAAAGCATTTCTGAATTAATATCGCCCAATATATAATGGAAAGCAGTCTTGGGTAACTCATGTTAAAATGGTTCTTCAACTCCTTCAGCCATAAAAACTCAAACTATTTTAACTATCAACAGTAATTGCCGCTAGTTTCAAATGCTAGGCTTAAGAGAAAATGGAAGGGAGAAAACATGCTGCTAGAATCGACTGACTGTTGCTTTCAGTTACAACAAGATAGCATCGCTGCTAATCAGGGTATTAGCGTAGGTAAGCTGTGGAAGCACAATGGAATGTGGGTTGAGATGGACGACCGGAAAAAAGCGAAGAAGCGGAAGACTGAAAAGAGCAGCAGTAGAGCAACGGTCCTAAACCAAAGTAAAACTTTACTCCATCGTAAATTATCGGCATATGAAAATGACATTTGCGGCTATCGATGCCTGTTACTCCACACCAAGCCTCGTCTTCTGGCTGATGATCTGTGACGTGCGGAGGTACATGGAGAAAATCTGGCTTTCTCATCAAGTCTGCTATGAAAAAGCATTTGTGTGTGTGTATGTGTGTATGGAGGGAACGGCTAACTCACCACTGGCCCGGACCTGCCCGTGAGACCCATCGGTCCTGGCGGGCCTCGCATGGCAAGCTGGGGTGCCGGGGGGGGGGGGGGGGGGGCGGGGGGGGGGGGGGGGGAGTCGGGGGGTGTAGGGGAGGAAAGAGGGTTGTAAATAAACAGAGAGGATACACAGAACAGCAGCATCCAGGCTGAGCTGCCCCCACGTCCCAATCAAAGTTTGCACCGCCGACAGAGCATGGCGATAAACATTCAGACGAACGCCGAAGGTTGTCAGACATGCGCTCGTCTTCCCAATTCTCCTTTGCAAACACATTTCTGTTACAAAACTGCCAGACGTCCCTTTCCCTCAGCTAAGCGGCGACCAGGAAGATACCGATACAGATTCCGGGGATTCCGACTCTCACGCATCTGGTTTGACACTCGTGCCTTCAGACCCTCATGCAAGAAATCTTACGGCAGACATACGTTATAATCCTAAAATTAGCTACATAAACAGCGTTAAGGTAGTTTGCAAGCCCTACAAACGACTCACCACGTAATGA
Source organism: Brevimyrus niger (assembly GCA_015164015.2). Taxonomy (NCBI): domain Eukaryota; kingdom Metazoa; phylum Chordata; class Actinopteri; order Osteoglossiformes; family Mormyridae; genus Brevimyrus; species Brevimyrus niger. The sequence goes on along the minus strand of JAABNY020000043.1, from coordinate 6,042,177 downwards.
AACTGCCACAGGCATGTAAGTGCGTGCGCACGTGTGTGTGTGTTTGCTGAAAATCTCACTCCAGCCAGCTGACCAGAGTTAGCGGCCCTGGCATTCACACGTCACCCCCATCTTAGGGACGATACGCCTTGGATGAGCGTTAGCCGCTGCCCGTGATCACGGGCTCGCATGTACGGCGCCTCGCTTTAATTGTCCGACGCTGAACGGCCGACCGGAGGAGTTGAAGGCCAGTGATTTAGTGCTGTCCCCAAGGTGGTTCATACCCCCCTCCCCTGGCGGAAAGGCACTTACCCTGGCCTGCGAAAGGATGGCTTGAGCCTGCGCCTCCTGGGCGGACACCACCGGACCTTTTGAGGCATCTCCCCCGAAGCGGAACTGCCGGGTCACAGGAGAGACGCTTCACTTCCTGCTCAGCATTGCCGGGCCGGGCCGAGTCCCGCCTCGTCCTCCTCCGCCAAGCGGCATCCCCGCGCTTCTGAAGCTAGCCTTTGTTTTCCCGAGCGTTCCCCGAATTCCAGCACGTCTGGGGAGCCCCACCTGCTTTCCGTCGCTTTGAGCCCGGTTTCCCATTTCGCTTTTTAAACAAATCCTAACACTGGATCCTCACCCAGAGCGGAAAGTGTGACCCAGACAAGCCGGCGGCCGGCAGCAAGTTTATACAGTGTAAATAGCAGACGCTGTAAGAAGGCATCATTACCATCAACGACTTAAGCTGAAATCAAAGTTAACACCTTTTCACTCATAATGATCTGAGGCATTGATCTTTGTCAGGGTGACATGTCTATGTACGTCGGTAGCAAGGCGCTCTGAATCGATAAGTCAGTGAGTAAACAGCAAACATACCGGCAACATCAGCATGGTACCTGGTGGACCGGGCAGCCCATCTGCCCCAGGGAGACCAGCCCGACCTGCAGGACCCTGGGTGAGAGAGACAGAGGTCAGATACCGATAGATTCACATTCAGTTCATTCATGAAATTTTAGAGCAAAAAGCAGAGGCTCATACAATCAGGCCACCAATGCTTCCATTAAAGAGTTTCCTTAATGGTTCAGCTTGCGTGTTCAAAATAGTAGGATGTTCCCAGCTGTGGACTGTCAAAATATGCTCATAATCCATTGTGCGGGAGGTTTTAAAATGTTTGTAAATATTTTCTGTCAGCCATATTCAGGAAAAGATACTGGTTTGATTAGGTGCTGAGCATCCTGCAGCTTCAGTACCCAAATTTTCATTTAAAGTGTGTATCAATGACCAATTCATCGTTTTTTTGCTGTTGCACTCCAGCTATTTCACTCTGCCACTCCGCACCACTAAACACATGGGATGTAAAGCATATTAAGGAGGATGACTTTTATTCACGGAGCATACAGTATTCACTTGATTAAAAACGCCCCAGAAAACGGCCTCATTCAGACGGTAAGATTAGCTGTCCCGGTGTCTTTTTTTTCCTCCAGGTGGAATGTGCACGTGGCTGGGATGGAGCACACTGGCATTTTTCAGCCTGGGGGGGCCGACCTTGTTTACGGAGTAGCCCCCGTTGGCCGCGTTAGCTTTCGCCGCATTGCTAAGCGGCCTTGTTTGTAAGCAGCACTGTGTCTACACTCCAAAACCAACACTCAGCCAAAGCTGGCCTTGTATAGGTACCTTCAGCTGGGGGAAAGTCAATGTTACTCCCCAGGGACAGAAAAAAGGATGGAAGATGTATAAACCATGTATATATTATCCGAAAAGCTAAACAAAAAAGCAGAGAGCGCTTTTAGCATCCGGCTAATTGACAATAAATCAGTGAAGATGAGCAAGAATTTTAACAACTGTAATATTAAATTAATGTATGACGACAAAGCCTCTAGTTTTACATTCCCTAGCAGCATGCAGCTGTGCAGAATATAAATATACATATAATTTATGTTAACTTATTGTTTATTACGTATTCAAACTTTTTTATGAATAATGTTGGACTACAAGATTCAAAATAAGAATTGGAAATATTATCACATGCGAAGATATACCTTAGAAAAACAGCTAGAAAATCTGTTCAGCAGGCCATTCCTGCATTTTCTTCCCTCAGGCGATCTCAGTCTAATTGTTTCCATGTGTTTTCTGAAGAAGATATTAAAGCAGAGTGCGCTCCTGGATAGGGGGCCGCAGATGCCATCCAGCACACACAGGCTCTGAAGCATGGACACTCTGTCGGAGTTCCAGAGGAGTGCGCGACTTATGCACCGCAAACCCGACAGGCAAACAGAACTCAATTCAGCCACCCGTCAGTGTCCCCCCCCGCCAATGCCACCTAGAAAATCCACAATGATTTTCTTTGGCCCAAAGTGCCCCCATAAATATAGCATGGAGAAAAGTCTGCTGTTTGAGAGAATACTGCCTCCATTTGGGGTGGAAGCTTCCCTTAAGGGTTAACCCCCCCCCCCCAAAACCAGCTCTAACAGGAGGGAGGGTGCAGCGGCGGTCTGGAAAAACAAACAGCCACCCCAGGTCCTTGGGGGGCCCCAGACATCCCAGATTTCCAGCAGTCAATCAGGGCCGACGCCCACATTCCTCCGAAATCAGAAAAAGCCGCCGGAATGGGGACTAATTTCCACGGGAGAGCATCGCGCGGCCAGACCCTGGAGCCACGGCACGGGACGGGACCCATGCGGGCGTCCATTAAGGCCACGTCCCAGCACTCTTTGTTGTGCTAATGAAAACAGCATTTCCAGAATTCGGTTGCCTCGACCCGACGGCCATTCCCTCGTCATCCCGAGATGACCCACTCACTGGGAACACCTCCCTCCGGAAGGCAAGGCGTCCGCAGCCCCGCCTTTCCAAACTACCCAAAATCCATCTGGAAAATGCGTGACCCAACAATTGAGGCATCTCTTTTTTTCCACTTCAGGATATCCGTCCTCCGACATCACTGTGGAAAACACCAGCCTCTTACTCAGTTACACGGAACCTTTATTTAAGTTTTATGGGCTGCACAATAAAACTACAGGGAATTTATGAAGCTGTATGATTGTTTCTGTGAGCCTTTATGTTCATGTATATTTATAAAATGCTGAATAAGATTTTCAGGCTTGGAGAAATCATAAGCTAGAATGATTTCTAATTGAGCGCTTTATGCTATACATGTAGCATGTGAGTCAGTAAAAAGAAAAACAGCGTCCTTTATGGCGGAATGTTATTTTTGCGCCATCCAATAATAGTGACAGACATCGTCACAGCTCACAGGCAGACACACACAAAAATTACAAGCCTATAAACATTGAAGGCAATCCAAAAAGCCATTTAAAGTCAGGCCTCGGAACGGACCTCCATGGATTTTTTTTAATATTTTATTTTAAATGGCCACCAGAAGCTGACAGGACGCAGGACTTGAAGAGCTGTACTCACCCTTTCTCCTGGATCTCCAGCTGGACCTGGGGGCCCTTGCAGACCAGCAGAACCTGGAAGACCCTGGAAATAAAAAAATAACAAAAAAAAAAAACAAAAAATACGGCACAGTCAAGCTACTGTGCTGCCGGAGAAGGCCGTCCAAGTTCCACAGCAACCGCTGAAGAAAAAGCCACGGGTGCGGGGGGGAGGGGGGGCTTAGGGGTGGATTGGTGGGGTGGGGTGCAGACACAGAAAATCTCAAAATTCATTCCGCATTGCAGTGATCACTCTAATAGCTGACAAGGCATCTTAGCCATCACCTAAAATGTTCAAATGAAAAAGAAAATGGGCTTATTTCCTTTGTGAAAACATCAAAAAGAATGCGATACTTACAGCTGGGCCCGGAGTTCCTGGGGGTCCTTCTACAAGCATTCCCTGAAACCATGGAAACGGTAGCATTCAGAAGAAGTCATAAATGTCCAGGCAGAATACCAAGAAAAAATTATATTACCTCCCCTGTTGTCCCCATAAAACAGAAATGGCAACTCATATTCACACATACAATGCTGATAAGTTCTTAAAAGTGGTTCTTCCATGTACATATATGGTTTATGATGTCCTTCCAAAATGATATTTACATGCTAATGTTGCACAAAGTTAGAACTGTATCACATATATCTATTCGCATTTATAGGTCCTCGGATTATAACGATGATGATGATGATGGTGATGATGGTGGTAGTCGTCTTACCGGCTCAATGACAGCTGGTTCACCCTTCTCCCCCTTTTCTCCAAAATAGCTTTCGCCTCCCCCAACCTGAAAAATGGGGGCCGCCGTCAGTTTGAAGTTCAGCATGTCACCTTAGAGACAAGCAACGTCAGCAAGCGTCATGCGCATGCAGACACATGGGTTAGTATGGGGGACTCCGCAGACATAACAAGGGAGGAAGATGAAGAACGCCCTGTTAGTCATCTCCTCGGGGCTGACTATCAACCCCCGCCGGCCTAAAACGGCATTTGTGTGCGATGGCTTACAACGCAACACAACTGACCGCTTTCCCCAGATGCAACGTTCAGTGGGATCACAACTTCAACATCCACGAGCCTGATTGTGTGCTGCCACTACAGTCACCAGCTGATGGGATTCTACAATACAGGAACAATCGACTTCAGTGTTTCCCGATCGAGGAGCTGCTGACAGACCATGTTTCTGCTCCTACCTGGAGCTGTGAGGGAGCAAAAATGAGGGCTGTCTGACTGCGAGGGAGCGAGAACGTAAACAGTTTATGTGTCCAAGGCCCATATTGGGAAACACTGTATGTTTCTGCTGAAAAACATCAACAGATATCAGATCAAAATATCTCTCCTGTATTTAGAGTATTGTGACTCTACTAGTCAAAGCTAAAAAAATTACTGACAGGAGTACAGACCATTGAGACGGACCTGCAGCTCTTAACTCGGCATGGAAGCTTATCCATTACCTCACTGGAGAAACACTCACGTCAATTTGTGTTCCCTGTAACTTTAAAAAAATGTATAGACTAGAGCCTGCTTCTTGCACTTTGGTATTCTCCAGAAAAATAAATAAATAAAGTTAGCCTCCTAATTCATCACAGATGAGCTACGGTAATGGGTGTTTCAGCAGAAAACAGATATGGCCTGCTCAGATAGCCGTCAGCTAATCATACTGCGAAACGGGGTCAAGGCTGCCCAAGTAACATGGCCACATGCTTTCTTTGGTTTGGTTTTTGGGTTGGCGGCCATTTAACTTTCAAATAAAAACTAGCGCATACCGAAAGAAAGGTTGACAAGATGATGGGATGCTGAATTACCATACTCAAGACTGGAAGCTTGGAAGAGAAATCGTGTAGCATAGTAAAACACTGATGTTTTTTGTGGTATAGTCCTACGCAAGAGTCTGTCTGAATCAACACGTTCAAGCTCTTGGTAATTTGTATGCCAGGAGGTGGAACTAACCAATCAGATACCTTGGTCCCTCCTCCTCTAGTTGCTTGGACCCACCTCCTCTACAATTTTATTGGGTATCTCTCTGACCCAATCATTGTTCATTCTGCTCTCAGAACATTTTTGTTTAAGCAAAACTCTCACGAGCATCAGCTTCTGTATCATTGTGGCATGTTCTGCTATAGCACTTGAATATTGAAGTTCACCCTGAGAGGAACAGTCTGGTATATGTTTAATAGCCTATTAGCATAAATACCACCCCTTAACATGCAGAAAATAGAAAACATGACATGTGGATAGAATGATAACTCCAAGCCATGTAATGGGAAGTACAAACATGACGACATATACCAACTGCATGCTGGGAAACCATACTTACATTGCTCTCGGTATATTCGGTCTCTGCCGGAACACCGGGCCCAAATTCCTCGTGTGTGGATTCAGTAGGCTTTGCCTCCGGCCCAAAATAGTCGTCGTACGGCCCATAATCGTAATGCTTTTTCCCAAACTCGTTAACATCAGTCTCCTTCACGTCAAACTCCTTAAAGTCATACTCATCGATTCCCATGTCCACAGTTTCCTTGGTTTCCATGGTCTCCGTGGCAACCGTAGGCTCCAGACCAACCTCATCCCCTCCAGGTACATAGTCCTCATAATGTTCTTCAACCGCCTTATTGTACCCGAGTGTAGAAGCAAAGGGTTGAGCGTTAGAGGGAACTGTTAGTTAAGCAGTTTAAAGCATTGACTTATCAGTTCAGTTTCTGCAGTTATAATATATGTCAGGAGTGACACATATAAAATGCAGTACAGATGCAATACCGTGTGATATGGTTTGTGTACTACTTGGCCAGTAGTGTTTAATTGAATGGATTAATCTCCTGGATAAATCCTTTTCCCAAACATTGATGGTGCAGTCAATGCTAATATCACACATTACTCAAAGGGTAAACCTAAACTGCACAACAGTGGTGGAAAGTTCAGGTCCATAAGAATGCAAATCCAGACCAAGATTTTGTTTCAGATAACCAGCTGAGTGTTCTGTGATCGTGAATCTTTATATTCAGGTGGCTGGTCAAAACAAAATCTTTCTGGATTTGTACTTTCTGAACATAGACTTTCCACCTCTGCTGCACAATAATGTGAAGAGCTTATTTTTATCATTGTACATGTGCACATAGTAGAGGGTTTATGGTAAAAAGGTGTACTTAAAGGTACAAACACCGTCATTGAGCGGCCTGTGGTCATACTGCATTTGTGTGGCCACACTACTACAATGCGGTTTTTGGCTGAGAGGCACCACAGATTTATGAAGGCCTGGTCATAATTCGTCATCCTGAGTAGCATGGGAACTATGACGCAGCAGAGTTACAGATTACCCAAGCACATGAAGAGCTGGACCCATAGTGAGGCCATCAGCTCACCACACATACTACTGTAGTGCCATGTGAGTAAAACATGTGAAAAGAGAGGCTTTGCTGTTTTGGTCAGCCATGGGTAAGCAATCCCTAATAACTGGAGGAATGAAGTCTGAAAATTCCTCTAGTATACATGCATCTTAGCATCATCCTGCTAAGTCCTTCACCATTCAACAAAAAATATATATATATTTTTTTTTTGCTAGAAGTTGCACGCCAGTACCTTATATTTCCCTGTAAATTAAATATAGTGATAGGTTTCTCCAGTGTGAAGCTGCATATTCCTCGTGTTTAGCTGGCCGTCACACTTTACAGTAATGTTAAAGTCACATCTGCCTCTGTCCATGAGACAATGTCCGGTAACGCTTTACATTAACTGCACCCTCATAATGCTGTTATATTGCATTCATAAAATGTTCAGTACACCTTCATAATGGATTCATTACATATTCATAAAACATTCATAAACATCATGTGTGTATACCTTAACATCCTAACATCCCTTAACAGCTGTAATATACATTACTAACAAATATTATATAACAATAAAAAGCATTATAGTTGTATAATCATGTAATGTTTGTTAATAATGTATATTAAAGCTGTTAAGGGATATTAGGATGTTAAGGTATACTTGCATGCTGCTTATGAATGTTCTATGAATGCATTATGAAGCTGCACTGAATGTTCTGTGAATGCATAATGAATGCATTATTAAGGTGAACTTAATGTAACCCAATTTTCCAAATAAAGGTTCATGACCTTTTGTTTATGTAAAACATCACACATCAAATCACATATGCAGACAGACAGCTACGCTTAGTTTCCTCAGACAGCTTTTGGGCTGCAATTGCCCCAGATGACCCCCCCCCCCCTGTAAAAATACAAATAAATAAAAATTAAATAAATTAAAACTTCCACTGCACATAGTGGAAACATAAGAAACACTGCGAACCCAGCAACTTCATGAAGAGGTTTATTGCTGATACAGCATTACTTAAGTCCGAAGAATGTAATATATTGAAATGTACATTTAATAGTGAAAACGGCGTTATCAAGAGTGACCACTGACATGTGTCCATTGTCTTGTCCTGAGACAATGTTTTGTCTTGTTTTGTGTCTGTACCCTCTGTCTATATGGAGCACTGACAGCCGCACACAAACTCCCTGTGAACACAACTAGCCAAATAATCCCGATTCTGATTCTGATTAACTGACCCTCCTAACCTTACCCATCATTCACAAAACAGCCTAAAGCTGAGAAAATTTACCTCTGAAATTAAACAGTCAGCTAAAAATTTGAGTCATCAGTGAGTCATCAGTTTGAAATTTATGCCTCTATAAGTAAAAAGTGTGTAGAAAAAAATATGAGCTTAGTATTATTTTAGTTTGATGCTAAATACTGTTAGCATAGGCTTTTGGGCACTACGGTCCAAATGACAGTGAGGCACAGAACAATTGTTCCAAATTGTCCTGTCTCTGTCATTTCATACCATGCACTTCCTCATTTGAGCCAGTCGTCCTAGTTGCCCCCGTAGAGAAACATGGAACTTAAAAGGAAAAAGTGGAATATTTACCTTGTCTGGCTGCACTGTTTCAGGAGGTGGGGTCGAATAATCCTCTACAATCCCGAATTCACTCTCTATATAGTCATCCCCATCGACACTTTTTGGCTAAATTTAAATTCAAATTGAAAGGAAAGAGGGAAAGAGTATTAAAAGTCAAATAGGACGACACACAAGGCACTTACTGTAAATCGCTGGCCACTAGAATGATCTACACTGATGTACGCGG
>JAABNY020000043.1:5992481-6003838 GCA_015164015.2 Brevimyrus niger | reverse complement strand
AGAAAAAAATATGTGTGCGGCCGAGGGCATGTGGGAGAAATCGTCAGAGGTGCGCGGGAGCGGGGGCGTTGGGTTTTATATAGTTGGGTTTAGGTGGAAATAATGTAGTTGTGGACGGGCGTGCGGGGGGGCGGTGGAACGTTTTCGGGGCCTAAATCCCCCCTAAAACAGTCCTTGCAATGTTCTTGATTGTTCTAGGCAATAATGTTACCTGTGTTAGAAATGAAGTTTGTTTTTTATTAGAATACATGATCTGAGCAACAGCAATGTGGAAAGGTTTAAAAAATAAAACCCATACAACTAAAGTTAGCAGAAATTATTACTTGGCTTGTATTTATCTTTATAGTAATACTTCAGCTGTTTATAAAGCTGAAACTTTTATTAAAGTTATCCCCGGTGAGTATTTTCCTAAAGGGTATGACAGCAGTAACAAGATACAAACTGGCAGCCTTCAAGTCATCTAATCTGCTACATGGAGCGGGATTCTCTTCGTTTGAGTGCCTCTGTTGTTATTTAGTATGGTCGAAACTTTTTTCCAATGAAGCTTCGCTTTTTCCAAGATAAATCAGGATACATCCCTTACTGGCATGTGCTCCCGATGTTGAAAGCCTGACTATGGTTGTTTCTGGGCACGATTAATGGATGGAAATATTTTACAGGAGCAATTCTGCTTCAATTAAATGAATACTAAAAATAGCGGAACGTCTGAAGTGCCATTTACTGCTTAAAGCTATTCCTGCTTCTCAGGGGAAAAGGAAGAATATTTCTCTGGAAATCAATAACTACTGGAGATTCAAGATGATTGGCTTGTCGTGTGCAGCGGACGCATTGGAACTATCGCTCGTTCAGTCACACAATACAAAGAAGAACTAACTAGATACAACAGACACCATTGCAGGGACATGCAATAGTGCAGTAAAAGTTAGCGACACACATCACGATTCACATAATTTGCAGGTGCAAGTAATATTGCAGCTATGCTCCACATTTAGCTGCTGAAGGCCACAGAAGGTAAAATGCTGCTTCAGATGTTACAAAACTTCCAACCATGCCTCTGTGGTGAGATGTTCATGGTTTGGGGCCCATTATACACCCTGTGGAGTATTATAGCAGGAATTAGGACATATACATTCAGTAAAATATGCCTATTTAATTCTAAATTATTATTTTATTTCTAAATTAAACTGACTTCTCTGGATATGTTTACAAAAACATATATTGTGAAAAGTTAAAGGAGCTCAAGAGAAAAAGCAATTTATAATTTTGAATTAAACCCCTTCAGGACTTCTGCCTCACATCTGTTACTGAAAATTGGGAGTCACAACAGTGAGTCTTTGTGTTTCAGTCACCTCACCGCCTACAACACATATGTAAATGATAAAACCTCACCACGGTGTCATCTTTCTGTTGGATGGCGTCATGCTCCAAAGGACAGCGATATTTTCTAACCTATAAATCGGAATCATAACTTATTAATATCCTACACCTCAGCCACAGCGCCACCTGCAGACAGCTATGTCGCACGGCATCCCAGCGGGGGGCGGCGCACGGTGGGACACCGGCCGCAGAGGGACCACACGGGCCACCCCCTTCACCTCCAGCAGAGGCCTCGAGGACAGAGGCAGCTCAGGAATTCCTTGATTTTGGGAGCGGTTGGACTCGTGCTGTTCGCTCTCACCACGGCTCTAAGTAATTAGTGTAATGTTCCGATCGCCTGCGAGACAAACAGGGCTCCCCCTGCGGATAACGTGGTCGCTGCTCAGCCCGGCAGACGGATCGTGTAGACAGTCTCAGCGATCTAACGGCTCATTATAGCAAGAAAAAAAACGGAGCTCTGCAATTTAAGAAGCACTTTCTCTGCCACCACAGCCGTGTGATTGCACAGAGCAGAACACTGTCTGCCAGCGTTTAACACAACTGTATTGTGTAATTATTCCATCACTGATTAAATTCTAAATGAGCTGCCAAAAGGGCATAAATAAAAGTGAGTACAGAGAAGATTCCATTTCAGTGGAATTATGTACCATTTGATTCAACTGGCTATCTGCAAATGCTGTAAAACTAAGTAATTAAAATCAAACTGTAATAATAGTTTTTTTCATCCTTACATTTTTTTATTCATCTTATTACCCATATTACTTGGTAAAATTAGGTACAAACCTTTAAGCGTCTCACTGAAAACAAATGACTCCTTTTTATTGCCTCAGTAACTATAGCACATTAGCACCCTTTGCATAATTAAGGTGTGACGTCATTACAAAAATATTCCAAAAATGTATTTAACACATACCTGTTACTTCACTGGGAATACCATTTAATATTAAAATTATTAGCGAAAATGCTAATAAAACATTTTTACTTCAATAAGGTGTGGAGCTGTGTAGTGTATAACATTTTAATGACTTTATGATCCATCCATCTTCTAACTGCTTAACCTTGTCAGGGTCCCAGTAAGTATATAACCAGCAGCCGTAAATTAGGTTAAATGGTTAATATAATTGACATGGAGGGTCAGTGGGTAACACTGCTGATTCACACCTCCAGGACTGGGGGCTGAAGATCCTTCTCTGCTTTTGTGTGTGGAATGTGCATGTTTTCTCTGGCTGGTCTGATTATCACCAGCAGTCAAAAGATCAGCAGTCAGACTCACTGGCGTCCCTAAATTGCCCATAGAGACTGTGTGTACATGTGTGTCCTACAATGGACTGGCATCCCGGCCTCCTGCCCTAAACATTGTACCCCAGTGCTTCCCAAGCCAGTGCTCACTGGAGTGATCAGGGCACACTGGACGGATCAGGGCACACTGGAAGGATCAGGGCACACTGGACGGATCAGGGTTTTCTTTTATCCTACTTCCCAGCACATCTGTAAGTTATACAGAGGTCCTGATTGCTTGGGTCAGGTGATCTGGGAACTGGAATAAAATAAATATGTCAATCTGTCCAGAGTGCCCCGAGGACTGGTTTGGGAAATGCTGAGTTAGGACAGTGTTTCCCAACAGTCCAAGCATGTTGCTTTTGCTCCCTCCCAGCTGCCTGTAGGAATCTGAGAGAGAGCAAAAACGTGGACCGATCCCCTGTAGATCCTCGAGGTCCAGATTGGGAAACACTGTATAGAATTCTGTTGCTTGTGAAGATCCCCACTTTACTTATCAGATAGCCCGCCCACGTCCGCTGACCAATCAAAAAATAGCTTCCACAGCTACTGAGGTAGATGGGTTTCTTTAACTTGGACCAGTTCTGGACCTTCTGTGAACTTTTGTACGCGGAAGTTACAGATCAAACGAGAACTTATTTCAGGCACTGAAATTAATAACACTTAAAGTAATAACCTTAAAGTTAACAAGGAAGCAAGACAAAATGATACTTCTATGGTTTACAACCAGTTTCCCAATGTATCTGAGATACTTGTGGAGAGCTCCGCTTCCAGCTGCTGCTGTGTTGCTCCAGGATCTCCTGTACGTGCTCAGGAAAGCAGAGGGGAGCTGGGAGGGAGCAAAAATGTGGACTGTCTGTCGGTTCCCAAGGACCGGATTGGGAAGCAATAAGCTAAAGACGAATGGAATTAGTTTAATTTGATGAAATTTTGGATATATTGTTTGAGTTGTTTGAATTTTATGTGCTTTGCTCATGGTGTATCTGTGATAAATTCTTCCATGAGATTTGGGCCGACTGTCCTTAATTGTAGGTCGCTCAACTGTAAATACTGAATAGACAGAATTTCACATGATGTTTTTTTGGAAGACGAGTGTATGATTCCCGGGTTTGTGTCTGGTCTGTAAATGAGCAGGGGGAAGCTTTGAAGTCAGATCCAGAGCTCTTTGAAGCAGAATTTTGACACAGCTCACTTCGTTTGTGACCCATTTTGAGGTTTTCAGAACGAAACTATGGTCACCACAACATAACCAGCTATATACTCATCAGTCAGAAAAACATAAATATCCTGTCGTGTATTGCTAGACAATGTTTATTCTTAAGTTACGTTACATAAACCAGGAAAACTTATAGTATACATGTGATGACGTGATAAAGTACTACTATTCATCCAGGACATTTTCTAAAGACAAAAAATATTCTTAAATGTTTTTGAACAATTACTCGACAACAATCATGGTTTGTTTTTTTATGATAAATTATTGCATAGTTTGTTGCTTTGTTTACTAAATGAAAAACTTATTTTTCTATTAACTAAGTTCAGTTGACCTGGGTTAATCATGAGTTATAAGGCCTAAAGCTTGACTTCCTGTCGTAAAATAAAAACTCAAGGGAGTCCGACTCCTGGGGTCAAGTCCAAAGCTTCTTATCTTTCTCGCAATTTGATACACTAATAAAATGAGTAGACCTCTGAATGTGCTTTACATTCCACACTGTTTTGGGCAGACGAATCAACAAAATGAATTTGCCCTGGCGTGTCACTTACAAAAGCTAAGTTTAAACCCTGAACCCCTAAACCATGTTGATGGGTAAGAAACTCCACAGGATCAGCACATCTGGCATAATATGGAACATTTACATCTGCATGACGTATAGTCTTTACATTTTGGTGAAGAATCTATCCATACATCCGTCTTCCAACTGTGCGTCAGCACAGGGGTGCTCAGTCTGCCTTGAACACAGGTCACAAGGCATGGGAACAGCCTGGACTGGGTGATAGTCCATTATGAAGTAAACACAGTCACACTCTATGGTCAATTTAACATGCTTTTGGATTGCGAGAGGGAACCAGGGCACCTGGAGAAAACTGCTGGAAATGCAGAAAGAACATGGAAAACTCCATGTGTACAGAGCCAGGAGGCACAGTCAAGCCCAGAACCCCAGAGATGTGACGCCACAATGCCACCAGCTAAGCTACCCTTGGTAAGAAATATTACTAGCAATAACAATACATTAACTACAACTCTTTAGCTTTAAATAAAAGGCTTGTTGGAGTTTTGCTTACACAAAACTGTCCCAAGGGCAGGGTGAAAAATAATTTGTTGAGAGAGATCTGATTGGTTGGTCCTGTCTGCTCTAGTTGCTCAGACCTACCTCCTTTACAATCTGATTGGTTGTACTGTATCTCTCAACAAATCACTTTTCGCTCTACCCTCAGAATATTTTTGTATAACTAAATCTCCCGTGAGTAAATAGAAGAAGCATCCTATTGGACTGTAATCCTCTGTATTTCAGATGTGACTCAAAAATCCAGAATATGCCAGAAAAGTAAAATTAGTACACATACAGATTATGTCAGATTACAAAGGAATTAGTCTTTATCCAGACAATTATACCTAAATAGTGCTGATTAGCCATGACCCACAAAAGATTTTAGGTCTGCAAATAGTTATCATTTGTTTTCATTTTGCTGAGTGCTGGGTCATTTGGGGGGTCACATTTCATTCTGTGATCTTTATTCCCATGCTGAAAAATAAAGTATATTATCAGTATGAGACCAGCACTCTGGCATGACACGCTTCTTACTTTGGTTTTATCGTACCAGATTTGTTGGTAAGCGTGCTGAGAGCAATGGGTTTGAATAACGATCAAGGAGATTCTAGTAGCAAAAACGAAAACAAAGCATTATGAATGCGCATGACATTTATTCCTAAAATGCATGTCGTGCTTTGGGCTGTGATTCTAGTGTCTTAAAAGGAATAGCATCTGGACTGCAGCACTTAAGGCTTTATGTGACATTCCTTCTGTGATTCGGGAGGGGGGGGTGTACTTACTTCTCAAGGGGGGGGTTTACTGCTCCATAAAGATGTGCCAAACTGAAATGCCATTTCTTTTCCCTGAGGCAGGAGAACATCTTTCAGGGAAATTATTCACAGGATTGTTACACATGCAAGATGAGAGATTGGCTGAGGACACCCTGTATTAATTTGCCTCCTAGATAGGCCACGTATCTGCAGGAGTCCTACAAGGCTATAGGTCGGGACCATTAAACCGTGACACCCAACCTGTCATTACATGTTCAAATGTCATACTTATTTTCAGCAGTAGAAGTAGCTATTTCATATACTAATCAACGCATCCAAGACTCTAGGTCTGGTCTGGCATTAGTCACCAAAAACCTCACTTAGTGGAAATTTAACAACCACCCACTGAAAATGACACCGGGGGCATTGCTAGGGCCATTTTAGGAGGGCTTTAGCCCCGCCTCCAAAAAAATTTATACTAATGATTTTAATAATGTGTTCTCTTTCATTTTCATTAAAATTGGACCCACCAGTACAGACTCAGTCTTCGTTTTTCATTAACCTCTAGTGAAGCTCTTGTACGAAAAATTTGTGAATGCAACGAGAACACATAAATGTTGTTTTGACATTCGCTTTAGTTATTGCTCAGATCAGGTTTGGTTAGTAGGTAACATTCACAACACATTCAAAAAGGCTTCTCGCTCTGTTCTTGGGAGAGTGCAGGAAAATGTCTGCTACAACATAGCCCACATGCACCATATAAACGGGGCCAAATATTAGCAGGAGTACTAAACAGAGAAATATGTAGCCCTGTGTTTTCTTAGGTGTAGCTTGGGGAGTCTTCTACACTTCCCATTTCCTCTGGGATTTCCTTCCCAGCTATCTAGACAAGGCTTATTTGTCTAAGTTGCATGCATTGGTTTTTCTACCTGAGGACAAACACTGAGGTTGTGAGCATTTGTTCTGGCACCAAGAATGATTTTCCTTCCACACACTGGAAAAAAAAGAGGAAAAAATAATTTAATAATTTTAAAAAACCCTACTACTCCGAACCTCCAGTTCACTGCAGAAAATAATGTCTAATACAAGTGTGTAATCTGTCGCTAGTAATCGCTGATCCTTTTTGCTTTTTCCAATAAACCTATTATTATTATTTTTTTGCAAAGGCACTTGAGTGAGATCTCTGTGCCCCCGACTACAGTAGCATGAAAGCTGTATGAAATGGCCGATGCTTTTCCTCAAAAAATTAGAAACATGATCGTCGAGGTGTCGACGGGAGGCAACAGCATGGTGTCGCCATGTGTGTAATATACTGCTATCTAATGTGGGACCAAGTCATGTGTCATCGTCTGTTAAAACAGGTGCAATGCAGAGCCGCGCTGCTTTAGCGCGATTAATCACGCAGTGCAGGGAGACTAATACATACATAATGTGTCCTATGGGTCACGGTTAATCGTATCTTTTCTCGGGTAAATGTTTAGCTTAAAAATCGCGAAACTATTCTCATTTTCATCGTAAGATATCTGATGAAAAATTCGCCAGAATCAGTGAGAAAGGCATGTAAAACTTTATGGAAAAAAATGAACGGATTGATTATGGATTAATTATAGCTTTAACAGATATACACTTTAACAGAAGATGCAAATACAGTAGGCTACATATTTCATAAACGACGTAACAAAAAAAAAGAAAAGAAAAAAATTGTTTAGTTCTTGAGAAGAAGTTTTAAAGGAAAAGTGTTTATGCAGGAACAGGAAAGAGAAGCTGGAGAAATAGCTTAAGAAAAAACGCACCGAAATGAAACTTAATGCACGTGGAGGGCAGCAGTCTGCATGATTTTAAATCACTATATACATAAAGGCCATGTCCATAATTGCAGGTTACTAATTACACCCCCCACTGAAAAGCATCCGTATAGCACAGCTGCTAAGCATTGCTTTCAAAGTCTAAAAACGGGGACCAAAAACCACATGCCGTTTCCATCACTTTAAGTAAGCTTTAGTTATCCATTTGCCGCGCTAACGTGCTGAACCCCCGCCCAGTATATAGGAGGCAGGAATAGTCTTTTTACTAAACCCTGTTCCTTCTTATCACGGATCCAAGTCCCGTGCCTCGATCAGCAGGTAGCAGACCTCTGTGATCGGTCGTCTGCTCCCACACCATGGAAACGACACGTGAGGAAGAAGCCATTTGTATTTCCTCCCAGGTTGTGTGTATTTGAGGAGGAAATAATTATTTGATCATTAATTACTGCAGCGTGCCCCAGTTTTTAAAATTTTTATCTAAGGAAACTTAAAACAGATTTTGCGTCATCCATTCATACAGCTGGAATGTTTACTGAGGCTCTCCCCCCCCCGTAAGGATAGGGCTTTTCTTAGAATTGGAATATTTATGCAATATTTGATAACCTTGATGACAGAAGTGTTGAATGGCTCAGTGGAGTAGACTTCTGTGTCTCAAAGTGGAAGGTTGCTGGTTCGAATACTGTGGTTGTCATATTGGCACTGGGCCCCATGCAGAGATAAGTTAACACCACCAGCCCCCACCCCCCGCCTTTGACTGGGGGGGACACAGTAAAAGTTGACAACCATGCAGGCGTCTCTTTAGCAGAGGCCCCTGGGTAAGCCTGTGTGTTAAAGTGTCCCTGGGGCCTCGGATCCCTGAACCTCCAGGAAAAATGTGTACGTCTCGAAGGAGGGGAAGATGGCATCTGCGGAAACTGAAGATTCCGACTCGTACTTGTGCAAATGGCAAAGTGCATTTTCGTGACTTTGTATCTCGTATATCTCAAGGCATGACTGGCATCTGCTGCTTATTTACCGCGTATCGCAATTATAATCCTACCAATTTGCATCTTCGGCGAATAATTCTGTGTGTATTTTTTCCGACGAGCGGCAGCGTGTGTGAAAACACAGAGACTGGATGACTGAACATATTTTCTCTGTTCATTATCAATCTTTTGTCTACTGCTATATTCCCACTGACATGTCAGCAGTTTAACATTAAAGTTTCTCTAAATTATGTATGTAATATATATAAATATATTCACAGACAAGGAAGATCTATTTCATCTCATCTGGAGAGACAAAATGTTATAAGAGAAGTGAAATCTGTCAGCTGATAAAAACCAGTTGACGATATTCTATCCGCTCGTTGGAAATCGCTCCACATTACCATCTTTTTCCGAAAACGGAATTTCCTAAGAGCGTACTGGATTCTGTATCTTGCAGTTCAAGGATGAATGAGTTCAGATGTTAGCAATGATTACGTTTGTGTCGATGCATCTTCAGGGCCCTAGTGCAACAAGGTGGGGCATCACTGAAACTTGTGTAATGCTAGCAGCTCCACCTCTGGCGCAAAGCCACAGCAGTAAGTTCTCGACGCACGTCCGTCGGGGAGCCCTGCCAGTGCTGTGCTGAAAAAAACATGTTCCAGATGAACTTGGATCTAACCAAGTGTGCGAGGACTTGAATTGATCCCATATGTGGAACCATTCAGGGCGAAATCACTGGCTTTGTTAATATATATATTGTGCTAATATACTTTAGGTAACTTTACATTTCTGCCTAATGTAAAGACGTACATAAGAAATTGAAATAAGCTTGGTAGAAAACCTATAAATTTAGAAACCCACACCATGCTAAAGTAAAGAACAACATAAATAGCTACTAGTGCCTTTTTTGAACTTTTAGTTCCAAATTTTCCTTGTCTGAAAGAACTGCAGCCAATTAACCAGGTGGACAGGTGCTCCTAAGCCTAACCACTGCGTCACTGGTTTTGTTGACAAGTAGCAATGAGTCTGTGGTTCCCCTGGAAATGAGCAGCAGATCGATGATTCTAAAATAGCACTTTTTTCCAAAGCTTTCCAACATGGATCATTAAGCTCAGCCTTATCCATTAGATCTTTGCTTGAATTCATTCATGATGAATAATATTCTTTTGGATTTAATGAATACGGGAAATCTTGTGTGAGACAGACAAGCCATTGTTCCTCAACCAGAAAAACGAGCATGAAGGAGGAGTGTTGCAGTGGTGTTGGAAAATGGACGCGCAGAAGAGCCACATGGCCGTCGGGCCCTTGAGCGAGGCTCAAATCCCCCAGGAAAATGTCTCCATGGCAACAGATCAATGGCTAAACCTGCATGATCACCGTAAGCTTTACTCCCAACAATATATATGAATGAACGTATATCTCAAGTAATGGCAAGATATGAGGGATACTGTCAAGTTACAAGGCATGATGGAGTCGAGGACTGGAGTTTGGATGGAACAAACGGGGTTTTGTTGAATTGTAACTAAACAAACAGAGACTGGAAATAAACAGGACTGTGAAGGATCAAAACGAGAGGACATTAGTGCATGAGGAAGCATATGGTCAGACAGGAGCAACATTAACGATCGGACTGGAGATGATGAGACAAAGAGGTACTTTAAAGCAGGGCAACAAGCATCGGGTGAGGCCCATCAGGACCATGTGAGGGAGGGGACAGGAGGGTCAGGCAAGTGCCAGGCAGGATGTGACAGATACTGTATGCAAAAACTACATAAGACAAATGAAGCAGAATTCTGGAATCAGAATCAACAAATAAACCATTTCAGAATCAGAATCGTTTCTGGACCCAATTTCATTTAATTTCATAGCAAATTTAATAGTCAATTTTACATTAAAAGGGCACCTTAACATCATTGACTTTGCCTAGCAATTGTAAAGGCAGAAAACAGTTAAAGCCTGAGATAATGGTTTTTCTCTTCTTCTTTTCAGTGGACAGACCTACCCTGTGGTCAGTGCGACAAAAGGAGGCTGTTGAATGGACTTGGTGGCCAAACCGCTTCTCTGGCTGAATTAAAAACAAAACAGGAGGGGAGGGGGAGGGAAGAAGACTCGGCCCCCACTGGCCACCTACCAGCGAATAGCGCACGGCTAATGATGCGCGGAAAAATTAGTCAACTTCTCTTCAGGGGGTGTGGCATGCTGATTTTTTTTTCCAAGGGGTGGCCAAATCTCTGAGGCATGGGCCGCGAAAGCGGGGACGAGTGCTTGTCAGATTGTTGCTTTGTTGTCATTCCATTCCGGCTGCTTTTGCACACCAGTTCCACACACCCCCACCTGCTATGCTCCACCTCCACTATCCCCACTAGCGTTTCCCTGTACCTCCTGTGTTCCACTCTACTGTATTTGTAGGTGGATTCAGGGGGACCTGTACCTTACAGTGGGGCTTGAATACATAAAATTCCACGTGAAATTGGGCGGGGGGAGGGGGGACCTGGTGAAATTTGGTCAGGAGGCTCAGAATTTCAAGTTATGCCCCTGCATCCATTCAAATTACAGCCACTTACCCAGTACAATGTTGTATCTTTATATAGCTATATATGCAAAAGGGGTGGAGAACTTGATCCATGGAGAGCCACTGTTGGTGTGGGTTTTTGGGATGGCGTCTCAATCAGCCAATAAGAGAGCAGAGGTTCTCAGCTCCAGTTTTGGGGACCCACTGACCCCTGGGCATCTTTCGAAAGAGCAGGGGGGCGATACCTCGATGTCCCAGCTGAATTGCCCACTATGGCCCTATCAGATCTCCTAATCATCCCCTATATTTAATTGGTGAATTCTCTTCTGCCTCTTCACCACCTTAGCTACTATGTGATGAGCTTACTGCTGCAGAATGGCTGCCGTTGCATCATC
>JAABNY020000043.1:5980882-5992225 GCA_015164015.2 Brevimyrus niger | reverse complement strand
GTGGTGGTTGAAGCAGCTCCCCATTGGTTCTTTGAAGAGTTCAGTTCCTCCAACATATCCAAAGAAACCTGAGAAATACAGTGTAAAAAATTGACAAGCAGGCAAAGATGATCGACAGCTAAATGAAAGGGCCGAGTCCTACAGTAAAAATATAACCAATTTGGACATTTTTGATCTTGGGATAGAAAATGGAAGATTTGTTTATTTGAATAACAGATGAAGCACAACTGAAGAAGACGAGCCAGCGTAACTCACAATTAACATGAAAAATGACCTGAACTCTGTGATCCTGCAATATGTATTCATATTTATTTTTGCTTATGCATAAGAAGCAGACTATGATGAATGTTATTTTGTCTTTGATCAAGAGGCTGGACTGACATACTTTCTAAGTCAATTCGTTTGAAACCAAAAATGCTAAAATTGTCTCAGCGAGTGATCCAGCTTTCTAAAAATCCTATATAGCTACAGCCTATCATCATGCCACTGTAATTGTTAGCATGATGTCACTGAAAGTCACATGGCTATAATTGACGGTCTAAAACTATAGGTCCCCGGTCCAGCCCTTCGTGGTTTGTAAAACACAGACAAAATAATGGGCCCGACTTGGTTATAGCTTTAACATTTGGCCAAAGGACATCGGATCTCAAACATATGATTTGCTCCATGTAAGGTTATATAGACAGGCAACAGTATTCTATACTGTATCTTTCTCTACAGCACGCAGCTTCACAGAGAAAAATAGACTGACTGGTAAGACTTGCTAAGACTAAGTCAACTGACTCGTTTCAGAGTAATATGGATTTTCAAAAAAACATGGTGTCACATTCAGAAAAAATGCCAAAATGCACAGCAGACTGAGCACTAGTGCATATGCAGCATCTCAATAAATGCCCTGAACCTATATATTGCGGCATGAGCAGCTAGTGTGGTTTATATGCAGATTTTGGTTTTGCCTTTTCAGTAAGGTAGTATGTCGAGGGTGGCCCTGAAATAGCTGCTTTAAAACCAGACGTAGAAACTTTATCTAGAGAAAAACATCTCGAGGTAAAAATGTGCAGAATTCCTGGGATTTTGAATTTCATGGACTTCCACGCTGCAAACTGCCCCCTGGTGGAGTGTCATTGAATAGCGGAACGCAGTCCTAAATACCGCTGTTTGGTGTGAGAAAAAAAGCGAAATAAATAAACAGAAAAACAAACAAATAAAATAAAAATCCGTGACTGACGTCTATTCTTTAAAATATGAATATTTTGCCATATTAAAATTAAGCATTCTTGCAATAGTATTTCTGTATGGCTTGCTTTTTATCACCTTAAAAAATACATTTTTAAACCATCAGGAGAAGCTTGGCGATTTCTTCTGGAAAAGTATGAGTGGCCATTTTTTCCCTAGCTCAGACGTCTGTGGCTTTTAATTAAATTTGGAAAGAAACAGACCTTCAAACTGCCACATGGATTTACTCCAAAACGAACTTCCTGGATATTCTCTGTGGTTTGTGTGTGTGTGTTACGATCTGACAAGTAAACCTTAGTATAAATTGTGTATATAGTATATATGGCCATTGCACAAGTCTATAGATATTTGTGTGTGTGTGTGTACAGCTGGGGTGTGAGTCAGCTATATTTTTGCAATAAGAATGTAGTGTTTCATTGATTTTATATAGTGTTAGTCAAGACTGTATCCATGCAGTCAACACTCCAAGGCTGTAATTATATTATATATTGGTGGGGACATTGTTAGCATATCTGAATATCCCCCCCATATGTATTATAATTACAACCTTAATTTTACTGCTTGTCCAAATTTTAAATTCAACTGTGATTTTCCAGATAATAAAGCATTACGTCATTCATCAAATTTGGGAAAACACACCTTCCAGAACAGGAATGAAGTATCAATTCATTTTTTAAAGGATATGTACATAAATACATTCAACACGCGCACACACACACACACACACACACACACACACACACACACACACACACACACACACACACACATACAGGGAACAGATCTTGTGCTTCTTTTGCTCACACTGAGATGCTTCAGGACATAAGTGGATCCTCTCCAGACAAACTCAGTGAGAAGATGGCGAAGGTCACATGATTAGTGCTTCCCTTCAAGCAAGTACTTTAAGGAGAGGGACAGTGGCCACGTGTCTTCATTCTGCCCGGCCTTCAACGTCTCCCTGCATGCCGGATCAGCCCTGTATGCCGGATCAGCCCTACACCCACCTCTATGCCATTCTGACTCATACCGGCAGGAAACAGCTGTAAAAAACATATAAATCCTCCTCCATCTACCCTTTCCCCCCAAAAAAACTAAGAGATAAATACATCACAATAGAAGCCATTGAGTTACTTCTAATCAAATGGGCAAGAGACCAGTGCCAAATGTTCATCAGCTTCAGAGCTGAGCTCATGAAGTCTGCTCATATGGGAATGTTCTGGAAGCGAAGGCTCTCGTCTCTGTTTCAGGAAGTCTTCGGGCTCGTCTGGTATGTGCCGGCTTGGCGGGGCTGCAGCTGCCGCTGCGATCCGGGCCCCTCTTCTTGTCCCCCAACACGGAATGACATGCCCCTCCCCTTCCCAGCCATGGACCGGGCTGCCGGCACAACCGCATGGCTAAAACCCAAATGGTCCTCAGTCTGTGCACATCCTTAGCCGGGAAGAGAAAGGTTTCTGTTCCTTACTCAATGTCCAGTCAGGGCAGGGGACCAAGTATGTGTCTGAGGTCAAGCATCAAACAACCTGTCTTTTTAAGAAATATGGTAATTACTCTGAAGAATGCAAGGCCCTGCAATTATGACTTGGAGATAACGAGTGACGTACCCCCGTCTCCTCCGAATTAGGAAATATTAGACTCCCGATGTCTTGAAGATATAACATTCAATAGAAAATTCCTGTATAAATAGCTTATTGAGAATTAGTGATATCCATTCAAAATCTTTAAAAAAACTATGAAATGTTTGTATTACTGATTTATCTTATGAACATCTCTTTGCCTGAATGCATATATTTTTCTTGTTTTTTGACAAGACACGTTATACACGGTCACAAAAAAGGTACACCCGTGGTACCTCCAACACTGCAAAAATGTTCCTCAGGGTCCATTTCTGTACCTTAAAAGGTAGATTTACAGTTAGGGTACAATTGGCAGACCTTTAAGGGTACAGCCCCACTGATAAGTACTTGTACCCTCAAAGGTACAAATTGGCATTTTTTTTCTGACACTGTAGCTGGTTATGTTCCTTGTGATGGGTTGGTGCCCCACCCAGGGTTATTCCCAGCTTTGGGCCCAATAATTCTGGGATAGGCTCAGGGTTCCTGCAACCCTGCCTAGGACAAGTGGTTGCCCAATACATGATGAATGAATGTTTTAGCTGAAATTATCTCTAGCTGCATCTCATTAAGATGGTAAGACCACTAACTTATTCTCTTTTCTACAATGGTGTCATTGAGGGGAGAGGAGGGGGGCTTCATAATTTTAAGTATCACCGTGTTTATTCTTTTAGCGAGGGTCACAATAATTTAAAGTGGAAACAACACGAAACGTAAATGTTTGCAAATGATCCTATTGACAAAATCACAGGCGTCCTGAGTCTGACACACTGTTTACGGCTGAAATCAGCCTTGACACAATCCTGAAAACATTGATAAACGCCTTGGCAGGAAGAGCGCTCCCTCGTCAGCTAATGCACCACAGGAGTCGGTGCTAATTCCAACGTCTCGATTCCACTGAGTCTTTTTGGCTACCGATACTGCCGCGATTGCGTGAGGAGACGTGGCCAGCTGGAGAGCCCCATCGTTAAGCCGCTGCGAATGCAAACAGAGCGGTAATTATATTAAGACAATTAAACAAACACAATATTCGTGTCGTGTGTAAGCGAAAGGACTTTCAGTGGCATAGACTAACATAATTTATAATATGAGGTCATTCTTCCGTAGACAGGGTGAGTAAAGACGCTTATTCCCTCTTACGTTCAAGTTGCCATGTGGTATACCGTTTGAATGTTTTTTTTTTTTCAGAAGGAGGAAAATGGATTTTGTTTTTTTTGTTCAACACATCTGCATAACACATTTCTCTGGCACAGTGTGCAGCAGAATCTTTTTACCTCTGGATGATGTTTCAGGTTCTGTTATGGGAATCGGTTGAAGAAGGTATGAAATTCTGCAAACGTTCCAATCGCTAAAGCGTTTTCCCATTGCATTCTGGGATCCGTCACTGTACATCATTATCTTTTGTGTGCTCCTAGTAATGTATTCCCCCCCCCCCCCGCTGTTCTCAACTCCTTCAAGCAGAATTCACTTTGGCCAATTGCTAAAGGAGAAAGAACACGAAAATGCCATCGCTCCGTGTTGGGAATGCCAATAAACGGCCGTCAGCAGTAAAGGTGCGTCTTTCCACGGAATGCATGAATCACGAACTCAATTACTTCTCCCGTGGCTTCTGCAGCCGCAGCGGGAACTGATGTGAACAAGAAGCAACCGCTTCGGATCTGGTCGTGGAAACGGGATGAGAAGGAGCAGCATGCTGCGTCAGGGAACGACACGGTGTTAGACGCTTCATTGAGGGGGGACATAGCTACCTCTCCAGCCGGGTTTTTCCCGACCTGTGTGGCAGATGGCGCTCACTGGAACAAATATTTGAAATTTGACTGTGCTGCTTACACCTTAGAGACTAGCATTACATTGCACCCCAAATATTCCATGAATTGGACGCCTTTGTGTAAGTGTGTGTAGCCTACCTATTCCAGATTCCTTCATAAATCAGATTCCAGATTCTCGACTGATGTAAACTGGTCTTCTGGCAAAATATGAACTGAAAAGATTCAGTTCAAAATGAGGTGGACAATTTGAACATGTGTGGAATCCACATATTCTGTTTCCTCCAGGGTCAAAAGAACTTCCTTTAATTAAAATTACTTTTCAGGGAAAAACAACTCACCAAGGCTGCTCATATGTTCATGAAGAGCCAAAAAGAATATTCTCTCTCTCTCTCTCTCTCTCTCTCTCTCTCTCTCTCTCTCTCTCTCTCTCTCTCGTTAATTAAACAAAATGTTATGGCATATTTGCTAATTTATGAGATAGCAGTGAGGACTCACAAGGCCTTTTTTTTGATTGATTCATTACAGGGCAGCTTTAAATAGCCCATGAGTCCAGATCCATAGCCGTTCTGAACAATTTAAACAGGGAGTGGGCAGTGGTTTTGGGGAATGTTTTGGGAATGTCTCCATCTCTTTCTGCGGCACTTCCTGGACGAATGAAAGGACAACGTGCTCTTCACAGAGATCGCCATATTTTGCACCCAGGACCGATTTGCTTTTAACCCAAAGAAGGCCCCCTTTCAGCCAGGGCCACCTGGACATGGGGCTGGGGTACGCCTGTGTATAGGCACACCCCATCAGAACCTGCACACATATGTTTGTGTGACATTCAGGACTGATAGTCCCCAGAAAAATCCCCAAGGGTTAAAATAATCCAGAAAGCTTTTCTTTACAGTGACTGTTGTACTTTAAGGTATTGAAAAGCGCGAATTAGTCAAACTGCCGTCAGCAGTGCTTTTTAAATATCATTCTTTCCCGGACTGTGGGTTATAGTGAACTGATTTTCTGAAAACAGGTTTAACATATCTGGTAATAGAGCTCAGTCTTCCTTTATTCCCTGGCTTTTTCAAAATTTTCCCCTACCTGCTTACCGTGATTTCAACTTTAACACCAACAGCTTCTGTGTGTGTGTGTGTTTTTTTTTTTTCATGCTTCAATGACAAAAAAAAAAAAAAAAACTGGTATAAATTGCAAGACTGGGGAAGAGTTGGCTTTAGAGAGTACAATAAAAATACTTTATACTCTTGTCCTACAGCTGAACTATTACATAGAAACATTCTTCTGGAATATTCAACAAGTTGTGAGTTTATACTGAAGTCACATATTAGAGTGCATTAAAAATAATGAATAAATGGCCCCTTTAAGCAGATGAGCAAAATTAGAAAAAATTGCATCTCTGAGCTGGATATGTTTTAAGTGAGATGTTTATGAGAAGTTTATTATTGAGTATGTAAAATATAAAGTCACATTTCTGATGTATGGTCAGAAAAAGCTTCTGGAATATGACTATATGGTTTAAAAGCTCTGAATCCTTTGTGTCTTTAAACCTGAATGCTTTTGATGGGTTGGAGTCCCTCTCAATGTGCCTCTTTTCAGTCGCTGTCTGACAAGGTGACAGGAGAAGTGACTCCATTCTTGCCGTTAATACTCTCGCGGCAGGGCAACGCCACGGGGACCAGGGGGCTCCGGTCTCCATCCACCTGTGAAAATTCAGAAAGGCACTCAGAAGAAACCCCGACTGCCCAAAGAGCCCCCCCCACCCCCACCGCAGAGGTGAGGCACGTCGAGTGTCATCAGTGAAGAAAAGAGCTCATATCGAGAGGAATCTCCTGGAGAATGGAGGGAAAAAACAAATGCACAAAGGCCTTGAAGGACACGCCACCCTCCCAAGGTAGCACCTCTTACATCAACAAGAGTAACCTGCCCTGTTCCCGTGATGACAACAGACTGCAGGATCTTAATGGAGGAGTTTCAAGGGGTGTTATTTTATTGCAGATGACACTGTACATGAAAAATCTATTTGAGAGATAAGGTGCACAAGAATTCCTAGACATTATCGAATCCTTCACATACAGGCTTGACATATGGGTACAGGTATGGCTCAACGCCATTTGATTTAGAAAGTGAATTAATTTCTATCATTTTAAAGTTCTTTTCTTCCGCCAAATGGTAAAAAAAAATATCTGTAAAAACGTATATTGACTGTTACCAAAATTTTTAGGAAAATGATATTTGGAAAAAAAGAACAAACAATATTTCGATATGATTGCTAACAGTGACCTCTACTGGTGAAGTTGTGTAAAGCAAAACCTCCGCTCTTTTTGACTAAATGATTTTTTCAGAGCTACTCGTTCTAAGGTTTAAAACTTTGAGGTCATTACTATACTTTCAAAGAATGACAGATTTTCGGTTCCAGTCAGATGTTCCAGGCTACTGTGTGGTGTAGGCTGTCTCCGGTCTTCCTCCCAGCTGCATATCTACTGCCACACATATTTATTCTATTACATGTAACTCCAAGATGTCAAACGGACTAAAGCATCTAGCTTGCATCTCTGTGTGGAGAATAGGTTTATGTTACATTCGAGTATAATGAGTGCATGTCACTGCAAAGAAAAGTGCAGTAACTTTTACGAGCTCCGACTGAATGTTTGTGGTTATCTGACAATTTCTTCTCGTAATCTTACCTATTTAACTGCGACGTGTCCTCCGAAAAAAATATTTTACATCTTGGTTGCATAATGAAAATATTTATATACGATTATGGATATTGGTACATGATTGTACAATATGTTATTTTTCTAATTTACTTAGAATACTTCAATGTGATCAAACACACCAAAACATACTCTTTGTACTCGGACTGTGCATGGCGAATGAAGTTGATTCTGATGCTCGGATATTTTATTTCCACAATGCAGCGCACATTTATGATCTCACGCGAGGGCTAGGGTAGCTGTCCGCTATTATCTACAAGCCAGAAGGAGCAAAATTCAAACCAAATAAACACAACACATTCAATCTGATTCAATCCGAGTACAATTAGCCTACATTCGAAATTTAATGCAATTAATTTTTATATAGCGCCTTTCACAACCGAGTCGTCCCAAAACGCTTTACATGGACGTGTTGTAGGATTGTCAATCGTCCCGAATTGTTTGGGACATCCCGCAATATGGGTGATTTTGATTCGTCCCTTCAGTGAAAGCAACCCTAATTGCCTTAGGACAAAACAGCAAACAGTTATATTACACGTATTTAACAACAACAATAATAATACAGTATGGGAACACATGCTCAGTGGAACGTTTCCTTCTAACGCTGCGGTGGTCAGGGTCAGCAAAAGGGCACTTCCCCCTGCGGTCTATTGGTGGTGCTAGAGTGTCACAAAACGGCCTTCACGATACGTGACACCTGTTCGTTTTCCCTCCGAATCTCTGTCGTTTGATATTTATAAAGCTAAGACGAGAACTACATGTCCATTAAAAATGTCTGTGCAGAAATCCAATACGTAAAATAAGACATAAAACAAACGACAGACACACGACCTACAAGCTTGAATACACCTGAATCCACAGCCATGTGTAAGGCATTTCAGCATAGTTTTGTTCTTTGTCACCAGACGTGTCTACTTAATTGCGACAAGGGCATTTTGGGACATTTGCATTTAAAATTAAGTGTACTTCCAGTTTACTTTGAGATTACCAAAATGTAGCCTTTTTTTAGTAGCCAGTGCATTTTGTCAAACTGCCTCTTCGACCCCTTGTATATTAACTAGAAAGGTAAAGCTTTCTGAACTCCTTTTGCTACATTGCGTTTCCTTTCCTTTTTAATCTTATTCTGACGGGTATTAAAATATGCTTGTCATATACAAGTATCAAAACATATGGCTGTAGTAAGTGTGAATTAAATTCTGAATCTTTATTAATCTATGCAATTCAATTTGATTTATGATTAGTCAAAAGATATGTTGATTTTTGGTTTAAATACGTAAACACCGTTCATATTCTTCATATGTGGGCAGTTTCCAAGTTTTGCTTGTAATATTCGTCTTTCTTGTGTTGGACCAGGTTACACTGTGAAATTGACATCATTCCATTGAATCGAGTTTATCTTTCCTTTCCATGTATTTCTTATGAATAATCCAAAGAACTGGAAAAATATAGATTTATAAATCAAACAGAGAAGCAGCGGCGACAGGGGCACAGAGACAGATAAGAGAAACGATCAATTGACAACCGCTGTGTTTCTGTATGAAGAACTTATCGGGGGAGGACTCTATCTGCTTTCTGCAGACGGAAAGTGGTAGATCTGTACAAAAAAATTTGCGGAGGACTTTTCGCGAATCGCAATTCTCTGAATGTGAGATTGCGTTCCAAAGTCAGCGACTGAAGTGTAACTCTTCGCTTGGCTGTATTGTGAATTGTTGAATTTAACTTATAAAAATTTAGTTACGGACATGGTGCTTCTCTGTGTACGTTTAAACAACGTGCTGTAAATGCGTCCCTTTGCAAAGTGTAGCATATTCACAGTGCAACTCAATAAAAGAACACTTCAAAGCAAGCTGAGTGGAATCAAGCTTAACGGTGGTGCCATTCAGATTCAGTTTGGCTACTTGTGCAAGGACACGACGGCAGGATCTTTATCACCTTCTGGAAAGATTAGCGTTAAAGTTACCGGTTAATATCACCCTCCCCCAAGATATAATTTTTATGATTATTCTTAAATTTACATTTCTATTTCATGGATACTATGTTTGAGTGTGCCCTGCGATAGGCTGCCCCCCTGTCCAGGGTTGTTCCCAGCCTCGTGCCCGTTGCTTCCGGGATTGGCTCCGGACCCCCCGCGACCCAGTAGGATAAGCGGTTTGGACAATGGATGGATGGATGGATACTATGTTTGACCAATTAAAAAATAAACATTTATAAACGTCACCTAAAAAAATATCTTGATTTAGCCAATGGGCCGAGAGCGTATTTAACGTTTGACCTCCCGTACTTTTTTTCAAGTATAGGTGCCTTTGACACCGCCAGCGGCGAGAGCGTCAAAGTGGCCGAAAGTAATTCATTTCCAATTTTCATTTTCATTGAGCTGGCGCGTCTTGGACAGCGAGAGCGTCAAGGAGAGTCAGGTGAACTTTATGTTAATGAGCTATGACGGGGATAAGCGGGAATTTCAAGATGACTTTTGCGGCAAGACATGCAAATCTGTTACTGCTGCAGAATATTCTGACATATCAAAACGTATTGGATTAATCGAAAAATAGGTGTTGTAGAGAACTGCAGCATTTTTTCCACAATTAAAAT
The DNA here is from genome assembly GCA_015164015.2 of Brevimyrus niger. Lineage (NCBI taxonomy): Eukaryota > Metazoa > Chordata > Actinopteri > Osteoglossiformes > Mormyridae > Brevimyrus > Brevimyrus niger. The sequence goes on along the minus strand of JAABNY020000043.1, from coordinate 5,982,310 downwards.
CAGTAACATCTGCCTTTCATGCTCTATTACTGGTCTCTCCTGTTCAATTTGATTTGACCGATTTGACCAATTGCATTACGCTATCGTTACACTTCAACCAGTATGCTTCACACAAATTCATGTTAATTAAAGACCAAGACTAGTACGTGTCTCCTACAATATTTAATTAGACTAGCACTTAAACATGAACATAAAAATTACACACCACACCAATGGCTTTTGATTGAAAGAAATGTAACTACAAAAAAGTTTTTTCCATCGATCAATTTCTTACTTTCACATTTATTATATTTCATTAGGTTAACTTATACCCTCCTTGTGGTCAGTCTGCACAAGATTAACAAGCTTGTTTGATTTGCACCCCCTTTAAATACAAGACGAGCATTCAAAATATGTCAGAGCGTCCAAAAATATCTGTACAGCTCATTGGCAGGGCGAATTTTGATGCTCTGGCCACCGGCGGTGTGAAAGCACGGTTAGGTCTGTCTGTAGCTGACCTGTAGTAGATCGAGATCTGCTAGGCGACTGCAGGGGTGGAGTATAAACTGACTGCAGCCAAGTCGGACAACTTCTACTCCTTGCAGTCTACGTGATCTGCAATGGCAGCACTGCCAGAAGGATAACGATTAAACAAATAAAGCAGAGCCACATTACAGTAACTAACAATAAATAAACCACTAACTGTACTGTTAGAGCATTTATGTAATTTATTTAAACTTGATTTTACCAGGTAAATTAACAGAAAACCAGTTCTCACTGCTTTACGTGGCATTCGGGAGAAATAGCAGATAACGCATCAGAACATCCCAGGATTCAAGCGTCATGCGTGTAACTTAACTCTTCAGCCAATAGGGGCAAAGTTGTGTCGTCACAGAGGTAGCTGCTGCAAAATCTGTCTTGCTCTCGCAAGGTTTTTATTCCATGTGACACTGTAAGCACTGTAAAGCGGCTGCGTGAAGTCAAACGCACTCATTTACGCCTTTACCTCGATAAGTGCATTGTGCTGTTTTGAGGACATCTAATAGTAAGTGAAGGAATGTCTAGCTAATTTAAAATTATTTCAGTTAAATTATTTGAAACTTGAGACTATTTTAAGTCTGGAATGGAATACTGATGATTCCTGGTGACTCATTTCAAATACTTTGCGTGCTGTTATGTTCACGACACAGTGTGCTTCCAATTCTGTTTGTATTGAGCAAGTAGATTTGTGTGTGGTTTCATTGTCAGAGGTTATCTGTAGGTCTGTTGTCCATGCCTACCACGATGTAGCATGCATGTGTGTATACGTGTTATCATAAAAAAACAATGATAACACATCAGCAGGAATCATAAATTTCACAGCACCCTAGAAAAGGCCAAGTTACCGCATAGCAGCAGCAGTAAAAATTCTCTGGAGCCACCCCTGGATGAGATGGAGTTACAGAGAAC
>JAABNY020000043.1:5944120-5968688 GCA_015164015.2 Brevimyrus niger | reverse complement strand
TCCTTCATCTGACTTTCCCCCAAAAAGGTCTTCACTGAGTTCGCTCCGAGTCACAAGGCAACTTTCAGCTTCAGCACCTGGAACACCATAAAAAAACACAATAATATTTTTTTTTTTTTAAAAAAAGAACAACAACAGACCAGCCAACCAGCCTTTTCTTCTCTGACCACAAGATTGTGATCTGATTATCAATATGCCAGTGCAGAAGGCTTCTGGGTTTACTTTTTTGAAAATTAATTTGATTCATGCCGTATAATGAGACGCAGCATGGCGCCCATATGGTTACCGCGGTGACGCTCGGGGGTGTGGTGGCACATTTTAATGAAAAGCCAGTGTAGCGCTCCATTCCCCATGCCGATCTGCTCCGATGGTGTGTCACGCTTCCCCGTCAAAGACAAGCTTTAATATATGCAGAGTAGCACCCTCTGGCTCCTGACATTCCTACAGTCTCCCCTGGGGGAGCACTGGTCTATTTATTTATTTTTTTTCGGTGTGTTACTTTACTGTTCCCCCTTGGGGGCAGTGGACGTGGGGAACGGGACTTCTGAAGTGCACAAATAAATGCCAGCGGCTTCTCTCCGGTCCGTCGGTCCGCCGCGATGTTCTGATTAATAGGTACTGGAGTGAGGCATCAACCAAACTCCAGGACAGCTACCATGGTTCTAAGAAGGGCAGGAACAAGAAAACCGAGCCGTCTTGTAAATATCCATCTGGCCTATGTTAATTTTACATTGGATGCAGGGAAATAGAAGCTCAAAAGTGCTAAAAGTGACCACTAACCATCTCATTAAGGTGGCATCAGTCGGTGGGTTTCTCTCTGGGTAGCTGCATTAAAGTAAAGCAGAACATTAAGCACCACGTCCTCAATCACAAACCTCATCCCCAGAATCTCTATATTCAGATGGGACATATTTCCTTATAGGCAAACCTCACCTAAAATGAACTTTGCAAGGCTATTAGATGTCCTGACTGAATTGTATGTGCCTTAAAGGTCATATATCTCGTTCACCCATCCATCGTCAATAGCACATGTCCGTCATAAGGTCAGGACAGGCTAGCGGGGCCGGGCACAGACACTTTGGAAGAGACAGACACTCATACAGTGACATGCCATGGGCAATTTTGAACCACTAGTTGAACTAACCACTTATTTTGGAAAGGGGGGGGGGGCATACTTATATATTGCATAGGATTAAAATCCACAAGCCTGGAGGTGTGAGGTTACGTCTCATTTTACACCTATTTTATATTCTCTGTATAGGCTTCCAGTCCAGTTCAGAATCAGGTTCGAGATGTTGGTCCTTACATGGTCAGGCCCCACCGTCCATAACGGACCTGGTACATTCCTATTCGGCTGGTCCTTAAAACAAGGATTTATTGTTGTTCCATGAAGACGACTTAAAAAATGTGGTGATCGGGATGCATCTTGCAGATTCTGCTGAAGGTTGTAAAGGCCAGCTTAAAACAGCTTAAAACCTTATTTCACAGGCTTTTGGCGAAACGTGAGCCAATCCCGTGAAATCATGTTTTGTTATGTGCTGGCCATTTGTAATAGGTGTTATATGTTTTCTGTGTTTTTCTGCATTTTAGTTTTATGGAGCGCTTTGTCTGCCAAAGGAGCTTAAAAAATAAAGTTATGTACTTACTTGTGCTACCAGTAGTGGTCACCATCACTCAAAGTATGCATTTATGTGGGCCATTCACAGTTTGAGGCCCCCTGTTGGCCACAAACAGTCACAACACTAACACAATCCACATTTTTGCTCCCTCCCAGCTCCCAATATAAAATGTGGACTGTTTGGTAAGGAGCTGGAAGGGAGCAAAAACGTGGACCGACTAAGGCTCTGTAACGTCGCGTGATGATGCACGAAACAGAAATACAGGAGTCTGCAGGTTCAGGGTTATACCAGGGTTTAATGCCGGAAAACAGACAGGGAACTCACGTAGACGAACTTCAATGACGGAACAAGGGACTACTGACAGAGACACTGACTAAATACAAACGACAAGCTAGACTAAACGAGCCACAGGTGACTACAATCAGGTCAAAACAGGAGGTAACGAGGTGGGTGTGGCACACAATTAGGAGCGTTGGGAGCAGGACGTCACAGGCTCCCTGAGGACCAGAGTGAGAAACACTAATTTTGTGGTAACTGAAGCAACATGTCTTGTTAATCAGCTAGCTAGCTACAATCTTCTGACCGTGTTCCACACTGTGTGTGATGATTCTTGCTGCAGCTCCCTAATTACTAATTAGAGGACTGATTGGCTGAAGAGTCCTCACACCTGGGTTTGCACAACTGTGCAACTAACTAAAGGTTATCCCAAAAACTTGCATACACACCGGCCCTTTGCAGATAAGATTGGCCACCCCTGCCATATTTGCTAACTATTTACAGTGGTACGTTGGTTTGCGAGCATAATTCATTCCGGAAACGTGCTTGTAATACAAAGCACTCGTATATCAGAGCAAATTTTCCCATAAGAAATAATGGAAACTCAGATGATTCGTTCCACAACCCTAAAATATTCATATAAAAATTATTAATACAAAATATAAAGTACAATATATGTAAAATAAATTAATGTACACTTTACCTTTGAAAAGAATCGTGGATGGTGTGAGAGACGAGAGAGGGGAGAAGAGGAGGGTTATTTTGTAGACAGTTTGTTGATTTTCACTTTAAATTATGGAATCATTGCTATCTGTTGGCTCACTGGAATCTTTTTCTTTTTGTGTGATTTTAACAAGGAACCTATCCAATGACAGCTGCGTTTGTTTCCGTTTTTGATTTTGCGGAAATGTGGACATTGCATTGTCGTAAAACAGATTCATCGCTGGCACTGCTACGATTCGGGTGGTGCTATTCTACTAAATTTTGTCTATATGAGTGAGGCACGTCGACCGAGACGAACATGGGAGACGATTACCCACAATCCCACAGCGAAACAGAGAGAGAAGAACCATCAGCTCAGTCATGATCACGAGACGCTCGACATCCGAAGTGTATACGTAATACTTGCTCGGTTTCCAAGTCAAAATTTATTAAAAAATCTTTGCCAGTCTTGCGGAACACTCGTAAACCGCGTTACTCGTAATCCGAGGTTCCACTGTACTTCATTTTTAAAAGATCTTGGGGGGGGGTGTTTGCAAATTGAGTTTTTTGAGTGAGACCTCAAGAAAATATGAACTTGAACCTGAGCAAGACCCATTGCGATCAGTGAAACAGCATTATGATTCTATCAATTCTGTGCATGTATGCACAAGCGCACGTGTCAAAGAATTCAAACTTGAAGATGAAGCAGCAGAGAGACATTTGAGTTGCATCAACTGGAATCACTGCACCACATCGTATGTGACGTATGTCCTAATTCAGCAAAAAGAAGAACTAGTCTCTACCAGCAGAGAAAACTTTTTTACTGCAGATAGTGATATATCACTCTAAATATAGAGGAGTTGTTTGACTTCTTTAACATTGCCTATCATTTCACATCCTAGAACATCACGACACGAAAAATATGACCCCTACACGTCATCATGTCTGTTTCTGCTGAAATATTAAATGATCTACTTAGTCAGAGGCTATTTTAGAAGGAAATGCTACTGAGAAATGATTCTTGCTGGAAAAAAGGGGTTTGGAAGAGAACAGATTACTTACCAAGTCTCCCGTTTTTCACATCGATTAACCATTTAAACCTCCAAAAGCATAAAAACAGTCACAGCCAGACAGTCACAGTAACATGTCAATTCCCATAATCATCATGCATAAAAGGTCCATACAGATCTGGTTGCCAGATCATGCTTTGTATCCGTCTAAGGAAGGATTTAATGATATTGATCACACCCAATCACATATATTAACAACTAATTCTGCTCATACCATTTAAATTGCATTGATTTTGGATTTTACACCATTTGTTGTTATCATTTGTTTTTTTTTCCCTCTTGACAAAGACTGTTAGCTACATATCTGTACATTACTTGTGGGTGATTTTCATGCTATTAAGAAAACATGGCTTTTGTGACCTGGGATTGTAGAGATTGTTCTGAAAGGTTCTGCAAGTCTTGTAATGATACTAGGTAGACTATCCCACAGAGCCAGGGAACACTTTAGTTTTTTGATGTGGCAACCTTCCACACAGCCTGGATCAATGCAAAGAGATTACATTGACTCAACATGGCAACTGGCCCTGAACTTTGGCTACACCTGTCTTCTCAATCATCAAAACACCTCTAATCACTCTGGCAAGTGCCTTAAAATCAATAGGACGACTACAGCAGTTACAACAAGACAAGAAAGGATACTCTTACGTTTCTGACTTCACCTGTGCACCCCCGCCCCCTGCCCTCCACCCCCTTTACCTAGCACCATCAATGCAAAATAGTTGATAAGTTGATGTTGGCTCAGGTTTTGAGTACCTCCTGTGTAGCCAAAGTGGGATTCTAAGAAAAAAGTATCAGGGAGCGTTAAAGGTACAACAGATTCCTTCAAAGAAAAGGATTTAGAGGAACAAAATTACAACATGAGGATTTTTAAAGAAAAGAGCAATGAATGAAAGAAAAAAAACATCTTTATTTGGGTCTACTAGAAAAGCTTTCTTTAAATCAACAGGCAAGATCAATTGGCAAAGTTACACAATGTAACACATTGTAGCACAGAGCTGTTTCAAGGTTTCCTTGAATGTCACATCTACGAAATAGATTTCTATCCAAGATAGAGCCACTTAACGCATTCGGCTGTTATTGTCAGAGTGTTTTTATTATTTTTTTCCACAATTTTAGCTGGAGTTTAGTGGATGAAGGGGCACCTCTCCCCTGAGATACCCAAACGCTGTAAATGGCCCTGCCGATATTCTGCAGCAGATGTCTAACAGATGATTGCCTTGTTTAGGTGCACGATTATTCAATTTGGGCCCGTGGAACAGAAGCCAAAGCCGACACTGTCAACCGGGGCTGGCTCTCCACCACCCCAGGTACCAACTGTCCTGGGAGACGCCATGGCAACAGAGGTGGAGTACTGCGCTCTCTACCCTCGCTCGCTCAGGGCATACGCTGATGGAGTAGAAAGCCACAGGACGGCCTTGCTGTCCCAATTCAAGGGCTCATTTCTTGATCAATTCGCTTGCACTGCTTCGTCCTCAGTAAAACGTCCATGGTATAGAATGGACTCCTATGCTATTTACAAAAGTTTACATCTCATTACTTGACATATATACATACATAGGGGTTAATAAATAGTTCTAATAAACCATACGTGGAATATGTCATTAATTTGGAGTGGTCTCATATGTTTTCATATCTGGCATGCAAGTCAAATCTAATGCTTATTTTATATGGTGCAATGGGTTGGCATCCCATCCTCAGTTATTCCCTGTCTTGCAGCTGTAACTTCTGCGATATTCTCCACACCCCCGTGACCCTGCAGAAGACAAACAGGTATAAAAAAAAAAATGATGGAGTGGTGGATGGATGGATGGACGTACTTAATTTGCTCAATAGTGTGAAAGGCAATTTTTCATGGAGGCATTGATATTTATGGTCCTAGCGGTTCAGTTTGTAAATTGGTTGCGAACTACTGTAGTATTGGTTGCAAATATCTTTTCTGCGCACAGTCAGCATCGTGCTCATACAACTTCTGCCGGATCTGGAAGCACAGGGCACCTGGGCGGCGGTACGCGAGCTTCGAGCTGGTCGTCACTCAGGGTAGAATCACCCACGGCCTCCAGGACATAGTCGGAGGTCTACCTGTGAGGGTTCCTGGCACTCGATGCGAATGTCTGACTCAACGGAAGGAGCGGAGCGGTGAGGGGCACGCCTCAGCACCCCCTCGTTTTTGGATGCAGAAAGAGTCGCCTGTTGGTCCGGTCACCCCGCCTTCCTGGTGACATTCGCCTCTGAACAGACGGCGTTTCTCCAGACCAGGAGTGGGGACAGGGACAGAGCGGCGGCCACAAATGCAGATGCCCCTGTAGCCCAGGTGAACACCACCACCAGGCATGGAAAAACTGACCTGACTTTTTTGCTAAAGAGACAGAAGACGGAGGCCGCGGAGGAATTGAGTCCATTCTCCACGGCTCCCTGGTGGTGGGGCTTTGAAGCCAGTCAGCTTCAGAGCGATCAGCATGTTCATTTTTAATGAGTTTGGGGTTATTTCTGGACCTTTTGGATTTAGAGTAATAAAGCAGCGGGAACCGGCATCTGTGCCGCTTTTCCAATAGTGAATCTGCAAAATTCACAAAGAATTAAAACGAAAGGGAAAAAAGGCGCTAATTTGCATCATCATAATAAAGCGCAGAGTCCTTAAAATTATCGTTCATTTCATCTCAAGCACTTGGACTTCATGTTCAAATTGGTAGGTTAAGGGTCCTACTTAAACCGTGATGAAAGGATATCATTTGGTGAATTACAACATGTGGATTTGAACGGACTGCTGCCTGCTCTTAGGCTCTTTGATATTCAAGGGGCAAGAGTAATACAGTGTCGCTGCTGCCCCCCCAACAACAACTGCATGGCAAATAATATAGGTTGTTGAGGAGATAAAGCAAATGGATTCACCAATAGGAAAATTGAGGATTCCCATGCCTGCTGGAATTGTCTGCATGCAAAATGGGGCTTGCTGCTGTGTTACCCGGCTCTGCGGTGATGGGGATGTCAGCCCCCGGAGTCGCAGAAAAAGACTTATTGGTGCCGTCAGCCATGGGAATCGGGTCTTTGATCAGGCTGCCCAGTCACCTTGCCTGATAAGTTACACCTTTTTGTTTTGATGACTCCTCGAAATCAGTCAGTATCACGGCCTTTACACATGCACAGGCCATTTTCATGACTAAAATTTCAGATAAAATATACCAAGAGCCAGGTGGCGACGTTGCATCACACTGCCGGGAAATGGGCGATTTGAATCTTGCCCTGAGTTCATCAGGAGATCACATATTCTTCCCATGATTCAACGCGTCTCTGCTCAGCACTCTGGGTTCCTTCTGCCGTCCAAATTGAGGTGTTCTTGCTAAGATATAGCTCTAAATTGACTGTCATATGTGATTGTGTGTGTGCCCTGTGGTGGACTGGCATGGTGCCCTGTGCTTCCTGGCACAAGAGCCCCCCCAATAGTGTGTACCACATAAACAGGGAGAAAGATGGACGATTGTAAGATGAATAGACACATAAATGTATGTTCAATTTCTGAACGAGGATCACCTTAGTCTAAAAGGCTCTTTTTACCAGTGGTGACCAGCAAAGACTCAGCAAGGGACTCGGCAAAGATTCTGAATTGAGACATTTGTTTCTACAAAATAATTTGGTCTGACATATTTACATCCATCTATTTTTTGAAACCGCTTAATCCCAACTGGGGTCACTGGAGCCTAACCCAGGAACAACGGGCACAGGCGGGAAACAGCCCTGGGCAGAAGCCAACACACCTCAGGGTGCGCACACTCACACTGGGCCAATTTAGAGTCACCAATCAACATATCCTACATGCTTTTAGGAGGAAACCAGTTAAAATGAATTCCACACAGAAATGACCTTTACATATACATACAGTAATTTACATATACTCTCACAAGCTCCGTCATCATGACATTATCCCTTCTTCCGCTTTCAAAGCACTCGATTATACTTTTGCAACTCCTTCGAAATGATCCACTTCACTTTAAATGCGAGGCAATGTTTCAGTCGGTGTGGGGGCAGGTGACTCCAATGGCCCTGTTTAGCGACCTTGCGTCGACAGATTTTGCTATATGGGAATTAATAAAGTGACGTTAAAGTATAGTGGACGCAGGCGGCCAAGTTGTCACAAGACACTGGGTAAATATCGCTTTGCACTTCAGGACAGGAAAATTGTGTAGTCACCTTGAAATACAACGTGCGATGCATCCCTGGGAGAGATAGTGGGGTTGTAAAGGGACATTTTAAGAAGTTCCCTAAAGCAAAGAAGACTCCACACCACCACAAAATTGTGAGTCCTTATCCCAAGTGACATTATCTAACAAGTAACTATAATGACATACAGATCATTGTCTAAAATCCAGTATTCTAAGGTAAGGTGAACCTCAGACTATTTTTTATTGTGGAGGACAGTTGGGGTAATAAACAAGAGAGCTATAATATTGAAAATGGTTTATTCATCTATTTAAGATGGATAAAGTCCAGCGTGTAAAGCAACAGGGGTGCTGCTAGAGATTATCACCCCCCCCATTACAGACCAATCTGATTATTTTTCATATTTTCCTAACCCCCCCTTTGTACCCCTGTGCAATAGGAAACACTCATGGAATCGCTGAATGACACACTGCATGATGGGAAACCCATTCGGCAGGAGAAACATGTTTAAAACACACCCATGGTATTGTAAAATAATTCATTTTAACTTTATTTATCAGTTTGTCTCATGAGTCTTGCATCCTATGCCTACGCATTGTAATTTTGTGACAACGACTGATTTCTAGAGTTTATAAAACAGCATCTAGCTTTATGAAAGAGTAAAAAAATAACAGATGATAATTGATTATGCGAGTTAGCAAGAAATCTGTCATGCCCTGCCTTTCTGCCCCTCTCGTTCTCTAACTTGTGTGGCCTTAATGAGCCACACCTATCGCTGGTTTGTCTAACCTCACTTTGCTGCCCTCGTGTTAATCACTCCAGTTGCCTCTTATTTGTTCCCTCATCAGTCCTGTATAGAAGTGCTTCCCAGTCCTGAACTCCCCAGTCCTGTCATTAACGTCTTACTGTCAGGCCTTGTGTGGTCTCCCATTCTTGTCCTGTGCCAGTCTTCCTCTTTGACCCCTTGCAGTCTGCTTTGTTTAGTCCAGTTTTGGTTTTGTTAATAAAACCCTTTACTGTATGTCCTCCCTACGCCTGCTCTCGCCTCCTTTCAATGTCTCAGCATAATAATTTACATCTTAAATTAGTGAAATTAACTTATTCCCTTCTTTTTAAAACATTTTAACATAATTTTTATTCATTTGTGAAGCTATTTCAAGGTAAACTGTCAAAAATTAAAAACATTACTTATTGAAAATAAAGCCTATATATATCTGAAGGCACAATTTTGCATACCATGTCATAGCTACTGCAGTGAGCTCCACGAAAAAACATTTCTAGGCATTTCAAAGTATATTTCTGTCAATCCATTACAGAAATAATGTAATGGTCAATCCAAGGAGCTGATAAACAGCAGTGACCTCTTCCCCCATGCAGAAATCTTAAGATGGATCTGCCCGCATCTTGGACAAAGGTCACAGTAACTTTACCCCAATGCCCATCCTTCCAATAAAACGGGAAAGGTTTGCTTTTCCTAAATTTCGTTTTCATTTCAAAGACAGGCGATTCCCGCACTCATTCCGAAAAACACTAGATAGCTGGGCCATCACAGTCCTGTAGGATGAGCCACTGGGAGAAAATTTAGATTAAGCTGAAGCCAAAAATCAATACTGTCTGACAGCCGGGCATTTTTATGTCACGTTAGTGTGCAATTGTGTACATCCTGTGGTATCTGAAGGTGCTAATAACCTAGATGGCGAATAAAGATGCAACAGGAGATCAATTATAAAATAGTAAAAAAAAAAAACCCATGAACTTAGTATTTGCACTGTTGATCAGGAATCTGAAGAGCTGCTTAAAACTGAGGAACAGAGAGGATGCTGTCCTCTCAGAATTTCTGCTCACCGAGCTGCAGTAATTGGTAAGCAGGGAGTGTGTTGATCACACTTCCTCAAGGACATTTTCAATCAATTATTTGCTCAGCTCACGGCAGAAATGCCTTTCATGTTTCAGAGGAGAGCGTTTCATTAAAGAAAGGAGCATAATGACAAAGCGGGATGTTAAAATGCCTTGAAGGGGTCACGTCATCATTTCATCTCAAATTATCAGTCAGGTGAATTCTTCGACACGCAGAAAAAAAAAATAGTCAACTTCTACCCACTGTCATGTGAGAAGGAGAGTGTATGCACTGCCCCAGTGGCCAGTTTAATCGGCACATTTGCTTTATAAATCTGCAGCGTCTCCTTTTCCAAATAGCCAGTCGTGTGATTGTAACTGAACACATACCACACACAGACCGGGGCAGAAGATGCACTTCGATTAAGCATCAGAACAGCTAGGACACCTGAGCTAAGCAAATTTGACCGCCTGATTATTGCTGCCATGCAGAAACATACACTAGCCTGCGATTTTCATGCCTACAGTTCACAGAAAATCACATGATCAACAAACATCCAGTCAATGGTGTTTATGTGGTCAAATACATTGTTAATGAGTGAGGCTAGTAGAATATAACCAGTAGCTGCGGAAGGTAACAGGAAAAGCCAAGTGCAGAATAGTAGCTCAGAAGGACAGTGGTGCTCAGGATGCCTTCTGTAAATGCAACTCTTACATTGGTCCTACCTGCATATATAATATAGTAGATTAAATTTGATAAACTTTATTGATACTGGGGGGAATTCACATGCAGGAAACCTATCAACACCATTTGCTCTTATACAACTTTTGCGCTTTCGTACGTTTAATTTGTAACTTTAACGATTTCATGATTTTGTACAATATAACCATTGCTTTACTCAGGCACAGACCCACAGATGTAATAAAAACATACAAACACTCATTAATAACCCATAAAGGATTCTAACCTGAAATAAATGTAATAACCTGTCATGGCGCTTTAATTAGAGATGAGCTCTTATGATGGTAAAGTACATAACCAGCAGTACATGGCCCGTTATTAGAGCCAAACCAATTAAGATTGGCAGAAAGCCTTGTTCCTTCCAGCATGTGTAATGAGGCAGTCTGAGGATATAATGAGAACCCCAGATGTATTCTCACCTTGGAACTCTCAACCCTCAAAATAGAAAAGACTCCAGTTCGGCATGTTGACCCTTCAGCTGCCTGAATTATAATACATACGGAATGGGTTAATATGCCCTCAAACTCCAACTGCATTAACGTAGCCATGCCCACATCAAGCCACACAACATCTAGTAGTTACAATAAATATATAGAGAAACGTCACCGTGGGAACTGCGACTGGCCATACAGAACCAATTCTCATGCAGAGGCAAGACCTATTCAACTGGAATTGCTATAAAGCAAGGTGGGAAGAACAATGGTCTGTCAGCACAGGTTCCTGCCCTACGGAGACATGACCGGTTCCACCATCCCTTTCGGAAGCCACGAGCAAAAAGGCCCTTGAAACATAGCAAGGATATGAGCGCCGGAACGTTCTCAAACTGTGCTGTAAATGTGTCACGCGGCTAGCAATTTGGAGGAGACCAAAACAGAACCAATGGTTCCTATTTGTTGGGTTCTCATACATTTATGCACAAAGTGGGTGTCACATCCAAGCCAAGAAGGTGGAGTGGAGATCATTCATCTACTGCGCTGGAGTGGAAGATGAGCAGCTTGGTCCTAATACCTGGGAGATGGACGGCTGGTGTAGCTGTCAGATGTACGGGGCTTCAGATAATACATAATTATCACTTAATGATTGTACAGCCAATGATCCAGCAGAAAGTAAGAGTGACCCAAAAGCCTGCTAGTTAGACTACATTCCCACAACATAGGCATCAAAAGCATCAATCAACCATAGAGTTGTTGGAATATCTCTATGGCTAGTTGCCTATTGTCCATTGTATACAAGGGAACCTCAAACTAGGAGCCACAATCAAAGTAGTCAAAAACAACTGGACCAACCCTTGGCTAACCCCCAGGAGAGATAGCAGCAATGAGGCCACCAGCTAGGCTCTAATGGTGAGATGATAATGCATTGCGCAATATACATTAAGGTTGCATTATGCTGTGCCTGTACCAGGACATGTGCAGCTGTACGGAAGTCTTGTGCTACCTGCCATATGTATCACAAAGCCAGCCACAAGCCCTAGCGCAACCACCCATCAATACCACTCCCAATAATAGATGAGTTTGCAAGTGTGCTGCCCTCTACAGGCAGTCCCGTAGTCACTGCTGTCAACGGTGATATCTGGATATGGAGTCCCGCTGTCTGTCCCCACACTATTCCATGACTCCGGGCTTTTTGACAAAACTTACACGCAAAACAAGAAAAAAAGTATAACAAAGTTTATGAGCATAGCAAAGAGATAAGAAAGAAATCCATCAGCCTATTATACTTTAAGCTGTTAAAAAAAGAAAAAAGAGATGTGTAATCAAAGGGAAGACTTCATCTTCCCTCAACACTGTCCAATCCTCTGACCCCATATCTGGGTCCTGAGTTCACCTTGAGGGAAAGCTTTGAAAACTATCCCACCCTTCTCATTTTCTGCATGCGTTACCAGGTACCCCCAAATCTACGGATTCTTGAGGTCAGGGGGCAAGCTACTCAAGAAGCAAGATTATAGCTTTAGTGGTCTTTGAAAGATTCCACTGGCAAATTCCTAGCAGCCTCCGTCTCAGAGTAAAGATAGCACTGTTGTAACAATGTCAGTAAATGAAATGGTCTCTGGTGCTAGTGTGGATGACTCAGTATCTAATGAAAGGGCATCGCCAAGGACTTCACAGCTGTACACCACTGTCAACACCCCAGGGGGCTTCTCCCCCAATCAGGTCCCTAACTTTGTTCTCCATATATTGACACCATGCAAACCCTTAGGAAAATAAACAGCTTAAAAGAGGGCTATAGAGGCAGCTGATAATGCTTAGTTTAAAATCATGCAAAACACTTTGTAATTTCTCAAAGTGTATATCTTGGTAATCTAGCGTAACGTAGGGAATTATTAACCATTTTAAGGCAAACCACAAACTTCTGAGATCAGGCCCTAGATACAATGACATTTTGTGATAAACCACAAAGCGCCAGATTGTTCAGAATTTCTCATCAGGTTCGACAGTCAATTCAGGACAAAGAGCAAAATTATAATAAAAAAAGCAAAAATGTCATACAGATAAACTGCTTATTTTAAGGCCATGTCAAGCATTTAGCGTATTTATGCTAGCAGCTGGCCCTTAAATTATGCGTATTTGTTTTGCCGCAAACCTGCAGAAATGACTAGCTAGGTGCGCTACAATTTGTTCTCTCTTGAGCAAAGGCTCGTAACAGTTTTATGCAGCCATTCATCAAAAGGGCGAGATGAGAGTTTGCAAAATGAACAATAAATTTAGAGAACCAACTGTAGCTTATAGAATAACATTAGCAATTCTATTTTTGCTGTAAGATGAAGGGCTTTGATGCTTTCGATAAAACGTGCAAGAGGCCACAGGATAAGGCTGAAGAATGTCAAAGGGTGTTGGGTCTTGCCCTATGGATCTGCATAGGTGTGTTTGGTTGAGTCATTATTGAGTCATTATTTATACCCTGTGTGAAGATGGTGGCAAACATGATGTCCCCAAATCAGGGGCAGGTGGCAGTATTCATCTCCACAATACAAAACTGAATTTAAAAGGAAGAGAGAGAGCTCAAAGGAAAAAGGAATTATGCAGTTTCAGGGCCTTATCATACATCTCATGTGAGCTATTTTGAGTGGCAAAGCTGATTAATTAATCGATTCGACATGTAATTAGAGAATGCTTGTTTATGGATGGATTGGATGACCTGGAAGCATTGTGTTCCATATCGTTAGCTCAACACAAGATCCCTACTCCACCCAGAAATCTGTTTAACGTCTTTCGGATCTCATAATGAACGCTAGGTAGCAGCTGAACGCAGAAATTAATTTTCTGCTACTCATAATGTATTAAAAAATATATTGCAAGCAAATGAAACCGCGAGCAGAATGTATCCATTTGGAACAGATTTTGAGTTACATAATGCCCTACAAACACACTGGATTGGGCTGGCCCAATTGTTATCCGGAGGGATCACCGCGGGGAAGGGCAATCCATGCATCATGTATTCCTGCGGGGCTTCCCTTCTCCAGAGATCAATATCGGTTCAATAACAAGCCCTCACCGGTGTAAAATGTCTCTAGCAAGCTCTGAAGCAGCAAACAGATCTTAATGGCCTGGATAGATTTTATCATTCCAGCCGTCTACTCGAACTCGCAGTTAATGTGTCATCCCTGGGCTAACAGCGCTAAGGATCCAGATGGATACTGACGCTGGGTGCTACGTATGGGCAAGACGGGAAAAAAAAACAAACCAAAAAACACGCAAGCGCACAAGTAAACAAACGTTTTCAGAGTCACAGTAAGCGTTACAGCAAAGTGCAGTCGATTCAGGAGTTGATGTGATCATTATGAGTTCACTGATGAACTGAATTGACAAAACGTGTTTCTAGTCTGGTGGATGACTTGCCATCCCAGAATTGACATGTACACCTTCTTGCACGCCTTAGAAGAAGAAAAAAAAAAACAGCTTTCTCTAAAGTTGGGTTGAGCTTACAGTTTTTACTCTCAGGTTTTGAATATCGTTTGACTTACCTGTTGCACGACGTTGTTGCAGGCGGAGAAGACTTATGTGTCAGTTAATTCAATTTATTTCTTAAAATAACACTAATAAGCAGGGCTGAACAGAACCATTTTCTACCCGACTCATTTTAATAAATCATTTTAATGAAGTACATCACCTGTTTAATCTAAATGTCATGTCTTGTGCTCTAAAACATACCTTTCTTTACTTGACCAATTAATCTATGTAACAAATCGAAAAAGATGAAGCGACGCTGATTTACTTTTATTTCCTGCCAGCCCAATCAGTTTAGATACGCTCCAGCAGATACCTTAAATAAATTTGAAGATAGAGCTGTTAATACTATAAGAGATTATCCATCTGTCGATCTGCCGGCCAGTCTATAAGTAGGGTACACACGTGCAGACGCAAATGGCACAACAGTTCAGAAGCTGAAGATATAGCTAAGTTTAGCAACATGGACTGTGTTCAGGGCAATTCAGAAACTAAAGCAGTGGCGTCGTTAGGCCTATTTTAGGGGTGCTGAAGCCTCCCTAAAATATTCTTAAGCCCCCCTAAATAATTTGGTGTTTTTTTTTTGTTTTTTTTACAGAACTTGCAGACAAATTCAATATAAAGATGCAGGAATATGAGTTTAAAGAAACAATAATATAAACCTGTCATGAAAACATGTGCTCATTCACTACGTTCGTTTATATCGTATGCATCTCTTGGGGGCTAAGCCCTACCTGTCTTTAAAACCTAGTGACGCCCCTGAACTAAAGGCCAACAAGAAACATATTTTTAACAGTTTTGTTACAATATTGGTGTATAGAATTAAGTATATGAAAATACACTATACAAGCAAAGACCTTGAACAAAGACACGCGTGAGGTAAAGCACTTGCAGGACAAACCAAACAACCATTTCTTTAAGAAACAATTTATTTTCAGATGAGTCGAAGAGGTCTCAGATGAAAGGCAGATACAAAAAAACCCACCAAAAACATTTGTTACCTCAACTCTGACCTCAGGCAGGCGTGCCCCCCCCCCCCTTTCCCCATTTTAAACAAATGAAATGCTCATTATGAGCAAAGACGTGAACCATTGATTGCATTGAATGGTGTGGACCCACTGCAATAAATATCTCTGGCCGTTCAGCATCCATCATATTGATTTTTAAATAATATGAATGAGGGAGCAATTTTCAGATCTTCGCGTTGTCAGTGTGACGGATTACCGCTTTCAACTGGACTAATTCTTCACCTTACGGGGGAGGCGAAGTCGCACGGAAAGCATTGTTTGCAACCTGAATAAGGTGAGATCATCACAGTTGCTAACAAATTGTGTTACTATCATTAGTGGCTCAGAAAAGAACATTCAGCCATTATGTCATACTGCTGTTATCTCAATTTTTGTCAAATTGCCTTTCGAGATAATGGTGGACAGCATTTTTATTAGACATGTCACTGGTAATGTTAGTTCAGTACAGTACAATTTTTCATATGCATTTTAATTAATATTGCATATTCGTAATATACAGTAGTTACACATATATATTCCTAATTTCATAACAGCTAAACAAAAATAACCCCGAGTTCATGGAAAACACTCTTACTCATCTTATTTGATGCAAACTGTTTTAGCCCAAAGCTCATCCGATGATGTTGCTGATAACAAGTACAGTATACCTAAAGTATGCGTAAAGTATACCTAAAGTATACCTAAAGTATGCCTAAAGTATACCTAAAGCCCCCCTGATTTGGGTCCTGTTACCCCTGCAGTGTTGAACAGAACCAGGATGTTTTCATCAAAAGAAAGCTGAGCCAAAAATGATGGCAAACAGTGATCATTCCTGTACATAGACAACTGTGAAAAACAAATAAGAACCACAAATTGCAGCTTAAGGGGAATTATTCCCACAAATGAAACCAAATCTCATCTTTGACACATAAAACGTACTTAAAAGAAAAAAAAACTCTTATAAAATTTTCACGGTTATACACCAGTACATTATACACCAAAATTCACGGTTATACACCAGTACATATGCAATGAAAAGTGAGAGTGTATCATGATTGTCTGAAAATTACTTTTGACTAGATGGCATTATTTACAATGAATAAAAACTATACACAAGAAATAAGACCTTTTATGCGTTTAATGTTTAAATCGAATTACAGGCAGTAGTCAGCATAGTCAAAGATGAAGGCAGTATGTGACAGAGTCACACTGATCTTGAAAGACACTCGATATACGAATGCTAAAGGGTGGTAAATTGGATCTGCAGGCGGTTTAAAACCAGCTGTGACTTTTTTGAGCCCAGGTGCCAGTGGTGGTGCAAAAGTATTGGCTTGCCAACAAGGTGACGGTCACATAGTATTGTGACGCGACCAAAGATGTGGTTCCACAAACATCACGATGTGAGAAACTCACAGATAACCTCGACGGGTTATGGCCTCTTTTCCGGACATTTTTTTAAACAGCATCGACCATCCCTTATTTTCAGCTGCATTTGGCTATTAAGGAAAAAATATCTAAAGCTTGGCCAAAAACTGCAGGACATCTTTATCCACTGGAGCAAAGGGACACGTTTTCCGTTATTGGACCAACGTGACGTGACGTGACGTGAGCTGCCTATTCCAGACCAAGGGGAGGGAGACACAAGGTAGAATCATTTCCTCTTTTGCAGCTGCATTGACGTGACAGAAAATACCTCCGCCAGCTGCCAGGATGAATTTGGCCAGAGTCTGCCGCTAAGCATCGCCGGCATATGGACACACTGAGCCAAAGAGTGTAACGGGAGAGCGGGAAAGTGCAGAGGAAAAAAAACAAAAAAATCAAGATGGCCACCAGCTGTCTGCAAGCTGTTAATACCTACAGTGGCATGACCGCCGAACACATTGTGTGCTGCTCACTGAATGCTGCAGGCTCACAGATGCTGGCACTGGGAGGTAGTGGAGATGGTCTCCTTACTGTCAAGAAGCATTAAATGTCACCTGAACAACAGAGATTCATTATAAATGTGAAAATCACAGTGTCACCCAGCTTGAAGGCTCTATTTGCAGTGGCAGTTTGTTTAGCCAGGTAGTCTTTACAGACCACAATGAGTATCACATTCATAAACTGCCTCATTCGAAACTTCTCTCTCTCTCTTTTTTTACTAGAAGTTCCCCCTTTTTATGTTCGGCTATAAGTTAATAGTTAACGTTTTCTTTTTTTTTTTTGTTTTTTTTTGGGGGGGGCAGTATAAGGGCAAACAGGAAGGGTGATATTCAACAGCATAGCTGGCTCAAGCGGCCATCAAACCCATATTATGGAAACAAGGACCAACTGGGCCTAACTCTTCCCGTCTATGATCATTGGTAGCCCGATTTCCCTATAACCCTATAGCCTCTTCTTTCTGAACAGACTGATATCTACCCTGCTGGTTCTTTTGCTTGTAGCCCAATTTATAGGCCAAGTATCACATACTTAAAGATACACTCATATGCCATAATATTTATTTTCAAATCTGCTCTTCGGTTCAGCTTAATAGCTTTTGCTCTGCTTGCATCATAAAGGTTTCGTTTTTGCAGGATAAAGGTACCAGCAGGTGTCACCACAGGCAAAATTCTCAAATTTTCTCATGAAACTAATGCCACAAAGAATTCCGGCGACAGGACTTGGATAGCTCACTGAGAGAGAGAGAGACAGCTTTAACCCTGACTCCCCCCACCCAAATCTGCCCCCCACCTCCTCCCTTGAATAATGACACCCACATAGATGCATTACACATGTAAGGTGCCTTCCCGTCCCTTGTACGGGTCACATCTCTGCACCTCAATAATTTAGAGCTCGATTTCCCGTAAAACAAACCTTACAAGATTGACAACTTATTATGCAACAGGGTGGTTTTAACCAGACAAATTAATTTACACCATCTTCTTTTCTCGACTCTGCAATCACCACCCAAAAAAAAGAAAGAAAAATCAATGGTTTGCTGAAAAGGAATATGTGACGGTAAATCATCAATTTGGGCCCTCGGGGCACACAGGCGTAAAAGGTAGAGTAGTGATCAATTTCTTAACAGGAAAATGATCTTAATGGTCAGTGACATCATCAGATTCTAGCTGACTGCTAATCGCTCTAACCAATTCCAAGTGGACAGTATAATTTTGAAATTATTATTAGTATTGTTCCCAATTATAGCTTTACACAAACATTTAGGAAAAAGACTAAATGCAACTTTATTTTGTGATTCAGTAAAAGCTGCATTAGTTTCTGGGACATAGAGACATTTTCAGCTGGGTTGTATCATTGTTCTGAGAGGAAATCACAAATACTCTTATTTAATTCAAAGGCAGATGATTATGATTTTATTGAGAGCCAACTGATAATTATGCCTCTATCAAGTGCTTCATTTCAGCCGCTAAAAATTCAAACAAGTGCAATTTCCATCCATTAATTACATTTTGTTTCCACTCGAAGTTGATCATAGTGTGTCGACCCAGGGATTAAATATTATTAATTATATCATGGATCCAAAAAAAAAAATCCCGCTTCTTCGCTTAACCTTTTTTAATATGGATCCTACTAGCTAAACAATGTCTTTAAAAAATAAGATGTTGGTTCTGAAAATAATGGGGGGGGGGGAGGGGAATGATTCATTAACAACAAACAGAAATTAAACAAAACCCACCAAACTCTACTGGATTCTCAGAATGCATGTGTATTAATGGATGACTGATACTGTACTTCAATAGATTTATGGGATGGTCTATGGTTGGTTTGGATATGGGATGATATCTCCATTGGTCAACGCACTGTGTGCTCAGATGCACCTTCTGGGTGTCTGTTCAGCATGTCCTTGGGACTTCAGACTTCAGGTCTCCAAACATATTAAATATTTATTTTGTTCAGATTTTTTTAGTCCAACAGAATGCAGATGCAGAGCATGGCGGAGATCGTTTTGTGGCCAAAGACAGAACCACAAAATGACTGAATGGCCGAGTAAGACAGAGGCGGTTCGGGGAAGCTCCAGAGGATGATCCTTGGCGTCACCTGTGCCTGATTAGCACTTACGGAGGATGATGCGTTCACATTCCACGAAATGCACCAGTCAAGAGATGAAATGCATGATAAAAGCCTTGATCAAGAAGCACGACAGCAATCCCAGCTGTTACATCTCCCTGAAACATCAAGTCAGACGTCATCCATCTCCACTCTTTCTTCTCATCCGCATCTTACAGCAAGTAGTACAAATTATTTATCTATCTTCTAACCACCCATCCTGTTTAGCATCACCAGGAGCCGATCCCAGGCAACATTAGGCATGAGGTGAGAGCACCAAAGGCAGGATGCCAGTCTGTCACAGGGTACGAGGCTGAGGTACACCCTAGGCAGGGTGCCAGTCTGTCACAGGGCATGAGGCTGGGGTACACCCTAGGCAGGGTGCCAGTCTGTCACAGTGCATGAGGCTGGGGTACACCCTAGGCAGGGTGCCAGTCTGTCACAGGGCATGAGGCTGGGGTACACCTTAGGCAGGGTGCCAGTCTGTCACAGGGCATGAGGCTGGGGTACACCCTAGGCAGGGAGCCAGTCTGTCACAGGGCACTTGCACACTTTAGAGGCAATTTCAGAGCAGCCAGTTAGCTTAACTGGACTGTAGACTGTAAACCAAAATAGCTGGAGAAAAGCCACATTACACAGAGAGAACACATGAATTCCACACGCATGCAAACACACACACACACACGTTTGTATTCATATCTTTTTGGGGACCATCCATTCATTTCTATTGGAAAACCCCTAATCCCAACAATGGCAACCGTAACCGCGACCCAGCCCTAACCATAACCATAAGTAAGCCAAATGAAATGCAAGAGTTGTGATATTTTTAGATTTGCTGATTGCACTCACATATTTTTTATAAAATTGAGTTTCCCCTTGTGGGAACTGAAAATTGTAACAGATTTTTATCACATTGTGGGGATTAAATGTCCTCAAAATATAACACGTATAAGCCATCCACACAGACAATGGAGGTGGGATTCAAACCCACTACCCTGACGGTGCAAGGGAGCAGAGTCACCCACTGAACTACTGCACCAGCTATAATTATATTTCACATTTATCTACAATTTAACATTTTCATAAACTCCCCCCACCCATTGTGATCTCAGCAAGTGTGTAAACAGCAATTGAGAAGCCAATTCTGTGACTAAGTGTGGACTATTATGCAAATATTCTCAAATAAATTTTGTTTATGACTCAGCCTTTGCTTCAATGATACGGTGAACGTGCATCTTGAAAGAGCAGATCAGCATCATCTGGAGGTAGTGCTCAAACAATGAGCTTATTTAGTCCTTGCCATGCAGAAATATGGCAATGGGAAGAGAAAAAAAAAACACGCAAAACTGACAAATCCGGTTCTTGATGCAGATTCATAAGCGTGAATATGAAAGAATGTGCAGTGAGACATGTAAAGGCTATCCTTTGTAACTTTACCATTCCCTATGAGAATGATAATCATATCAGATAGGTGTGATGGGTTTTTTCCTCCTCATGTGTCACTGTATCCATAGAAACTAGAATGGCTACAGATCTGATGCTTTCCAGTCTGACTAGATAAGTTTAAACTGCACTTTGATGTTGCAATGTGTTTTGGAGAAGTATAGACACTAGAGTTTTACTGTTGGTTGAATGTATGAGTTCAATATCAATATAAATAATGCTGATCCTTCCATCAATCCATCCATCCATCATCTATCCTCTACCTTGTATTATGGTCAGTATCAGAGGTAAGCAGTGTTAATATACATTAGATTTCTAAATGGGTCATATATTATAAAAGAATTTCCCATAAAAGTCTTGCTTTTAATCACAATAGACAGTGAAAAGCCTTCCTCATCTATAAATGATGTACAGGTATAAATTTCTTTCATATTTTCTGTGGCATTGCTTTAACAAAAATGCAACAGCAATAAAGTTGTACAGAGTATTCTGTGAAAAAATCACGATGAAAATTTTTCTAAAATTATATTTCACGTGGAGGGTTGGGGGGTTGTGGTTTCGAAAATGTCAACCTGAATCAACACTCAAACAATGAACACATCATGCTGGTGCCTTAGCCGCTCACAGAATCCCTCCCCCCTCACTGGGATTGATCTGGATTGGCTGGGTTTACCATCAATCTCCCACACGTTGTCAGGGTTGCACACAGACTCAATGAAATGAGCCAATGAAATGTCCCAGAGTAGGCACAGGTGCAGAGTTTGGTAAATAATGTCTCAGGGCTCAGTTTTAGGTGTGTTTGTCTCTGCTGCCTCATAAACAATTACAAAATGTTTTCAGATAAACTAATTAGATCGAAGTGTAATTGGCCCCTTAGCAATCCTGAAGGCACCCCCCCCCACACACACACCAAACAAAACAGCTTTAAAAGCTATGAGGCAAAGAACAACCCATGCATTATTGATATTACAAGCAATATAAAAAAGCACCATTATAAAGAGGTTTACATCCAAGCCAGCCCCTCCCCAATCCATTTATAACAAACTATTTGCAGAATTTCACAAAGCTGTGATCTGGGTCTTACCACGCAGTGTCATGCAGGCCTAAATTATAGTATTCTAATAAAAATGACTGACTTGCAGAGATTATAAAGTGTGATCATTATACAAAGGCTATAAGACGTGTGAAAAATAGCTAGAAGCGGTGTAATGTGTTTAAATACCGCACTGGCCCAGTTACGAGGGAAAGCAGCCGAAACGAACGTCTGATCTGTAGGTTTTGCAGGCATTTTGCCTCGACTCGATCTGATGGCAGGAAGTGCATTTTTATGTGGGGGAGGGGCAAAGCTGAACACACATTTATCATCGGTCTCCTAGCGCCAAATATTTAGCCGTGTGCATCTGGACAGGCACTTATAATAAATTTGCTGACTCCTCCACCTATGTAGGTCTCACACATAATAACCACGCAAATTTATAACAGTGAGCGCACAAGTAATCCGGCACGTTATGATTTCGCTACTCCGGCCGACGGAAGACTGCAATTTCATTACGAGGAGTTAAAGAATCGGAAGATGAGCCTAAGTGAAATAAGAATGCAAACGGTGGTCTTCCTCTTGATCCCCTAAATAATTATCTACAGCAATTCAACCCGCATCAGTCAAGCGAAGACGCAAACAATAAATAATAAATTCATCTTTCAAAAAGAATCAATGAGAATTTAAAAGGAGCGACGGGATTTTCCGATTTGATACTCTTATAATCCTCCAGCTGCATTAGTACAACTGGCAGAAACCGAGATGTGCATTTTTATACTTTTAGATTTAAAGATCAAAGAAGGTCGAAGCCAACTGCAGTCAGTCTTTTGTTGCCATTGTTATAATTCAGGAATTCTCTGAACCATGAACTGCAGCTGCCAGGGACACAAACAAAGTCACAGATGGCTGTCCCCCCGCACCCCCTTCTTATTTACATAGTAATATAATATCAATTGCTATCATCACTGTTGGCAATATAGGTTTGGTATAAACGATCAAAATCGAATTTGCCCAAATTACCGCCGCGTTGGCGGCTCTCATATAAGGTTCGTCACTGCTTCACGTGGAGAGCGTGTCAACGTTTTCCCTTGCTTGTCTTTGTTTGTTTTCGCTGCGTTAATCACTCCCATTACCCATGACAATCATCGCAGAGGAGTCCACAATTTGTGCCTTCATATGACATAGCGTAGTTAATTTAATTACCTTCCTGTACTCTTATGTAATTACTAACGTTCAGCCCTTAATTAAATAGGCGTGTGAGGCGCCTGCGTCAGAAGAATACAAACGCTCTTTTCAGCTCATTGCTAATTTTCTAATTGACGAAGCATCATTAAGATTATTAATATTATGCACAAGATATTACTCTTTAAATGCCTCGGCGTTGTAATACATGTAGGCCTAAACTCATTTCATGTTTACAATTTGAAAAAATATATGTGCATATTTTTTTTCCAAACTTAAAGTTTATTTGGTAATCATTTTTGTAACAAATTGTGCATCTACATTGACCCAATCCATTGGTTGGACATTTACAAGCTGCATGTTAGTTATGTGACAATAATAATAACCTAAATGATTCCCCTGCAAAAGAGGTTGCTTATTCTGTAAGTACCGCAATATTTTACAGGGGCCATTCTCTCAGATCTGCGTCTGAGTTTGCCGGGTCTAAATATATTGCAACAATATAAAAAGTAAGATTAATATCATTAATATACAGAAAACCATGAAAACCATATTTAACTCATTAACCCTGTGACAAACGTGCGCCATTAGAGCTATTTTTAGCGATGCTGCGATCTCTTATTGCCCACGACAGAAGAAATAAAACTGCAAATGCAGATGGTCTCTTTGAAATATACAGGATTATCAGGATACGAATGTCTATACTGACTAAATATAAAAGTCAGTCAAATGCATGCTATATAGAGGCGAAAATCTCTTGCCTTTTAACTTTTTAAAATAAAAAAGTTTACACCTGCTATTAAATGTTGCCACATAAATTAATAAAGAAAACAAACAAGTACCGCAGTCACTGGAATGCAATAAATGTGAGATTAACGATCCCCCCAAAGAACATTTTAGGTCCCAAATTACAGTAAAGCGACATCCCAGCATCAGCGAGACTCAGCCCCCATTTTCACTGTCGTGTTTTCTACATTCGGGTCTTTGATAGCAGACTTGGACAGTACGAGTATATATATATTTTTCTTTGCAAACACCCTAATCCGGATCACCCATTCATGCCGATTACGATTCCAATTATTAGCATTCCGATCCCGCACCAACGTACGTGTAGCCTATATACCGGACGGCGCCATTCCTGGGAGCTTATCGGTCCTCTTTCCATGGGCGTTAACACTTGTACAAAAGTAAACGGCAAATTCGGGTCTCAAACTGGCAGCGCAAAGTCGGAGCAGGAAAAGAAGCTGGTCAGAGAGCCGCTTTCACTCTGGTCTCTGATTTCATCCCCGCTCGGCTCATCGTGGCCGATACTCTGCATGTTAAACGCCCGCAAACCACCTTGGAGGCTGGCCAGGTAATTCGCGGCACTTAACCTGTTAATACAGCTGATATCCGCATTACATTTCGATCAAGCGGCTATCGGCCCTCCAAATATATGATTAGCGATAAAAATGTACTAAAAGACCAAGGACACGTGGAGAAGCAACCAAACTTAAATTACCTGAAAATACAACAAAAAGGAGC
>JAABNY020000043.1:5926761-5941952 GCA_015164015.2 Brevimyrus niger | reverse complement strand
TTCAGCAGCTCAAACAGACAGTTACTGGGGTGAGTCGTGTCTTTGATGATCCTGATTGCTCTGCTCCAGCATCTCCTGGTGTATGTGTTCTGCAGAGACGGTAGAGCAGATCTGGTGCAGTGCTCTGCTGCCCGAATCACCCTCTGCAGTCCCTTTAAGTCTGAAGTACTATATAACAGTGGAGTTGTTATTGTTATATTGGTTACCTAATGACAGTTATTCAATGGAAGCTGCTATGCCTAAATGGAAGGATGAGGCTCAACCGATCAGAGAAGTGAATTCACTTGGTGTTCATGAAGGTGTTGGTTGGTGGAGTGATGTTGTAAGATTCCTGTGGAAATATTTCATTAGTTTTTAAGCACCAACATGCAATTGAAAGTTGACTGCAGCTTATAAGTTTTGTTTTTATATATAAGTTTCTGTGGATGACCCAAGTTGCTAATCTACTCAGTAACATGCTTCAATCTTTAATTTAAACCTGTTTTACATACTTTAATTGGTCGATTTTCCAAACTTGGTGACCGTCTGATTGGCAGAAGCTGACACCGTCACTGATGACACCTCCATTTGTATGCTTTGCATCGACACTGAGACTAAACACGGTTTCCAGCTCCATTGTTTACTTTCCGTTCGACTCATTGAGCACTTGCTCCATACACACTGGAACCTGATGTATCATTTTCGCTGGGAATCTCTGGAGCATTGGTTGACAAAGATAGAGAGAATAATGCAGAAAACTGAGAGGGATAGATTATCTGCTATATCTGCTTTACAGAGAGGTGGGTGATAAATGAACTAATACCTGCAATCTTCTTCCTCTTCCTTAGGTGGGACCCACTGAGCATCGCTTGATTCACTTTTCCCTTCTCACTACGACATCCCGTCTGCTTCGGAGCTTCTCCTTGGGCTTCCTTGTGAATCGGTGGGCTACCCCAAGATGTCTTCATCAGGAATTATTTATTTCAAGTACAATGGTGCTTTATGTCTCGGAGCTATACTGTCGTTTTTAGGAATTTTATGGTTGTTCTTGTCACCTTCTGCATTCCTGCAGCCAATGAAAATGGTCTCGATAAATTACAGTTCACATATGTAAGGTGTGCATACTGCTTATTCACCCTTTCAGCTTAATGCAAATTCCCAAATTAATATTCATGGACAGGTCACTGCTGGCTATGGTGGCAATTCTCCATCCTTCTACAATAAATGGTGGTGCAGTTTCTTGTTTCTCCATTGGAAGCAGCATTGAAGGTGTACCATATATTAAGCACAGCACGTTGGAAATATTCTCAGCTTGCAATTATCGCTTTTCCCTTGATATGACATCTGGGGGGGAAACAAGGAGGAAAGTGAGATGATTCCAATAAATTGGTGCATGCGGGGAGACGGCAGACAGACAAGAGGGGACATCGATTCCTCTGAGACTGGTGAAGGTTTAATGTAATCTGCTGATAAGACGGCCAATGATATTGTGGGTTATCCAGGAGGTACCCTGCCAGGGTCTGCAAAGGCCACCTTTATAGATAATGAAGTCAAAAGCGCAGCTCAGTCGCTGCTGACCCTCTCATCAGCAAGCCGATTCCTGCCCCGGTTCGCTTGGGCTGCATTTTGCATGTTAAAGGTGTCGTCGTGAGGGGTTTGTTAGCTTAACTGCTGTATAAGTTAATTCACCAAAGTTTAATATTGAAATAAGGTAGGTTAATGTTCCCTTATTACTAATACCAGTGCAGAAATAGTGCGTGAAAACCTCCTATGTCATATCAATGTATAAATTATCCATTTTTATATATATATTTTTTTTACAGTTTCATAGCATTAAATATAGGCACAAGAGAAGTACAAGCATATGCAAAGTTTTGTATGCTTCATGGGTAAGTGTAACAAACTGTTAAAAGCATTAAAAAGCTGTTAAAATCCAAGGAAACTTCAGGAATCTCGCACAAGGGAATAATGATGGGCTATGGACTGAGCTTTGAGGTACACCTGCCAGTGGAAGCTGACGGGTTTGCAGGCAGCAGTTGCCAGGACAGGAGAACCAGTAGGTGCAGGATCTAACTTATTACCTCATAGTAAATAGATGCCATTGGTGTGGGAACAATGTCTTCCATCTCAAGACTTGATGGTTTAGGATGAAGCCTGGATGAGGTTCAGGGAACTGTGATGAATGTTGGTTAGAACAGGAAGGACTACAAGGTAGAAGAACTGAAAAAGCACTTCTTCTGGACTGATGATGGATTCAGATGGACTAGGTATAAATAGGCTGAAGTTTCAGGCAAGATCTAAAGGGTCACCAGCAGTCATGGGGGATGTGTACAATAGTTACAGAGCTATTTATTGTTGCATGCGATGGAATCTGCAGCAAACATAAGCAAGTGTAAATGAGGGTTACATGTGAAGATCACACAAGTTTAATTCTCTAAGTCTCCGTGACCAGTTTCAGGTGTTACCAGTAGGGCAATCACTCCGTCTCGAGTCCCTACACCGCCTGCGATTCTTTCTGCGTTTCGGTATCTGGGCAGATGAAATTCCCCAGGGTACCATTCTGTTAATATGCAGAGCATCTCGCCTTGTAATCAGGACTTCTGAAAGGTTGTTCCCAGAGGACAGCAACAAATCATGAATACATACAAGGCCTTTCAAAAATGCTGGAAGTGCCTTTGCACTTAAGGTAGCAGCCGTATGTCCCCCATCCGCTATGAGGTTCCCCTGGTTGAAAACAGTTGAAAAATGTAAATGCTACCGAGTAATATGCTTTTTTTTTTTTTTTACATTTCTGGTAATGCTACAAATGCAAACCGAGTTTTATAAATAAAGACATAACTGGAATTTCAGAAATTTTGTGTAGTGTGTTATTAAACAACATATGCCACCATTTCTAGGAAAAATAAATAAATCTGCACAAAATTAGTATTCAAACACATTTTTCATAGCTTTTATACATAACCACCTCCTCATTTGCTGTTTTTAATTATATATATTTTATTAATGCCTGAGGATAATTGAATTCTAAATGTCATTTCTCTGCAGACAATAGAACATCATTAGCTGCTGTGTTGTATTATGTTCTATTATCTTTGTTTCATATAGGTGTATAATTTACAGCTGACACTGTATAATCTAATGTGCAAGTCAAGGTCCCTCCTTGGGTTCGTTGGACTTCCATCATGCTTTGCTGACAGTAAGGTCAGCAAAGTTCCCCAGAGGCCTGCCAAGTAAACGACCAGAAACTAGAGGTAAATGGCACATTATACTACAACTTCAATAATGATGGTTCCCAGTCATGGGAATTAACCGCCAAGGAGATATATAGCTGACCAAATGATTTCCCTGCCACTGATTCTTAAAAATGCATTGTAAATAATTACAAGTACAGATTATGGCAGGGAAACAATACCCCTGAAAGTTTATGATGTGTACACGTTCTACAGATAAATCTGACGGTCTCCCTCATGCAAAAAGCTTTGCCAGCAAAGCCCCGGTAAGCAATAATCTAATTATAATTAAGGGGCATAAAACATGCCACACTGCAATTAGACAAAATAGCCAGCAACCAATCAGCTGTGACGTTGATGGCAGAAAGGAAACAGAACGGCACAAAACAGGAAGCCCTGCAACAAAATGAAGGCGTTTCAGGATGGTTTTGCTTTATTGAACGGAGTCCTTACTGTTGAAGGGTTTCCGTTAAGGAGAAAACAAACAAACAGATTAAGCGTCACACAATGATTCCCACATTATCAGCAGGAGGAAATCCCAGGTTACTGATGATGTGAGGTCATAATCATTAGGTTTAAATTGGAAACATGACTTGTTTACAAGCACATTTGATATCTGAGATTTTAGCTAAATTAGACAAAATTATACAGCAACAGAATTTGTGTAATCGCATTTGTGATTTCTGGATTTCGTGCCAT
Organism: Brevimyrus niger; assembly: GCA_015164015.2. Classification (NCBI taxonomy): domain Eukaryota; kingdom Metazoa; phylum Chordata; class Actinopteri; order Osteoglossiformes; family Mormyridae; genus Brevimyrus; species Brevimyrus niger. The sequence goes on along the minus strand of JAABNY020000043.1, from coordinate 5,938,044 downwards.
GATCCTGTACAGCAGGGCTGGTGGACCTGATCCACGGAGAACCACTGTGGGTGCAGGTTTTTAGGATGACTGCTCACTCAGCCAATTACAGAGCAGAGGTTCTCAACTCCAGCCTTGTTATTGGTTGAGTGAGAGAACCTGGCCCTCCATGGATCAGGTTCCCCACCCCTGCTGCATTGGTTAAGCCAGGGGTTCCCAAACTTTTCAGCTCACGACCCCCAAAATAACCGTGCCAGTGACTCGTGACCCCCACTATCCTCGGAAGTGGTAAAAAATATACAAATGTTGCGCACAACGGTGCACACTTCACTAATATAAAATGTTAAAATCTTGATAAAATTTTATTTCTAATAGTTTAAAAAAAATATTTGATTACTTGGAAATCATCTCGCGACCCCGCTCTCAATGTCTCACGACCCCCCAGAGGGTTGCGACCCCTACTTTAGGAACCACTGGGTTAAGCATTTGAATAAAACTGGTAAATGGCACATAGCTAATTTTTTGATTCTTAATTATTTTTACAGCTATTTTCTGCTAGTGTTATTCTACACACTTTTTGTATCTTGCTCGTTTCAGAATTTGTAGTATGAAATCACAATGAAAGACATGACAATGATCCGAATTTGCCTTCATGCTACTTTTTTTTCTCAAAATCCTCACTATGTTTCAGTAACACCTAAATTGCAGAGTTCGATTCACAATGTATTTAGTGTTCACATGTCAGACCTTCTGAAAACCCTTTTCCAGTTCTAGCATGAGGTTTCGTTCACTAAAAACAAAACAAATCATGTATAAGCAGAAGAATTTGTGACAATAATAATAATTGTTATAATGCCATTGTAGGAAGCTTTTAAAAATGATTTTTAGACTGTATCACAGCGTTTCACAAATACTGTGATCCGCACGCTTTTTTATTTTGTTGGTTTTGGGATTTGTGGCACGAAGTTGCAATAAAAGAGCTTTGCTCTTTCAAATCCAGACAACAGTGTGTTGGATAATAGAGGACATCTGAATCTGCGTGAAGAGGATTGCTGTGTGGGGTATATTGATTTCCCCTCGCTTAGCATTTAAATACAGGCTATACAGCCTGACAGTGCTGCAGTGTTGCAGGTAGCAGCTGCAGCCGATGAGGTTTGGTGTAAAAGGGGGAGAAATGGTTTTGATACTGAGGGATTGCAAATTAAACATTCTTTTTCTGTGGGAATAGCATCCCATACTGGCTGTTCTGATACCCCATGCTATCTGAAATAGGCCCCAGCCCCCATAAATGGCTGTATGGATCAGACATATGGATCCACTTCAGGGTACAGCACAGAGGCTTAGCCGTTTGCACTGTACCAGCAACTCTGCAGGGTCGTGGGTTCTAATCTGATCTCCGGCGCTTTGTGTGTGGAGTTTACATGTTCTTTACATGGGTGTGGTTTTTCCTCCAGGTGCGCAGAATTTCTCCCAGGATACAAAAACAAGCACGTAAGTAAAACGGTGACTCTAAATGCCGTGTTGTCTGTGTGCCCAGTGCTTTGTGGTATAGCCGGCAGACTCACCACTGGTACAAGGAGAAGCGTTTATGGAAAATGGATCTTTTTCAGTTTCAGCACTGACTGTTAATTATATTGTTTTCCAGTATAGTTTAGCCAACCTTAATATGCTTTCTGCAAACACTTTCCTAATTCTATTACATTTTTATGCTTTTTACATAATATCACACTTGCCTTTTCACTTCTCTTGAAGATTTATACTACAACTCCTTTGTGCTGGCTTCCCTCCTTACTCGATATGCAGTCATTGTTAATTTGCAGCATGTCTTCTTAGCTGGCAAACATTTCACGCAGGATATATAACGCTCCTGTTTGCCCTGGATGCTATCTTTGTTCATGCCCTCTGAACACAGCTTTTGATAAGAGTGCCACGGACTGATGGGAGTGCTGATGCACTAAACGGAGAGCATGCACGGATGCACCAGCTGTCACGAAACTAGAAGATTATCGCCGGGGGGGTGGGGGGGGGCGGCTTGGAATGCCAGCCCATTCTGCCCCCCGGCTCGTTAAGACGCGCCATCAATTATGACGCTCTGAGCCCCACCGCACAACATTCCTTAATCCTGTTTTTATTTAATTTTTTTTCCAGAACCTTCTGTCATGAGTAACAAATTCAACCATTGGTTTGGGGCAACTCATGACTCAATCAATGGTCTGGTTAGGGAGTCTGTTTAAGTCGATGTGAAGCCGCACACTGAGCTGTAGGATTTGTGTGTTTTGTCGTCACGGCCTCTAATGTGACCAGTCAGCCCCACAAACAACAGTGTATCTATTTCTTTCTGTTTATTCGACTGGCTTTATACTTAAGCAGCAGAAGGCTCTTCTTAATGCATTTGAATTATTACTGTAAATTTGCTACACCAATGCTATTGTGATGAATTGGTAACATGTAACAAGATGACTTTGTGTGTGTGTGGCCTGCAATGGACTGATTCCTTCCCACTGCCGCCAGCCAGTGTTTCCCAGTCTACCGTGATCCTCTATTGGATGTGCGGTGTAGAGAATGGGTGAGTGAACGGTACACTTGTGATTTGATTTCTGGCCATGTTCCTCCCCTGTATTTTTTCTTCTCAGTTTTATCAATCAATATTTCCTAGAGTCTGAAGCCCTTTATACTGATATAAAAGATATTCACGGACAATGCCATTAATCCGACGACTAAATCATGTGCAGATCTGAGCTCATGCATATTTCAGCGCTTATCACTGGAGTAGCTAAATGCGCGGCCGCACGTGTCTCCTCAGAATAGCTTGCAGGCCCGCGTGTCGCTGCCCTAGCCGCACGGACGGCCGACCCGTGTGGACAGTGTGGTCTCCAGGGTTACGGCTCACTGCCATTCCAGATGACATCATCCGAGCCAGCCCACTCAGGGCTCCTGCGGCTCAGTGATGTCAGCCCGCAAAAGAGGCACAAAAAGTAAATTAAAATTTTTTAAATAGTCATGTTTACGTCAAAAGCAGTGTTTCTGTTTCTCTATAGCTTTCAGTGCTTGTGGCTTTTAAGCAAACATCCACACAAATGTATTAAATGCTAAAACAACAAGTACAAAATGCTGTAGGATACAAAATAACCTTGTTTTTCTTTTGCTTCCTTTAACAAATTGTTCACCAAATATTTATAGGACATTTTAGCCTGAAAGATCAGTATAAGGTTTGTTACATTGAGTTCATTATGTTGACAGGCAATGGGGAGACACGTCGGTCGGTCAGTGCGTACATCAGCATGTTTTGCATAAGCGATGGTAAGCATACAGATATATGTATCCCTAATCGAATTCATACGGTAATTTCCAGAAGCAGGAGATACTGTTGATGAGTAGAGAGAGTAATGATACCGTTGTTCAAAACTTACCTTTTGTCATTTTACACTCAGAAAGACCCAAGAATATTTAAAATCACCTACAGACCCTCTGCTTTGCCCGCATTAGTATCTTGATTATCTTTTTCTTTGTCTTTTACAGTTCGGCTTGAAATTCATGTGTTCAGTGGGTGGAAACAGATTGCATTGACGGCATCTGGGTTGTTTTTGAGACACAGCTCTTACTGTTGGCAGTTGAAAAATAATTACCTGGCCCTCCTTACGGAACGGTGTCTGACCTGCGCCACTCTGAGTAATCAGATACTTTCCCATGAATCAAAGGCGTTTATTGATTTTGAAGAATCAAAGCGGCCGAGGGAAGCAGAGGGCAGTTCAGTAATCCCACAGTGAAACGACAGAACCACGGCACCCAGCAAAGAGCCCAAATATTGACAGCAATTTGGAAATTAGTCTAGACACAATCTTCTCTTCGTTCTGTAGCAAGAGGCGATTACAACTGAACATGAAGGAGTGTGTTTGCTCCCCAGAGCTGTGAGGATTTCCTCCAAGCTCTCCGGTTTCCTCCTATAGTCCAAGGACAGGCGAGACAGCTTCTCTAATGTGAAACAAGATAATATGCACAATATACAGTCAGTTACACTATGCAACGATAATTTTACTCTGCATATCTTTTCAGCCAGCAGAAAATACAAATTAAACACAAATCAAGGTGTTTCATGAACATTAAACATGAGCAGGGGGCGACACAGTGATACAGTAGACACCATGCCTCACAGCTCTAAGACCTGGGTTCGAGTCTCCGCCATGGCTCCATGAGTGTGGAGTTTGCATGTTCTCTCTGGTTATTTAAGTCCAAAACACGAGGTTGATTAAAGTCGCCAAATTGTCCATAGATGTGCTTCTTTGTGTGAATGGTGTGTGAGTGTGGCCTGTGACAGGTTGGCGCCCCATCCTGGGTTGTACCCTGCATTGCGCCTATAGGCCAAACACACCCCCACGGCCCTGAATAGGACTAGCAGTTACAGGAAATGGATAGATAATCATGAGTGTTTTTATGACAATGTATGTGTCCGGGGATGAACTGTCATCTTGTCCTGGAGGCCCCTAGTCTCTTGTCCTGTGCTGACTGGCATAGCCCCTCCCCCCACCCCGTGCTGATAAGTGGCTGGAACATAGATAGAAGCCTCTCATCTGGGTCTTCATTTATGAAGTAATGGTGCAAATGAAACACAGGCCACAAGCACAGTTATAAAAATGAAGTCCTCTTCTTCAGCCATGGCCTGATAACACTAGATAGTTTTAGCATGAAGAGTCTTTATTTGAAGCCTGACATCATTATCGACTCTAATCCGAGAGGCAGAAAGAAACGCTCTCCGCCGGTTGCCGTTCGTTGATTGAGTATCGACAGTGACCGCAATAACGGCTCCGACTGCCCCCTTGTTCAGCCCTTTCTGTCGGGGGGGCACTAATCCGTCCTAAAGTGCCCAATTTAAGGCGAGGTCATTCCAAAGTCAAATTCATACTTACGCCCCTTGTGGTGAAGCACACCTAAACACACTGCAAAGCCCTGATTGGTAAAATTTAGAATAAGACGAATGTTGGGACATTCTATGCGGCATAGATATTATAACAGTCTAGATTGGGATGCAGAAAGTGATGTCAGGCATACAACGTTACTCTCGATAGGTGGCACCCTCTAGTTGTCACTGCGATGCTTTTCTTCAAGGCAGGATTGGAAATGCCTCCCGGCAAGTGCGACACTCAGAGCCCCCCTCCCCTCCCTCGCATCCCAAACCGCTTTAAGGGTGTCTCTGCTCAAAACTCACAATAACTTGCAATAAAGCTTGATTTGCCTTTTGTACAAGTATGAGAGCAGATACACTGGAATGCATTTTTTTGCATGTCCTGTTCACTTTTTTTAAAGGCGTATGCACATCCGTAGAGAGAGGAGAAGAGTGACCGTCCGCTGTCTACCCAGCACCTCTTCAGGGCTGCTGATTCGCTGCTGAAGGTGCTGTGGTCAAACTGCTGTTGTATTTAAGCCTTTCAGTGGGTTAGTTACTGGAAAAGAAATAAACATCTGTCTTCAATTGTAGGACATGAACTCTCGGGAATAATTTAAACAACATGTGTTGCTACTTAGTATAAAAGACAAGTAATATACAATGTACAAATATACAATATACAAATAATGTATCGATCGTTTTCCATCAGGCTTGATCAGCAGAGGTTCATGGTGAACCTAAAGCTTATCTAAGAAAGGAGAGGAAACAAGGCTGGACATCCTGGATGGGATGCCAATATATTGTCGGATGCCCACACACCAGTGCATTGTGAGATTCTCATACACAATGGGTGATTCTCAAAATGCATACTTGATTGTACTTGTGTACCTTTATTATGTCATCTTCCATTGCCAAAGACCAGTTCCAATACTCAAGAACAGAAGCACAGAGGATGGTTACAATCCCCAGATGTCATTCTTGACCCACCTCAAATATCAAGGATACATCTGTTCCATCCATCAGCTGTCCCTGTAATCAGAAGGCTGCTGGTTCAAATCTGAGTCATTTCAGCAGGACTCTGAGCAAGGCCTTTAACACCAATTACTGACCCTGACCCTGGTTTCTCTCAAAAAATGTTAAATAAAGAAAATACCGTAAAGTAACGTACACAGACCACCCAAAAGGTCAGCACATTAGCACTGTTAGACAGAAACTCAGGGTCACATTCCCAGCCAATCAGTGCCTGGTATTCCTTTAACCATGGTTACCATGGAAATCTCTCCAAATATAAACTGTGAATATGCCAGTGCTATGTTCTTAACAGACACGTGCAGTCATCCCACACGGGAATCACGGCGTGTCATGTGGTGGCCGCTCCCCCACATCCGTGTCCCGGCGTGTCCCACATCCCCATTATTAGGGAGGAATGGGGCTTCAGAGTGTGTGGACTAGCCTCTTCCCTCCAGCCAAGGGTGGGAGCATGTATTGGCAGGCCTCTGATCGGCACGCCACGCGCCTACTGGGCCATCGTCTCCATGACGATCATCATGTGCTCTTTCCCACTGAAGATAGGCCTTCCGGATTATTGCCCACACAATGCCCTACATTCTTCCCCTAGCATAAAACATAAAATAAAAACCTAATTCAAAAATAAATTGAGCCAAACTTTTAACAAATTCCGCATTCGTCCTCTATGGATGACATCATGACAAGTTTCTTTGTGTGAATCGGAAAACGTGGACTGCAGTTGTCGCTAAGAATTTCCCACTGGGATCAAGAAATTTAATCTTATCTATATCAGGTTAACGGTTCACCGGTTTCCTGCAGCTACCCTGCCTTGTGTTTGTTATGACGAGGAACAAAACCCATCTGCTTTTTGTTCCCAAAGTTGGCGCTACAGAACCAGGTTTCCCAGGATTAACCACGACAAGTACACAGGAAATGAAAACAACACCACATGCCGTTTAGGGATGTGAAGGTAAAGCGATTGCTTAAGAGCCGAGTGGCTCTTTCATCAATACCCAGGGAGACCTTCATCTTCATCCATCATTCATTTAACACCCAGCTAAAACATTTACATCTCATTTGTCAACTGGCACAAATGCCTTCCCCTTTACCATCCACAGGTTGTCTTCAGAAACAGAAAACTCCCAAAAACGCCTCGGCTAGAAAACGTACAGAGAACCTAGGAGAGGTTTAGCCTCACGTTAACATCACAAAAAATGGTGATTTTTGTTCTACAGATCTGTATTTTTCACAGTTAGTGACCGTGGGCCATTTACTCTCGGTATTTACACACAAGCTGTAGTGTGTGTTTCTGCACGGCGGCGTACGTGTGATTATATGTGTGAGTGTGCTTCCTGTGGTGACCTGGCGTGCTTTCTGGGGTCTTCCCCTGCCTCGTGTCCAGAATCGCCACGACTCTTTGCTGGATAAGCGATTATAGGAGATGCATGGACAGATGGGTGGAAGATAGGCTCCTAGTAGAATTTGCAAGTGGACTGGGATCCTGTCCAGGGAGTTCTGCCTCGTGCCCATTGCTGCCTGATATAGGGTCCAGTTCCAAACCCTTTACTAGATAAGGGGATGGGAAACGGATGGATGGATTGATGGTGAAAATTCTAGGTAAACAAAGGGAAGGATTTAGATATACAGGCAGCCAGGGGCACTCATAAGGGGGGATTAAGGAGGCCCAGACACTTGGGGGGGGGGGGCATGAGCTTAGATAGTGGATTTGTTTGGAGAAGGGGGGTATTTGGTAGAATTTTTCAGAGGCCCAACCATTGGGGGGGGGGGTGTATGTGTGAGCATGGAAAATTGGTAGCTTTGGTTTGGAGAATAAGCCGGCCACTCAGTAGAATTTTTCAAGGGCCCAGTCACTAGGGGGGGAATTAGTATGCAAGTGTGCATAATGGTTTTGAATTTATTTTTCTTTTTGGAGGGGGGGGGCATTAGGTAGAAATTTTCAGGTGTCCCCTCATTCATTGGTCATGCTTTGTGGAAATCGCTGGAGGCAGTCAAAGAAAGGTTCACAAACAAAGACAAAGAAGGAAAACAGGAAGGGTTCTTTTTTACCTCTCTCCTTATTTGATGTCAGCTGGGCTGCCTCACAGTGACCGAATCACAGGCGTCTTTTTGAGGGCTGAGTCAAAGTAGCTGCCTGAGCCACACTGAGTCAGAGCCCAGCGCTAATCGATGCCCTCTGCTGACCTCTGCTCCCCCCCGCATTTAGAGCACCTCTGGGGGGGGTCGCTTCACATGCCGCCTAATTTATTTTCCTGGAGGTCGCCGGGTCCGGAATTTTCCACCTTGTCGGCGAATGTCCTCGTCGCGGTTTGAGCCGAGATCCACTCAGACAGGTGGGTCTACTACTCTACATGGGGCTCTGGCTCATGGGAAAAATATGAATAAATAATAAATGTCATGCGGTCCCATCTTTCCATCCTCAAGTGCTGTAGCTACATTTCATATATCACAGTTTTCATTTTCGCCTGGGTGGCCTGACCTCAAACTGAACTGGCTACAAGCTTGTTTATAAAGGCCTCTGCAGAGCTGTGCGATGCCATGAATAAGCACGTACACTGTTAGCAATATGTAAACAGTTTGTGATTATGGTCATACTCAGACAAGACAATGAGGTGTTACACACTCATTCCAGTGGAATCCATCCATCCAGCCATTTTCTGAAGCCTCTTGACCTATTCAGGGTCACAGGGGGTCTGGAACCCATGGAGGCTATGGCACCAAGGTGGGGCAACAACCCAGGATGGGGCAACAACCCAGCGCAGTTCAATAGAATCATTCATAATTTTACCATTTAAAAATTCAAAGTTGATAGCAAGAGTCAGATGAAATTGTACTTATAAACACATTTTTAGACCATTTGTCATTGTATTATAACTCTTAAGTACTTAGCGTTTATAGCATGAGTCATACAAAACTGCACATATACACATTTTTTAGACTATTCACAGTTTCAGTCAGAAATATATATATATCTCTTCAATTATTTACTGCCACCATGTACTGTTTAAATGGGAAACAGACGATAGGTTTTCCAGTTTCTCAGTTTTTACTGAATTCAGCATTGAAAGCATTATCAGTGATGAAATAAGCCTGTTTATCATTAATATCTGGGCCTACCCTACATTATATGTGCATTTTCAGTGAATGACAGCTAAGCTCAAAATTAAGTTGAAAACCAAAGAAGAGAAAGGTAAAATGATGTTGCAACTGCTTTACAGACTCGACTGCAGATTTTACTCTTCACCAGAAATAGTGTCAGTGGGACCGGCCGTCAGCAAACGACGGCGCCCTTTGATTGGCCCGCAGCGGCAGGTAGGAATGCAAAGTCAGCTCCATTCCGAATCTCTCCCCGGAATTTGCTGTTTTTCTCAGTCGCCTCATTGGTCCGAATGTTAGGGAATGAAAACTTTTGCCCCCCTGGAATACGAGACGTTCTTTTGAGCCCCGCTTGAAATATTGATGAAGCCCAGGCCTGACTGAGGACGGCCAAACTTAGGCAGCTCATGTTTAGCCTTGCCGGTAAATTATTATGTGTTCTGTGTTAAGACATAAGTTACATTTTGGAATTCTATCTCCCTCTAGGGAGGATGGTGATTGACTTGCAGACACAGGGAACCAGCGGTTCACTTGGATTAAGATACACAGAAATTGCATTCAGATCCCCCGTCGACTGACGCTCTGTGTGTCCTGGAGCGGGGACTGTTAAGTCTTCCCTGGCTGATCTGGCTTCTCGTCTCCCCGCGTCCAGCTTTCGGCCGCCGCGCTGCTGCCTGATCCCCGCTGGCCGGCCTCCGTCGCAGCTTCAATCACCCCCGTGACACGTGTGGCGCCGACAAACTGGGGAAGCGCAGAGTCGACGTCGTCATGGGCTTCCCGAAAGGGGCGACTAGCAAACGAACTGACGCGGTGATACTGGGGCGAGATAACAGAGGTAACCAATCACACGGGCCTATGAAAGGGACGTAAGATGTCATCCTTCTCCCAGCTGCTCATCCTGATCAGCAGTGTGGGGGCCAGTTGATCAGCTACCTCAGTTTATAAGCAAAACTAATCATCTATCATTTATAAAATAACCAGGATTGCTATAATAATCACCGGGCTATATAAACAAAATTGAAATGTTTGATTTCTTTCCAAGCTCAACACTGAAGGCAGTAATCAGTGTCACGACCCGAGCTATCGTTCCGCGGGGTCCGACTGGGACCACAGAGCTACGGTTTCGGCACCGCTAACCGAACGCCGCTTCTCCTTCACCATACAGATTTCCCGCCATCTGTTCGCGGTCTGCAGGGAGATCTTTGGAAGGCAAAACATATTTCAGTCATAGGCAGACTTTGTGTTCCCTGTCGCGGCCTCGCTTTTCAGACGGCAGCGCGCAGGCGGCGCTTAAACTGCAGCCGACTCACGGTAAATTTGTTCCATCATAGCGGAATAATGAGCCATCCGTGCTCAGAATCACTGCGCTCCGTTAAGTAATGACAAAATATTGTAGAGGCAGTAACCATGTTTGTAGTAGGCAAATGAGAAAATTTTAGATATATTTCTGTGTCGAGTGCTTTCCCCTGCGCAAGGTTCACAGTGTAACTTGTAACACTAGCAATTCTATAACAAACCAAACAGTCAGCCGCCAGGGCTTATATTTTTGTATGATCTTGCACAAATGTGGTAGCCAACAGGAGGCAGGTACATATATCAGGAAATCAATGGTAGTGTCGATAGGCTGCCTCGCTTCGGAAACTGATTGGTGTCTGCAGACGCGGAGGCCGGCGAACCGGAGGGCTGCTTTGGCGATAGTCGAGCTCCTCAGTGTTTATGTTATGGTTTGGCTTATTCTGCCAATTTCTGCTCCGGATCGGGTTTAACTTCATTGGAAGTGATGGGGGAAAGTGAGTCACTTTTTATTTTTTCCTCTTTTTATTTTCAAAGGGATCATTTGGCCCATTTCGTCAAAATGAAGTGACTCTCAGAGGGTCTGCAGGAGCTTGGCTGGATATGGAAAAGGACCAGTGTGTCCATGTGCATATTCAGAGATAGTTTTTTGGATGTTTCCTTAACGATTATGGCAGAAAATTCAGGTACCTGTATATGTCAGTATTGTTCATCGGGCCCAAGCAGAGGAAGGTGCTGGACTGTAAATGGGGGCCCTCAGTTAAATTTGCCAAGTTGAAGAAGGGTTACCCTCCTTCCATACATACATACATCCATTTCTTTTCTATTCCCGCCTTCCTGTTTGTCCTGTGCGGGGTTGCATGGGTCCAGGCAAATGTATTGGACTGCGAGCAGAATTCAGAGCAGCCAAAGAACCCCCCCCCCCCCCCCCCCCCACACCCCACACACACACACAACAAAAAGATACCAACAAAACAAAAAAAAAAACAACAGAAAATAGAAAAAGA
>JAABNY020000043.1:5903707-5918709 GCA_015164015.2 Brevimyrus niger | reverse complement strand
GTAGGGGTTAAGGTTGTCATAGTTAGCATTAGCATTTTTCCCATTGAAATGAATGAGCGGTCCCCATAAGGATATGTATACCCTACATGTGTGTGTGTGTGTGTGTGTGTGTGTGTGTGCGCGCGTTTTTTAACCTTCATAACTGAAAGTGACATAAAATGTCTGACTCATTCAACACACTATGAAAAAATATAATGTACTTAAAATATTCTTCTAATGATAAAAATAATATATTGAATGTTACCGTACATCTGAGAATGTCGAGCTGTTTTATGGCTTAGGATATAGGTGTTTAAGGGCTGCAGTAAACTAAACCATGACAAAATCTTTCTAGAGAGTGAATCTTGGGGCACATTTTGTCTCCAGATAGAACCAGCAGACCTTCCGAATGTGTTGCTGCACAATATAAACTGAAGGTTGACAGAACACTTTAGCTCAGAGAAAGCATTTGTTACTCAGACATGCCGTGAATGTTCAGTGAAGACACACCATTGTAAAAATGGTGGAAGTGGGGGGTCTGCTTTCTCCCAACCTGCTGTTAACAGATCTGATCTTCAAATGGCCATAGTAACGCAGCTGGATATTATCTGAGATCAGGAAAGACCGTCATGGAATTTGAACCCATACCTATTTTTAAAATCTGTGTCCTTAATCACCATACTACTTATTGCCGTTTCATAAGATAATATTGGAATGTTTAAATAATTGATCAAACATTCTGAATTCTGATTTAATTTTGACACCAAATCACCATATTCAGATTTGTGTATGCATGTATACACATGCTGTATGGATTAGTGTATGTAGGTGTCCATACACTATATAGATCTGTATATGTATGTCTCCATACACTATAAGGCTCTTTTCTTACAGAATGACTGTGCCCCAAAGCACAAAGCAATGTCAATAAATACATGCATAAAAACATGCACATAAGTTCCTGTGTGTGTAATGGCCAGGAGTCCCAATACGCCACAAGGTTTTCTGCTGGCGTTAACGCCAGAGGGAGTTTGGAACTCTGCAGTTATTGAGTCAACAGAGCGCTGGAGACTTGTATGCCTCAGCACTCAGCGACCCGCTCTGTTACTTCATGAGGTCTGCCACTTCGTGGCTGAATTTCTGTTGTTCCCAAATGCTTCCATTTTGCAATAATACCACTTGACCTTTGACTGTAGGATTGACGGAGAAAATTTCACTGACTAATTCCAAAGGTAGCATCCTATGACGGTACCACGCTTGAATTCACAGAACTCTTCATAACAACCAATTCTTTCACAAATGTTTGCGAACGCGAATGCATGGCTGGGTGCTTGATTTTTTACACCTGTGGCAATGGGCCTGAATGAGTAAGAGATATGTCCCAATACTTCTGTCTATATACAATGCATATATGTTAATAAAATCTTGTATTAACTTCACTTGGAAAAGCAAGCTCTCTCAGACTCTTATTTACCCTAAGGCTTGATTTCATCACTGTATATTAAAGCATCCATTTGTCGTGCTCCTCAAATTCACCCTCCGCATCACACACCTTCCTTGGGGTGCCGTTTCCCCCCACCCCAACCCCGCCGCCCCCAGGGCCCCCAGTCAACTCCCGAACATTCTCTGTGACTGACAGGGTCAACCCACTGCTTGGCTTCTCTCATTGACATCCACCACTCAGGCAGATGTCTTTTGGTGTGGGCCTGTCACTATTCAATGTTGAACAATGACGTTAAAGACAGACATGACTGTTCGAAAAGAAATAAATGATTAAACAAACACCTAAATACGCAACAAAGAGCATTAGGTTTTTCGAAAGCATATGCTATGAACAAACAAGGGCTTGAGAAGTAGCTTGGACTACATTCTTAGGTATTTATAAGTTTATAAGTTAGGTTTCATTTGTCTCTCTCAGTTACAGGTAATTGACTACAAAGAGCACGGGAAGATGCAGCTGGAGCAGACAGCTGAGGTGTTTGTTCAACACAGTGAGGGTCAAGCAAATTCCCCCAGATTAATGTGCTACTGCACCACCATTGATAGAGTGTGCTAAGATGTCACTGGCGGTGACCCGACGGAATCGGGGTGGCCTTTTAAAAGGTGCCATCCACAGGGGCTGAAGGCGGCTTTTGGTCTGCCCGAGGAAGAGAGGGAAAAGATGATACATTAAATACAGGAAGTTTCGATATGAGACACAACACAACGGTCATTAAAAGTAGCATCGTAGCATTAGAGTGTGATAACACAACTTCATAAATGCATAATTCACTTTGCCAAACACAGCGATATTTTGCACATTGCACTCTGTCATATTTCATATTTCAGCCATTCCTTATGTTTATCTTAAGCCCCTATTGGACATGTACATCCACTCTGAACTTTTCTAGACACCTCCCAGAGGAGGTATGTGTGAACTTAAACGTCCGATCTGTTGTACTGGACGTTAAACGGCCTTTACCCTGCTAGCTCCCTCAAACGAGGTCGGGGGGAATTTCTGAATGACCCCCCCAAGTGCAAAACGGAGCAGGAAATTGTGAATTCACTGCGACTACAACTGGCACGAAAACAGAAGCAGACAAACATCTGAAGGGAAAAGAAGAAGGGTGATTACATGAAGAAGACCCCGACAAACATGGCTAACTGGAGGGATTCAGGGCCGGTGCAAGAATCCTCGGTAAGACCTCAGGAATGACAAGAGACTCTGGTGAGTTTGATCAGATGACAAACTAAGCGAATTAAAAGGAATCAAACAGCAGTACCTACAGGTTGTTGTCCACAAGCCAGAGTGGAAATGACCTCGAAACAAGGAGCTATATTATTTTGTATGAGGCTATATGGGGTTCATGTCACCGGACAAAGACTGTGGCTTTGGTCGGTAGCATAGAGACGGCGTCCACCTAAAAATGCCCAGAGACATTTCCTACATCAAGTTTCCCCAAGACACCATACAGCAACATCAACGCGCAGAATGAAACTGATGTGTCGATCAATGAAGCGGTTTCATGTAGGCCTACAGGTAAGATTATATTTGACTTTTATTGCTTGTGTCTATTCATGTAGCCTAGCGATTGCAAGATGCAAAGCACAGTAACAGGTATCAGAAAATGTCTAACAATGCTAACCAGCATTTTAACATTCTCACTACTGTTCAGCTGTGAAACTGATGTCATTCGTATCACCATTGTTAGAGTCGCCGCGTCCTTCTCCACCTAAGAAGGAAGCAGAGGCACTCGGAAAGGCGATGAGGGATCTGTTCCGTGAGATGGACACAGACTTAACCGAGCGAGAACAGCATGGGTTGTTGGAGCAGAAGGAGTGTGAGGAGCGGGTTTGGAGAGAGGTGTGGGTGGAGAAGGAGCAGGGGATGGTCTTTTTTCAGGACATAACTTCTCTACTCCGATAAACGGTGCAGAGGGTACCTGCAGTGCTCTCAATTGGTGCATGTCACCACAGTACCTAGTCTTATGTTTACATCACAGTTTTACAAGTGCCTCTATATTGTTTTTGTGCTGTCTGATGTCTGACTTATACTTCTGTGAAGAATCTACACTGTTGGTAGACACGTAGCCGCATACGCTATGGCTTACTGTAGCTCGACATGCACTTTCCCAGATATGCAACTACAGGTAACAGACTTCAGCCTAGGAGTTCATGGCTATACAGCTACCTGAAAAGATTCTACACACAAATACAAAACAGCCTTAATCCTGTTGCATATGTTACTGACTGTGTGAATAATAATTCCCATGTAATGATGAAGAAAAGGAAAATAAAGAATGTGGAATCTTAAATTGTGTTGGTGAGCCACATGGCTAGCTAGCACTGAAATGCACTTTTTATGTTAAATAAAGTCACACACTTGGCTGGAAAGGGATTTGTAGAGTCCTAATGATACAGAGATTAGCAAGAAGGCAAGAAAGTTCACAGGAGAAAGAGTTTATTTTTATGGTGATCGAAGGCCAAATGTTCATATCCAAAGTGTTTTACTCGGCAGCAAGAAGTGCGCGAGGCCTCCAGCAGTCACAGCTGGGCGTCGCCTTGCACACTGGGCCATCAGATGATGAATTTCTTGGCCGGAAAGCCGGATATGTATGCAGCCTGGCACTGCTCCCTCCCTCTCTTTTATCGAATGCCCCAAATTAAGCAACACTGTTTAATTATATTATTTACAATTTAAAACTATGCAAATCTTGGCCTAGACGCCGGCTCACCATAAGTGAGCAAGACGGCCTTTGATGGATGCAGGGTGAGTTTGTGTGTGTGTGTGTGTGTGTGTGTATAGGGGGGGCGGTGCATAGTCTGAATAAGGAAGTAAATGGGAGAACTACCATCTGTGAACAATGATAACGTGCAGCACACGTGTTAGCATGTGTCTCAGAGCAAGGATGCGAAACTGGGAAATTATTCCGAGGCACTCTTTATTAAAACTGGTCCAGTATAAGGTTGTGGTGGACAATAGGCAGGAGGTGGAAGGTTCTAGAATATGGGGGGGGCAACCTGGATACAACTGTCACAACAGACACAGATACACGCACTCGCCAAGAGCGACACGAGCAGAACTCCTCACACACAGAATCATCCGTGGGCTTCGAGATACAAGGCTGCTTGTCCACTGAGCTGCCTGTGACTGAAAATATACATCCAACATTGCTATGTTTTTAAAAATGATTATAAAGTAACAACCATTCAGATTCTTTGGCCTTGCTGTTGGGCAAATCGGCAAATGCGATGTAAAACATAAATGAGTTACTAACATTAGAATAAGGTGATGTAATGATTCAGAATGTTTACATTTAAACAGAATCCATGTATACAGAATAAAAATAAATTAAATTCATAATGGAAGGTTAGAATGGAGTTACTCTTGTGAAATAATGAAAAAAGACAAATGGGATATTTGCTGTTTAATAAAGGAGATTATATTTCAAATAAACAGCTTTTTCATTCCAGAAACTCAAGAGAAAAAAAAAGATCATTTCTATTGCAGGGTCGCTGGTTCGGTTCAGGAAACGGGGCAAATTGATGCCGACTCCACCCCATCGAGCAGCCACTCGTAACGTGTAGCCAGGGGGCCTGCTGGGAAGGTGTCGCCTTGCATCCCTGAAACAAACAGCGCTACCTGATAAGACCAAGGGAAGCCGGGGGCCAATCACGCGAGCCCCATCGCTCTGCCGATGCACGCGGGGCGGCGATGGCCGCTGCAGATGGAGGGCTTTAAATACCAGCTACACTACTTGGTATCGAGCAGCGTGGGGCCAAGCCGTACAAGCATGACAGCAAGATTCCATATATATATAATATATATGTGTTTGTGTGTGTGTGTGTGTGTGTGTGTGTGTATTACTCTCCAGGATAACAACAAACGATCTCCAGCCAGTGTGCCTGGGATTTTGCAGGTCCGGTGCATATTGTATTCTTAGATATGATGATCTAACTGAAACACCCGAGAATTATAACAGGATATAAATGAAACATTAAGTAGGCAAAAAAAAAAAACAATTGAATGTTTGATTAATTTGTTAACTAATTGATGCACTATGATTTTCAGGCTAATTATTGCATTTCAGAAATTAATATGTATGATATTTACTGGCCAATTATTTATGTTAACATTCTTTCTTACGCCTCGTGTTTAGTACACCTCGCTGTAATATACTATTTAGAACCACAGGAACTGCCCACCGTCCTTGCAGAACCTTATACAAACTGTTAATATGCACTTTAATGTCATTCTACAATTCACTCATCAACATAGTCTGCTACTCCGAGGTCATAGAGCATGTGTTTGGAAAACTGTGGGAATCAACGGTGTAGACGGGGAGGTGGTGGTGGGGGGGGGAGAGCTGATTTTCAGGGGCTCAGCACAGGCGCTACACTGAAAGGCCGCGAGTCAGCAGCCTGTCACTTTCCCCCATTAGCATGAAGCCGTACAGGGGAGTCGGGCCTGAGCTGCCGGTTCTGCTCTCATGGATTCTGCGTTCGTTTCACTGCGTCATTAAATGCTCGTTTTCCCAGCTAACTACTGAGTATGAACAACACCACAATTGTCTTAAAGGAGTGACACAGTCATAACATGACCCTTTTAATGATGTTGACATTTGAACATTGCAATCTATACATGCTTGGTTTGAATGTGAAACAAATGCAAAAGAATACTTTACAGTATACTGGCATTTATGCAGTCAAAACTATTTTAAATACATCAACCCAACGGTCCTTCCGTAAGTTGCTCCTGTATAGTGTTACGTGGAACCTATTTCAGAATGCCCTGGGCCCCAGGAAGGGAACACAACAGACGGGATGCCAGTCCATTGCAGGGCACATAGTCACACAGTATGATTTAATTTGTAAATAGTCATTGTAAATGATATCGATATTCTGAATTAACATGAACTAATTTTTATTTGTCTTATCAGTCCTTAACTCCATTGATGGTGAAGGTGACTTAACCCCATTTTGAAAGCCCCCTAATAAAGCTACAGGTTCCTAAGTAGGTTCTCTCCTGCTAATTGTCAGCAGCCCAGCATCAGCCTCCCGTTAATGCGTTTCAGGCAGCTCCGCGTAGGTCGCTATTATTGTCCGCGGCAATCGCGCGAGGTCTCTGCGTGACCTTAAAGCCTTATTAATGAACCCACTGAGAGGCGGCAGCAGGGCTGCTTTCAAACAGGGCGAAGGGGCAAAGAGCTCAGTGCGCTTTATTTCCGCGGCTCCAGAGGGTGTGGTACAGCGAGCGCTGATGCTACACAGAAAATGTAATTTTTCATTCATTCTGAGGGAGGCGCCAGAGAGGGTGCCCTTGTAGAAGTGTACATGGTCGAATGATTGATATTCTGTCAATTTTCATTCCATTTTACTCTCTTTACTCTTCTGTCTCCAAACTCACTTACCATATTGTCTTTGTACAAGCAAACTCAACGCATGTAGCCTGCTACTATATGGTCTTATTGTCAGGGTTGCCAAATTTGGTCAGCAGGCTGGAGTGAGATCTTCAATTGGAGACAAGACTGCCCACACATATACATGTATGCAAGAGTTTCATTACCGTGTAAATAGTCCGCAGGGTTTGCAAACCCCCACCACATAAAAAAACCTTTGATGTAGTTAATTCTAGGTTTATAGTGGAGTTGCCGTAAGATTTCTTACATCAGCCTGAGAGTCACAAAACGTGAGTGCCGCGCCAGAGCTGGCAACCCTATATTACATATACAAGGGTTCCCCTGTGCATAGACACTGTTGTGCATAATTACCCCCTTTTCTGACTGCATGATTTAATACAGGTTGGGCACTGCACTTGGGGGTATCTTCTAACATTACTGTTTGATGCTACATGCTACTTTGTAGGTATGATGTAGGGGGGCCAGCAGAGTTAATATGAGACTGGGGAGGTTAATGTGCTAAAGGCTCTGGAGGCTATCTGCTCCTTCACCTATTTTTGGAAATAATTAGCCCACAGCTCGCACCTGTGTGCTTATTTATGTCCCCAATAAACAGCCACAATTAATCCCAGTACAGGGACAGTAACCTCATCGGCCTGTCTTTGACCTACCAATCCAGAAGAGTTTCATCCGATCGCAGGGAGGATGCCAGGTCGGTCCATCACAGGACAATCACTGAATCACACACTATGGACAGGTTAGCGATGCCTATGTAATTAACAGCATGTATTTGGGCTGCAGTCAGAAACCTGGGCATTTCATAATACTGATCATTGAGGGCAGGGCGGGTGGTGGATAGGATGATTCTAAGGGCCCATGAGTGGCAGGGGCCTTAAATATGGTGGGGGGCAAATTTGATATACTTGTCATATTTGTAGTGGCACCCATGCAGAGAAATCCTGGCACAACACAGGAAGAACATGCACACATCACACACACGCACGCACACATACACAAATGACCTCTATCCATCAGCTGTATTTAACACTGAGTCCTACATCAAGGCCCGCGTACGGCCAGAAGTACTGGATCATAGCCGGCGGATCAAGAAACCACAGGTGATCTGAGGCTTCTCATTATTACTAATATTTCTATTCCATTGGTAGACAAAGAGCACTTAACAAAAGTTATAGCTTGAGAAACAGTGTACTTGTAGCAGTGTACCTGCTGTGTACTATATATGTATGCTAAAAGAGGGAAGAATTGTTTATTATACATGTTTGTTAACTGGAGAGACAGACAAGTCTGATTAATTTTATTGGCAAGTTCTTATTATTACAACAGAACTTGGCAAAAATCTGAGAATTTTGAAGATCAAAGACTGAAACCAGTTATTCATTTTGTCACACCCGGCTCATCCGATCCTCCTGTGTGCCACGCCCCCACATTTACCTCATGTGAAAGCCCGATTTTGACCAGCTGTTTCCTGTTATTTCGACCTGCCTTGTGTATTTCAGTCCGCGTTGAAGTCTGTGTCCCCAGGTCTGCCATTGACATTGTCTTCCATGAGCTCCCTTGTCTGCCTGCTCGCTCGAATAAACCCCTTTCTTTTGGATTTCGTATCCTGATTCCCCGACCGATCGCAACACACTTGACCATAAAATGAGGTCAGTGGTAAAATCCCGATTTTTAGAATTATTTATAAGGATGTAGATAGTGACTGCAGAAGCGATTTGTATCTAGGTAAGCCGGGATCAGGTTTTAGTGTTGTCACCTGCCTGGTGCTCTTGTATTTTAATTTTTTTGTTTTTAATGTTTGTTTTGTTTCGATACGTTGTTTAGGTTTGAAGCTACCTTGATCCATTGGAATCTCTCAGGCGGACGTGGACTCTGTATCATTAGGAGAGTTCGATAAATCATGCCAGAAATGTAGGCTACCCACACCTCTTTTTAATTATAAACTGTGGATCCTCAGGACAAGCACCCTGGGGAGATTATGAAAAAAATAAAAACGTAGCTACAACAAGTGATTTCACATTCACGGCTGCCAAATTAAAACTGAAACCCATATGCACAGTGAGCGACCGTCGCTACCGAGTCACATTTGCCGCTCACCGATTGGGCTCGTGTTGCTCGGGAGAAATTTACATTCTGTTTACTCCGACTAAACGCCAAAGGAATCTCCGGATGCCAGAGCCACTCGTCCCTTTGGCATTCCCTTTCGCTACTTTCCTTTATTTTTTTTTTGTTTGTCACCATCGTTCGGGAGAAGGAAGGAGACGGCAGCTGTAAGGGTGTCAGTGACACGAATCGCGGCGTTTCCAATCTGAGTAGCCTGATCAGAGGGCCTGGAAGTAAACATTTTAAAATTTGAGGCTTTTTGTTTTATTTTTTTGAGAGGCAGAGCGAGAACGCCGTCAGGATAATGCAGGTGCCGTGTCGGACGCTACTTCATAGGCACTGGGCAGAGAGGCATCCCGATTGTAAATCAGCAGGATGCATTAGGCTGAGAAATAAAGCGCATCTGAATTCAGCACCACGGAGAGCGGACCGGCCACGCGCCCGTGCCCTGTTACTGGGTCGTTTCACCTCGCCCCCCCTCCCCAGCTCCTCTTGGATGATTTGTGGGTCGCTGTCCTGTTACGGATTTGCAGCATCTGCTCAGAGGCAGTTTTAGGTCGCTCCGGTGCCTGTTAACGTGTGTTTAATTGTACAGACACATCCAGCGCAGAATGAAGAAGAATAAAAAACAAATTCCATATTTCTGCCCTGCCTTTCTTCCTTACCCCGCCGGTTAAAAATACATCAGCCAATATATGAATGGGTGAATGAAAGTCACAATTTTATGGCACTTTACAAGGCACCTAAAGCACTTTTACAGAACCAGTGGGGGGGGGGAGGCACTTCAACCACCACCCCTGTGTAGCCCACACCTGGATGATGCGATGGCAGCCATTCTGTGCCAGTCCTCTCACCACACAGTAGCTAAGGTGGTGAGGGGACAGGAGAGAATTCACCAATTAGATATAGAGGATGATTAGGAGGCCAAATTTGATAGGGCCGCAGTGGGAAATCTTTGCCAGGACTTTGGGCTACCACCCCTAATCTTTCGAGAAATGGTCTGTTCTCCTTCTAGTTGACTTCCTGTTATGATTACAAGAGAAGTTAAAAGCATGACTTTAATGCTATGCTGGAGCTGTAGAAAGCAGCGTATCCTCACCGACGGTCTCTTGACAGTAAGCGCAGATTCCCAAACGCCTTTCTTTTACCCCTACCGCTGTTCTTTTCATCTGCTTTTCCCCCACCCTCCATTTCATAAATCAACTTTTAAATCGCCTACCGACATTCTCCTCCCCTTAGATCTGTATTTCAGCCTCATGCCACAGGCACCAGCGGGACTCAATCACGCTGGGGAAGGTCTGCTAATGAAAGACACGGCCGGGCTATCATTTACCGCCCTCCCTCCTTTGCATACATTAAGGGCCCCCGCCATCGCCATATAAATCAGAAACGGCCCGATGTTTGAGGTGGATAATTGTGCGATGTGGCCGGTACAGCACTTGTAATATAGTCACGTCAATCAATTCATAGGATGGGTTGTCCGGTCCCTCTGGTGTTTGCTTAAATCCAATGAAGGAATTTCCGCTGGTGACATTTGGACCATTGTGAATCTGATTTTCAAAATAAATGTTGCGGCTTGATTTCATTAAGTCGGCAGAGTAAAAGCAAATTTGTCTTATGAGAACCAATTACTGCGGTTAACTCCAGCAGGAGGGCGCTGGCTTTCTCGTGCCGCTCCCAGTTTGAGATGGGCAGATTTTCTCAGAATTTGCGCACAGCTGAATTGTACTCGACCAGTTAACGGGGTTTATTTTGTTACAAGCCAGCCGCACTGTACTCTACCATAAGAAGGTGTGACAGCAGCTTTTGACAGATTTATTTTTTATCTAAAGTGGTCAAAGGAGAGGTACAGATAAAAGATTAAGATTGACAATTCAGCATTGTGGTCAGTATAATAATAGCATTTCCATTCCGGAAGCGGTTCTCGTGTCAATGGCAGTCGTAGCTGAGTGGGGTCAGATTTACTCTGGCGCTATTGTCATCTAAACCTTCTGTCTCTCAAACACCATGGTGATTCCCTGGGCGACCACGGCCTCGGTGTTCGTGAGCTGCAACAAAACGGCCCGTCAAAGACCCGCTTAGGAGGCGGCGCCGTGAAAATGACAATGAAGGCACGTTAGGGCGAGTGAGGACAGCGGGTATTTTTAGCAGGTAACTTGGCAGGTAACTTCAGTGGAAGTAAATTTCTTCCTCTCCAATGATAAAAATTGTGTATTTTTTTTTTTAAATGAAAGATAGACATTCAGGTAAAATAATGCTGTGGGTTTCCTGAACTGGTACAAATAAAATGTGGACCTCATGAAGAATAATTGCACAGTGAGCGCCTTATGGGAAAAATTGTGGGAGAATCAGGGAAACTGATAGTAATCTAGAGTTCTCATGTTTTTCTCTTTTCCATTTATTTTTTTTATTAGCCACCCCATGTGACACCACACATGCAGCAGAGTTGGATTCGAACCCACAACCCCCGAGGTCTGAGATGACAGTGCTAAAAGCAAAACATATTAACTGGGTCAGGAAAGTCAACGCAAACAGACCAAACCCCACAAACACAGGTCAGCTGTAACATTGAACATGGGGTCTGTCTGACCCCACCCTCCCCCAACCCCCATCATACTATTGAAACAAAAATCTGCTGCAGCTGTTGACACTCGGAAACATGCCCATTTATGGCCAGATCTGCTGCCATTGTTTATTTTTTTTTCATTCCTCAATTAGCATGACCTGAAGTCGCACCAATGAAAATACCACATGCTCACTGCAGTAGCAAATAAAATTACATTTTACTGTCAGGGTGCACAAACCAGCCTTAAAGATTTAGCAAACACTGAAACTAGAAATGTTTTTGACTTCTGATACTATGTCAAGGCATTTTTTTTCAGTAGCTTAGACCCATGGCATGTTTTTCAGTATATGAAGGTTTTAGTTCATTTAGATTCAGCTGGATAAGCATTGGAGCAGAGTGGCTCAGTGAGGTATTTCATTTCCCCCAGGTTGGTTTGAATCCTTATCCTTGCATTTGGGTGTATGGAGTTTGTATGTCCTCCCCATGTCCTCCCCAGGCTTGCTGATTACCCCAAAAATCTAAAAGAATGAAACATGAAAAAAAAAAAAAAAAAAGTGACTAGGTGGATTGCCAATTCTAAATTGCCTGCATGTGTGCGCCCTGCGATAAACTGGCATCCCATCCCCCGCTCCATGCCCTGTGATGCCTACGATAGGCTTCGGGCTTCACCCCGATTCTATACCTGACGAAAGAGATTAAACAAAATGGATGCCTTGCATGATCACCGAAACAAGGCTTTCCGCCCCTTCCTAGTCCAAGTCGAGTTTTGCACAGTAATAAAAACTGAACTGGCACAAAGGGCCTCGCCTGCTCTCGGGGCACGCTGACTTTCCACGGGACCAAGGAGGTCCGCGCCGTAGTGAGGAATCCCCAGCTGGTTTTGGGCGCCGTAATTGCTAGCCGCAGCGCTTTGTGCTCACGACCTGACCTCAGGCGTCCGTCTCCGGCCTTCCGATGGACACACTGCACATGCTACCGCTGGATTTTCTCGGGTCTGATTAAAGACAGCTGAGCTCTTTCGCCGTTCCTGGTGCCTCATCATCCCGTGACCGCATGCCCGGATTGCCGGAGCCGGATATAAGTGTCCGCTAATAAAAGATACTCCCCAGAGTACCTCCAGAGGAACAGCCGATGCCCCGGCTCGTGGTATATCTCCTCGTCCGAGACTCTGTCAGGCATGTAAATGGTCATTCATTGTGCCGTGGATACAGGAGTCGAAGTATTCACAGCCTGAATGTAAAAATGAGCCATCTTTCTGAAAACTCTGTCCTCCAGTCAGCCTGCTCTCTAACCATTCTCGAGCTGAGCTATGCTCTACTCACCATCCGATTTAGGTCAACACCTTTAAATCAGAAATCCCTTTAAGACCTTTGAATCAGACATCCCTTTAAGACCTTTGAGTCATATGTCCCTTTAAGGATATAGCAGATAGACACTTTTTTTTTTTTCAAATGAACTATAACATATTTGTCCCTAATTATTAAAGTTTAATTAATTATTGAACCATGCACCACCTTCCCTATATAACAAGAAAAGAAATACATTTGTTGAACACGCTAATGCCTTGACCACATTAAAATTTCCTCACATCATTTAACATAAAATTTCACACCAGCCCTCCACCCTCCAAAATTGATTTAATCCAATTTGTGCCTTTTTAAAACGTCTGAGACCTCAACAGGCTAGCGGACAGAATGCCGTAGGTGGGATTCGGTCTGGACGTGTCTTGAGAGAAAAAATGCGGAGGACTTTGTCAGGAGTGGGGGAGAAAAACAGTTTGATCAAAGGGATCCCGCCGCTCAGAAGCAATTAGCCAGACAGCCCTGCGCCCAACGGACGCCGGCTCCCCTGCACCTTTTTCATAGACTGGTTTTTACGCAGCGGCTTTTAAAAGCGGCTGCTCCGCGCTGGGGCCAGCGGCTCAGGCCTCGACCACACGGGGGATTGTAGACCCATGGGGAAACGTATTTGGCTGCCTGGGTCTAGCGGCCTCCGTACGGATTTTATAAAAAGGCCACAACCCTCCAGCCAGCTCTGCTCACAGAGAGCCTTCAGAAGTTACTTCTTATCCTGAAACGAACCTGAGACACACTTAGACACTCCCTCCTCCCAGATCTTACGGTGCAAGGAATTCAGTCATGGTCCACCTAGGGGCAGGGTCACAGGGTCAGTGGCTTTAATTGAAAGCTGATTGGCCCCTGAGCGCACTCTGTCACTCACCGATTGGTTTATCATTGGATTATTACTGAGTGATGACGATGCTCATCTATCTTTATGAATTACGGTCCTTTGTATGCCTCCCATCTTAAAAAAATCCTAGAATCGCCCCCGGGTCCTATGTGCTTCCTGGGGTTATGGATGATAATACCTAAGCCGTTCATGGTTAGCCATCTCCCATTGGCAAGGTTTCATCTGGTGAAATGGCCACCGCAGCAGTGAATATCGGAGTTACACAGGCCAATGTTGTCCTTTGAGCTCAAGCAGGACCGCAGCTCAGCATTAAAGGATCCAGCTATGGGTGTACCGAAGGCATAGTTGAAACAAGCGAAGCTGATTTGTTATGTGCCGTGGTTGGAATTGACGAATGACGTGGAGGGAGCTTTCCAGGGGCCAATCAGCTCTCAACCCTGCTCCTGTATACATCCCTGACGGGAGGAGTGCAGTTCAGGCAGGTGAGCGGTGCTCTTGGTCCCTTCCAGAGAGACTAACCCTAACTCAATACTGCGGCTGGCAAAGTGGTGGTATCACTGCCGGGCCCTTGAGCAAGATCCTTAACCTGAAAAAACTACTCCAGAAGTGCCAGAAAAAAAGGCTGACCCAAGCCTCAGTCTCATCTGAGCATTCGTTTGTGTATGTGTCTCATAGTAGAACAAGATGAGATATGCGAAGATTGACTTTTGCTATCCGGACAACGACATCCTGATTTATTACTATAAAGTCATCTTGGAAACAGATCCATAGTGGTTTTTGCTATGGCCAATTTGGAATAGTCACGTAAAAGAAAAAAATAACTTGATCAGTGCTAAAATGGTGAATATTCTTCTAAGAACCTTGTGAGGGTACGTTCACATTTATGACCGTGTACTGGATATGCATTTGGGAGACGGCTGGATGGAATCGTTGTTTTTGTTTAATGCTGCTTAGCATTGTTTCAAGGATCAATGCACGGCCCGGCACGCCGAAAGGGACCTGACTTTGAAGGAGTCGCATGAATAGAGTGATATGGTCCAGTACCCCGAGTAAAGGGTATCCAGCCAAACCAGAGTAATTCGTGTTGGGAAACGCGTCCAAAAATAGCATGTGTTGTCTTGGCATTTGTGCTGACAGGCTACTGGCTTAATGTACTGGGATGTGAAATATCTAGGAAAAACAATCAGGACAGTGGGGGGAGGTCTTTCTCCATCTTAGTGCCAGTCGGAGCCAATGTGGAGCCCTAGGCAAGCTTTACCCCCCCCTCC
>JAABNY020000043.1:5890306-5903607 GCA_015164015.2 Brevimyrus niger | reverse complement strand
GTGGTGGGGGGGGAGGGGAAAGATGAGCGGGGGGGGGGGGGGCGGGGGTGGGGGGGCGGGGGGGGGGGGGGGGGGGGGGGGGGGGGGGGGGGGGGGGGGGGGGTGCGTCACAGAGAGGTACTGTAAGTGGAAGAAAGAATGCCACCCAATGATCTGGGCTTCCCACCCCAGCAAGCCCAGATCATCTTCTGATCTGCAGTCAGCCCACAAAGACAGTGCAAAGACACCCAGGCATGCTGTGTGTCATCAGTATGTACCATCTAGACTGCAAAGAATCCTAGGAGTTCCTGGAACCTTTGGCAGGCAGCAAAGGGTCTCCTGATATTAAACATTTCATCAAATGAAAAAATAATCATAAATATTTATGTAACATGTAATTACAAACTGCAAACTCGCATATTTTTTTGCTTTGGGAAGAAACTGTTGTATGGTGTTGCAGTGGTCATCAATGTTGTATGGTGGTGCAGTGATAACCACTGTTGTCTCACACCTGTGGGACCAGTGATTGAGTCTCTGCCAGGGTTCAGTGTGTGTGGGATTCGAATGCTCTCCCTGTGTCATCCGAGCCTTTCTGATTTTCCCCCCATGGTCCAAAGACACGCTGACGTTGCCTGAGTGTGTCGTGCGATGAATTGGTGCCCCATCCTGGGTTGTTCCCTGCTTTGTGTCCATACCCTCCAGTATAGGATCCAGACCCACTGTGATCCTGAATAGGACAAGTGGTTACAGAAAACAGATGCATGGATAGATGGATGTTGTACTTTGGATGGATGTAAGTTCCTGTGAGCAGATTGAAGAACCCGAATCAAACCCAGAGGTGTGATGCCACAGTCTGAAGCAGCAGGAGTGCCCATCTGTAGGAGCAAAACTGAATCCTGAAGCTCCTGATCCAGGCAGTTGAGGAACAGGGAAAATTAATGTTTAGCTTCAGCAGACAGAGGTTTTTCTGAAGACAGTTTCCACATCGCTCTCATGAATAGTGAGTGGCAGGGGGTGAGACACTGGGGAAGCAGGTGCAGATCGGGCTCAGGCTGGGGTGGGGGACCAGTCTTCCTTTTAGGCTTTTCCAAACTGACTTGGTATTATTGGCAGAAATTTGATCCTGCAGCTAGAAATGGAAATTTATGGCCTTCTGGGTTTCTGGCCTCACCCTGTGTCAGGCTGAGGAGTTTGGAGATCCAGAAGGAGCAGAACATAGAGCCACTGCTCTTTTAGACCAAGAGGAGATACCCCAGAATGAGCAGAATATGCTGCCTTGGAGGTCATGCAGCCACCATGACCTACAGAAGCTGTCAAAAGATGGACGGGAGGATTAATTTGCAAAATATTAAGATATACAAAAATGTTTTTACGGTGTGTATAGTTAAATATGCATTAGACCCTTGCGTGCTATATTTAGACAAGGAAACTATGATGAGCTTTAATTTATTAACTCATGATAAGTTGCATGATACATTCAGACATAATACATTGGACTTTTAAATTCATGATATGTACTTAAAACGTGAACATCTGGAAATACAGAGTGAAGGGTGGCTTGAAAAAGCAGAGTGATGGTATTTAATGAATCCCGGGCTGCTTTCTTTGCTTGTCACAAAGTCGCCTAAATGTGTTTGAACATCCTAAAGGCATGAGCTACAGCTGCCTGCATGGAATTTGGACTTTGTGCTTTCTGCTTATCCCAGCTACGCCGCCAGCAGACGGATGTAACTTCCGTCAAACACTGTGATTTTATTACATTGAGTTTGTGTTGTTGACATGTCACTTGGTGAGGATGTATCATTAGCGGTGAGCATAAATGCACAGATACACACACAGCGACAGCAGCGGGTTGTATTAAATGTTCCAGATGTTTTATTAGTGTTGATTGCCCTTGCTGTGTGTAACGTGACCTCCACAGTGTTCCCCTCGGCACCCCTGCAGCGGGGTGAGGCTCAGCCAGCCTGTAAGGGTCCCAAGGTTGTGTGGCTTCAGGATGATTTTCACTTTCAGACTCCTACAGACACTCTTATTCTCTAATGTACAGCAACCGGCTATTTTCACAATGGCACTTTCAAAACTTCACAAATCAAATAAAAAATGACCAGTTCGATACCTACAGAAAAAGAGATTTTAACTTTGTTTCTTTTGTAACATATTTAAATTTCCCTTTTTATTTCTTGAATTAAAAATATCTTTTCCTAAAACACAGAATGGTTTCTCTTAATCAGTGAGGAAGTGACCAAGAACAATATTTCCCACAGTGCACACAGACAGACACATGATGGACACCCACAGAGTGAGCGAGCATGAAGGAGGAGCAGTGTGCTTTCTCAGGAGCAAAGAGAGAAGAGGCTCCCAGCCACTCAGTCAGAAACAACAGACACTTTAAAATACACCTTAAAAATCATTCGACCTCTAAAAAACACCACTACAACCAAAAAGGTTACAAAAGGGGCCGAATGGCAGGGCTACGGAATGCTCTGTCCCCTAGAGGGACTTGGCAGGTCCATGGAGACTCAGAGTGGCAGTGACTCCAATGGGAATGTTCAGCAAGAAGGAAGTTTGGGCCCGCACAACCCGGGGTGGGTAAGGAAGAGGGACAGGGAGGGAGGGAGGAAGAGGAGGAGAAAGAGGGGAGAAAGGGGAGGCAGTGAAGGAGTATCATATTCACAAAACCGAGGCTTTTACAAGACATGATGACCCCGCCAATCTACAGGACCACTATGCAGCTGCCGTTTGTACATAGAGTAGAGTAAATAGAGCGGAATTTAGGTGCACAGCAATGAAACAGCACAGAGAAACAGTACCATAACAGGATGTAAACATTGCACTGTACTGGCAGGAGTTCACTGAAGGTGTAGTATAGAGACAAGCCAGCTAACAGGGACACATTCTCTCCTTTCTCGGGTCAGTCCTCTCCACGTCGCACACCACGGGTGGCGTTGTCATGGTATTGGGCTTGGGGGGGGGGGGGGGGTTGAGCAGGATGACTAAATACACAGGTCACCATTTAATAGTATGTTTCCTTTTCCACCCATCCTGCAGAGAGAGACACAGAAGGAGAAAGAGAAAGTGAGAGAGAGTGAGCGAGAGTGAGAGAGAAAATGAGCGGGGAGAAAGTGAGAGAGTGTGGGGGAGAAGGCAAAATAGAGTGAGAGAGTGTGAGAGAGAGTGAGAGAGAAAGCGAGAAAGAAATAGTTAGGAGGTTCGCTCACAGTCATCTTGAATTCTGTAGAGAGTCAGTATTGATCGATGCTATTGTGCTGATTTGCCTGTTCTATAACAATTGAAAGTGTTTCTATTGCGTCTCTTGTATGGGGGAGAGGTAAGGAAACAAGGACTTTGAATGAACTAAATCAAAATTATAAGCACAGCTGAAAAGTGCGCCTTATTCGGCTGAAAGCCAATCAACTCAGAAGATTAGTCTGCAGCCCTGAGATTGGACACCATCGCCGTCTTGGTGTGTGTGTGGCAGCACAGAAGTGATCCACTTTCAAAAGATTTCTAGAATTTCGTTTTTCTTCATGACGTGGTGGACACTACAGTTTTGGTTTACCTTTCATTTTTGTGCAATTTATCTTTTTTATTTAACAAGAGTGATCTTGCATTCTTAGTTTTCGTCTTAGTTCTTGGTAATGATAATAACCTGGCCATCCATCAGCTGACAGGGGGCCATATCGCGGGACTCACTGGCTCTGCGTGGTCATTTAACAGCCGTGACACAGAGTAGGCGGCACGGATGGAGCCGGCGGAAAGTAGGACTGTTTACTAGCCAATGTAATATGAGGCCATTTACAGGAGTAAGATGTCATTGCCCCCAATACAGACAGCTATTAAGGGTGACTTCGTACACATCAGGACTCTTACACTAATGTAGCCTGCGACCTCATTAATATCATAGGTCTCAAGGTTGTGTGTCTCCCAGGCAGGGAGCATTTTTGCTTGCAGTTTTCAAAGTGTATGTATGGCTTACACCACAGCTTCCGCATAAGGTTCCTCATTTAGGTTCTTGATAATATACTGTGAAGGGGGGGGGGGGGGGTTCTATCATTTTGTGTATAACTGACATTGGGCTGTTTGTTTTAGGAGCAGGGTGGGATCGATGGGGCTGTGCTTAGCTTAAGGCAGCGTACAGACCCTGTGTGACCCTCCTGGATATGTCAGTCCCTGATAGGCCCCTCCTCTGGCCCGCCATTCGCTGCCTCACCCCAGTGGGTGGGCAGATCATGCTTATAAAGGAAGTTTACATGCACTCCAAACGGCACAAGGTCATCAGGTGGCGGACTGTGTGAAGTCTGGAACTCAGAAAGGACCCAGAACTACACAAGGTAACAATGTTCTCATCCAATGTAAAGGATAAAAATCGAATGTCCGGAATATACTTCCGTAAGAAATCCCGTTAGTCCCTGACATCTACCAAGGGTGTCCTCGTGTCCCCTGCCTTGTGGCCTGCACTTCCTCGGTCAGGCTCCCAACTCACCGTGACCCTTGGAAAAATGGATGAACGTCGTCCCTAAAATCTCATTAATAAAAAGGTTATGGAAGAAGAAAATCACTAAAGGAAGCGGGGAGTAACCTTAGCAACAAAAGGGACCCAGTTGGGCAAAAATCTTCTAAGTTGGAATCCAACTTTGCCAGAGCAAGAATCTTTTGGAGACACTGACTCATCATCTCCACCCCCCTCTTCCCAGCCGCATTGCTGTATGCTTCCTTGATACCCCCCCCCTCCCCCCTTCCCCTCACATTTACAAAGGTAGGTAATATCAGGGGGGCTTAAACTGATGTACTGGGACCTTAAGTTGTGCCCTGACCACATCACTACATCAGCAGCAGATTCCAAGACAGCTATGGAGGGGGGGTTTATCAGATATCTTGAGCATGGAACACACAGGAACCTTAAATCATCTTGCCTCCCACCAAGACGGACAATCTTAAACGCGGCGACATGCTCCCAGGACGGCCCCCGCTGTCATTCAGTTCCCAAGCTTCACAGCTCGACGCATACGCTCTCACAATTACAGGCGACGTTATTGTCGGAAATCTAGTAAACGAATCGAATCTGACGCGTATGACGACGGAGCGAGAGCACGGCACTCCGGAGACAGCTACAGCTGAGAAATCTCAGTAGGGGGCCCCGGGGGGCGAAGGGGTGGGTTATCGCCTCTGATCGTCGCGCGAGTTAAACATAAACTTCCACAAACTGTATTCTTCTACAGACCAGCCATCTTTCACGATTTACAGGTAGTATTTAAAATTTATCGCACTCTCTTTTATATATATACACATACATACACACACACACACACACACACACTGCCCTGCTGCGACTCTTTCTGATGCTTCACTGAAGTTCTGCACAAAAAGATTTTCTGCCTTCGATGAGAGTCAAAAAAAAAAAACAAAACAAAACAAAGCGATTCCTATACTCTGCCTGCAGTGTGTTAAAAATACCTCACAGCCATTCAAAGAAGAGGGGGAATAAAACAAATAAACAGCATTTTTTTTTTTTTTCCACGGAGACACGTAATCTGCTGAGGTACCTCTGTTTACACAAACACATTTGTAATCTGCACTTGTTTATGACTGTTTTCCGTGTTTCATTATTCTTTTTAATCATAAAAAGTTACACCAGCCCTGCAAGCATGGAATTCTGGCTTTATCTAATGAAACAGGCACAGAGCATTTCATATGGGGGAATTAAAACAAACTCCAGGTGCACCCCCACCCCCAAAACTCCCAGCTCATCTACCCCAGGGCAAAGAGTCTGCCAGGTTGCAGGTCTCCCAGTCAGGATGCCCCTCATCCCCTCAAAATCATCTTATTAATGATGATAAGAGATTTTGTGAACAACCAAACAGAGCAACTACACTTGGTTTGCTCCAGTAAATCATGTGCATAACTGTGAGAGCTCTCTAAATGTCACACTCGTGCAAGTAACATGATATCACATGGATCCTCCCCCCACCCCCCACCCAGGAAAAAGCAGCAGGTCACTGCGGCTATAATGTAGAGCTTATGCACAGAAAAACAGCTTCACCTATGAGACATGCTTAGGGTGAGAGGCGCTGGCCCCAGCTGAAAGCTGATTGGCTCCTGGAATGCCCCTCCCCTGTTATTCACAGATTCAAAATACATCATTGGCTAATCGTGAATTATGGCCCCTCTTATCCTCCTCACCATAAAAAATTATAGGGGGGAGGTTGATAATAATAACACTTTACTGATCCCTGTGGGGAAATTCTCTTCATGCCCGCCCCATCTTGCCCTCCCTGACACATTTGTACGTGAGTATAAGCTACCAGCAGTGGTATCCATGGAGCTGGGGGTTAAGGGCCTATGCTGCTGATGCTGGGCTTGTACTGGTGGCCTAGAGTTACACCCTTCATGTTGGACGCCAGCTGTAAGTGCAGGAGTGGAGCAACGCCAGCTGATCAGCTCCTTCGTTCAGGTCTCTTCGTTCATCGCATTTTCCCCGATTTCGCCCTCCCCAGTGCTTTCACCCCTGTGGATATTCTCTTTGATAAAGCTAAATTTGTTAGTGTTCCCCCCTTCCCTCCCCCAGTTCACTAAATCCCCGTAAATCCCCTAATAAAGTCTCCTTTCAGATCTCCTCTTTGAGCACCATGTGAATACGTTCACCAATCAGACGGGACAGTGTCCCCCTGGCGGCGCCCAGCCGCCCCCAATTACGGGAGTGCAAAAGCCTACAAAAGAACGCAGCTGGGAGCATGTTGTCACCCCCTCGAACACGCGCAGGAGGGCACGGGGGAGGGAGAGTCCCTGAAGGACAACAAAATCATGGCAAAGTGGTACACAGCTGGAGTGTTGGGGGGGACAAATAGTGAAGGAAACTATCTTCCACGAGCAAAGAACACAGTCAGCGTGCCGCTGAGCGTGCTCTGCACAGTCGGGGTGTCACAGCCGGGACAGCGGCCCTCGTACTTCCTGTCACAATTCTGTTCGTTTTTTTTTTTCCCCCAGTGCCATGAATGAACGTGACTATAAATAAAATGCTGGACTTTCCTCCAGACAATTTAACTTAACTGACAGGTACAAGAAGCGCAATTTCTATTTTCCCTTTTTTCTGGGAAAAAAAAAAATTATTATAGATTATATTAGTGTCAGCTGGGTACGGACCATTTAGAAAAAACCATTTACCATTAGTCAATCATAATGTTTCCAGTTTAGAAATATATGTAAAGTCTTGTCATACGGGGAATAATAGATTTGTTTCTGTACTCCACAAATGATATTTTCCCATTGATGGACACATTCAATATTTTTTCTTTTTTATTTATTTGTTTATTTTCGATTATGACTTGCTGACAGCCTAATGTTACCTCTGTACCATGTAAGAAAACCTGAGAGAAAAAAAGCAGATTGTATGGAGGATCTATAGGTGGGATGTGGCCTCAAAATACCAGGGCTGCGGGTTCGATTCCAGCCTTGGCTCTGTGTGTCTGGCACTTAAGCTTTCTCCTGATGCTCCTGCAGCGATTGTCCTCCCATGGAACCGGAGATGTGCATTTAAGGCGCACCAGCGTCGCTAAAGTGCCCTTAGCGTGTGACTGCCCAACACCAGATCCTTTGCTTTTCCTCGAGCAGTTTCATTAAATGGGTGACACCAGAAAACGATGTCAGCCAACCAGACGAGCAGCACGGGGACTAAAGTCAAGGCTGTGCCACTTCCAGGAGGCAGAAGAGAGCTGGCAAGCAAAGGTGGAAAGCTCCGATCTAGAAAGTACAAATCCAGACCAAGGATTTGTTTCAACCAACCAGTTGAGCATAAAGAGTCAGTCACAGAGAACTCAGCCGGTTGGTTGAAACGAAGTCTTGGTCTGGACTTTTTCTTTCTGGACCTGAACTTTCCACCTGTGCTACCAAATGGCACCAGATTAGTGTGTCGCTCGTCCGTGGGCTGTCACCGCCCACCAGCCCTTTAGTTCTATTCTAACGTCATAAAAGTATGTTTAAAATACGGCTTTAACCAAAAAGTCTGTATGCATGAATTAATCTACCATCAATAAATCTACCATCCACCAAATGTCCCCCATAGTGTAATAAAAACCTATTTTTCTATTTTCCGTTGTGGAGACCATTGTTTTGGGTCCCCACAAAGATCTGTGACTGCAATCATAGAAGAAAAAAAGTCCCATATTGTCTTATTTCTTATGTTACTTTTAGTTAAGGTTTTGGCTGGGTAGGGGTTAAGGTCATTATATTGGGAGTAGATTTTTCCCCATACAAATGAATGTAGACTCCCCACAAAGACATAGTTACAAACGTGTGTGTGTGCCCATCATAAATATTTAAGTACTTTCATGCCTTTGGGGACTCCTCTTTAATAAGGAAAATAATACAAATTAGCAGGCATTATGCAAGGGATATAGCCAAATTTCCCCTTAAGTACACAGCTTGGTTATACGTCGTTCAGCTGACATCAAACTTAATTAGAGAAATGAATAATCACACATTGTTGGTTTAGTGCAGCATTTCCAGTGCAATTAATTTAACAGTTTAATAAACCTGATGGCCCGCAGGCAGGCGAAACTCGCAAATCTGTGCTTTATGTGGGCTTTTCAATATTTTTTAAAAAAGAATCGTGATCCTGTCTTCCCAATGCATGAACCTGCCAAATTCCCAGTGGTGGGAGTCTGCCTCTGACCGTGTGGTAAAGAAATGTCCAGATTTTCAAGGAAACCCCAGATCAGCTGCCTTTACTTTGACGAAAGCATCTTGTTCGTTAATCAGTTTGTCCCGTCCAGCTTTCCGAGAAGGCGTCACGGAAACGTTTTTTTTCTCGTGAACGGCGTCAACGCGTGACTCACGTTTGAAGCCGAATCGCCTCCCGCGGGGGCAATTCCAAAATAAGGCAACTTTTTAAAATTTCAATTAATCCGGCGTCCTGGCAATTAAATCCCTCTGCCCGTGAGTCATTGTTTAGCGTCTCATGGACGGCTGCGTCACGCACCATACGGCAGTGGCTCCGGTGGCTGCAGCAGGGGTACCGCTGTTACTGGCCACTTCTGGTCAAGCCGTGGGCGGGGCATCCAGTGGCGTTAGCAGAAGTCGCTAGTCAATGGGACACTGGCTGTTAGCAGGGGCAGCTTATAAAAATCCTCTTCGTGAGTAATCGAGAAGAAAGTTGCCGCAGGGGCACAGGAACGGCCGCACACACCTGCGCGGGAGACACACCTTCGTCGCCCCGCCCCTGTGCACGGAATGGATGACATCACGCCCAGCGTGGAGCGTCGGCTCTTTGCCGTGATGTTTTTGCCAGAATCTTTGTATCAGATTTGACTGGGGAGAAGAAAATGTTAGAAGGACGCGCCCCCCCCTCTCCAAAATACACACACTCTTCCCCAGAGAGCATGAGATTACTGGAAGTCTTTCGTATTCAGAGGCCTGGAAAATCTTTTTTGCTAATCCCAGCCTCTGATGTGAACAGATGTAAGCGTGCTAAAATGTCACTTTAATCAGCATTAATTAACCATGAAGAAGGCTGCCACGCGACAAGCCCTAGTTCTTTAATTTAACTGTTTTATATCCGGCATATCTCTGCGTTAAACAGAAAAATAAAGTTTAAAATCCTGACCACGAACAGTCAGCTTTGCCCCGGAGCCGTTGCTAATGATAAGCTAGCGCGTACCCACAAGCGCGTTTAATTTCTCATTGATAGTGGAAACTCTGCTGTTCCTAGTTTAGCCTTGAGTAGTTTGGGGGTGACAGCACATTTTTACAAAATTTGGGAACATTTTTCACCAAAATTACAACCTTTTCATTAATACGATATGTGGCAGCTTACATTTTCCAAGTACAGTAATGACATTTAAGCATTCATATTGGGCTACATTGGATATATTCTACATCATTCTGCTTTGTTGTTTTAAACCACACACCGAATATCTCTCTGTGATTTGAAACCCCCTTTCCCCTCCTTATCGCTCAGATGTGCGAGGTTATTGTTGCCAGAAGAAATAATCTTTTTCATCCTTCCTCAAACTAATTTCAATGGGATTGAACATACATCATATTCCAGTTGCTCTCTAATAAACCAGATTACTGGAAAGAGGGGGTGAGGGGCTTCTACTGGAGCTGCAGAAACAAGAAATGGTACTGTCGGTTTAGCAACGATCCTCCGTACAAACACTAAAAAAACAAACATACAATGAAACAAACATACAGGCAGACTCCAGACAAAATTTCAACGTATGTTAATATCTGTGCAGCATCTTTGCATGTGCCTCCTTTGATGAATTGTTAAAATGAAATATATGCCCGCAATTGTACACAACAGAAATACTATTCAACGTATAGGATTGTAATTTCTCCATAAAAACATTTCTAATTGTGACCCTATTATATAAGTGATGGATGGATGGATGGATGAAAACATTCACAGATCAGACCTTATTAAGTTGTTTTTTATGCAAAAATGCACCGTACTATATATTCTATACTGTAGCATTGCAGAGTCACAGTAATACTAACAGTATCTTTTTGTGAATAACTTTACAGTGTGAATAGAGGAACGTTACATAAAGTGATCTGGGTCCTGTCAATACAAGCTGTGTTTCAAAGGCTTAAATGGTCTAGTGTCGCATTGTAATAGTCTAGCTTTGGTATTCTGTCTAAAGGAAGCTTTTATGGGTCATGGATCTGGTCCTTAATCTGGTCTGACCTGCAATCTCCAGCCTTTGTCTGATCATGTACGTCTCGCTGATGATCTCCCGGTCACGCCTTACCGTTATTTTGTTTTTTTCTTAATTCACCTGGAAAGCTCGCTATCAGTGAGCTCAAAATTGTACTCTAATAGTGACGCTGACAAGAGTATTGGGAAAAAGTACTTGCCAATGAAACTGACAAAACGAATGAAGATGACGCAATAAGACTGGGAGCCACCTGGCATCTTACGCTGACACCAAAGCCATTTACACCTCAGAAACCGTCAGAGAGCCAAAACGGAACTGGAAGCATTAACCGGTGAAGTACAAGCACACATGTAAAATACTGCATACACTACCCATGGCAAGGAAAGTGGTCGAAACAGGAATGGATGATGACAGTGACACCAACAAATCAGAGAAAACAAAACTATATGAAGGTGTTTAGACACCAAGACATTAAACAGGCATCTGTATGACCTGAAGACCATTTTCTAGCAGCGTACACACAACACTTATCATATCTTAAGGCCGTCCGGTGTTCAGGATGAGAGGAAAATACATATCAGGGCACAAAGCTGGCCAGGCAGAAGGGATTCATTTGGCTCGTGCCGCAGTGTCTGATCTATCAGTCAACCACAGCCAAAAACGTGTTTCAGTTTTCAGAGTGTCTGAAATGAAGACCAGCGTACAGATTGTCAGCTTTCATCAGCATCACCCAGCGTCTCGTTTCAGACCTTTCAGAAACACTGACGGCTAATTAGACAGCGGAAGAAAAAAATGCAAATATCATTATGGACCGATGTTCCACGGCCTGGAATGAGCAAAGAAAGAATCAGTATATATTTCTTATTATAAAACAGCGTGACACATGGGTGGGATGATGCTAAACACAAGAGCATTTTTTTTTATTACGAAAAAACAAACTGAAATTACTGACCCAAGGCTATTGCCGCAGTGTGCTAATGTAAAAGCATGAGTAAAAGACCTGTACATTACATTAATACGCATTGAAGTATATCAATGGAAATATACTGGTTCAGGTTATTAGCTGACCTCTCGTAACAATCTGTGCAGTGAAAATCATTAAATAAATACTTTCTTTTGAAATATGTTATAAACATTGTGAGGCAAAACGTGCTGAAAAATTGAGAAAATTTATGTTGAGTGTAATGAATTTGAAATACCAGAAACATTTCCAGATATGTAACCTTCATGTGCTTTCAGTAAGTATCTCCGCTATGCTGAACAAGTTCAAGTCCTCCATCTTGGTTTCGAGCTGTTCCTTAACCAAAGAGAAAATTCCAAAACTCACTCAGTCCATGGGACACATTTTCAAGAAAATTTCTGTACACTTAGGGTGTTGTGGAAATTTTACAAAAGTTCTGAGTACTGAGTGAGCTTTGGTTCCCAGTACTGTAACGTATGATGAGGAACACTTTGTGTCACTGAGGTCTCATCGACAACAAAAAAATGGACTAAGTGAGTCTTGGAAATTTACTGTTCAATTCTTTGTTACGGTTATCTATCTGTCCATCTTCCATGCCCGCCTGTCCTATGCAGGGTCATGGGGACCGGAGCCCATCCCACAAACTACAGGAACAAGGCAGAGAATAACCAGGGATGGGACACCAACCCATCACAGGGCAATCTCACCTTCACACCCACCATTTGTACCTATTTGTACCACACCCAGGGCAATTTGGCAACCACAATTTACTTTAGCATGTTAATGGACTGTGGAGGGAAACCGGAGAAAATCCCATGACGACCTGGGTAGAGCATGCAGACCCCCCCCATGGGGGACTCAAACCCAGAGGTGTGAGGCAACAGTGCAGACCACCGAACATGCAGACTTCCCCCCATAGGGGACTCAAACCCAGAGGTGTGAGGCAACAGTGCAGACCACCGAACATGCAGACTCCCCCCATAGGGGACTCAAACCCAGAGGTGTGAGGCAACAGTGCAGACCACCGAACATGCAGACTCCCCCAATAGGGGACTCAAACCCAGAGGTGTGAGGCAACAGTGCAGACCACAATGCCGATGTGCCACCCTGTTATCATTATATTATAGGTTACAGATCATAGTACTCAATCATTCAGTATATATGTAACAATCCAATACACCCACTGGAGTGATTCAGGCCAAGCTCACCAGAAGTTGACCTTCTGGGGGCAGGATGTCCCGTCTCTTTCTTTCACAGAGGATGACTAGGGTCAGTCCGCAGTGCGCACGCTTTGCGAAAAGCACATTCTGTCTCACGGATGTCTTTCTGTTTTGTCTTTTTTTTAATTTTTTTTTTTTGCAAGTCTGTCGCTTTGTTAACTTTCATGGGAGCGTGGCTGCCGTCACCAGATGCTGAAAGGGTTTTTTTCACAGCCCATGAAATTTTAATTGTCGGGCCTGTACCTTGGAGACACAGCTAAATCAAAACGAGAAATGGCTGTAACTGCACGCGGGTCACTGGGGAAAGATGCATAACGCAAACAAAGCCGTCCTTTTCATTCACTCCACAGCGGCAGCGGCGATGACGGCGACATCATAAAGACGTTCTTCCTCCATTTTCTCAGATGTCAGTTAAAAATGACAACATTGAAATGTACCTGAGTGTATGCATTTATATTTGCAAAAATATGCCAGTATTAGACATAT
>JAABNY020000043.1:5877815-5890206 GCA_015164015.2 Brevimyrus niger | reverse complement strand
AACCCTCACCTGCGCTATACACCAAACTCTCTGTTGCATTGTTTGTGTTATTATTGTATTAAGTTTTCATAATTATTAATGTTTGCATAACCAGCTAAACACACAATATTTACCCCAGTTATTATACAGAAAATACATTGTACATATAAAACGTTTTATGTTAAATACGTGTTTAAAAATGTGTTTTCAATAATGGTCTGAGCCTCTTCAGTATGTTTTTTTGCAATAAATACTGGAAAAATTCTGTTTAATTTCCATTGATGGGCTTTTTGTGGCCATGTCAGCATTTAGACTTTAGCTTTTGTCATTGGTGGCAGCCTGTGTGCCCCAGGATTATTTAAAAGTAAATTAAAAGTGTGGCTTATAAATAACCTTGCATGTAGCTTTGCAGGTAGACCACTGACGGCCAGTCTGTGTCTTGCAGTTGAGGAGGCGGAACTAGTTGCTAAAGGGGCGTTTCTGCAGGAAAAGGTCGCTCTGTACCCGGAAAGTTCTCTTCAGAAACTGCCAGGTGCAGGGTCTTGAGTTCGGGAAGTGTGGGTCGGCCTTAGCCCCCCCGTCATGCTCGGTACCCAGGATCTGGGGGCATGTGACAGTGCGAGATTAGGCTGATCCTGACTTGAGCCTCGTTAGCACATTTCAGCATCTGAAGAAGCACATTGAGCCTTTTTCGGTGCGTCCCTCCCTTTCTTTCCGATGAGGAGACGTGCAGCATCATCCCTAATGAGGAGAAACCAGTGCCTGGTCCAATAAATGGCGGCATTTACTACTTTTTAGTGATGGAAGGAAAATGTAACTTTAAAAAGAAGCTCATTCAGGATGAGCAAACTGTGGGGGTATTCAGTCATGCTGCAGAAAGAGTTTACAAGCCCACTGGCTGAACGAAAGCAGAAAAAATGTACAAAGAGGACACGTTTTCTCTCACTCCCTTTCTTTCTGCACATGTTCTCTCCTCTGGTAATGGGGGGGGGGGGGACTGAGGGCTCCCGTTTCCATCATTACGTAGCCAAAGTGGGTGGTCAAGTCGCAGTGTCATGCAGGGAGTGAGTAATGTTCCACAGGAAACGGAACAAGCTTGTGGGTGTATACATGGGCGGGGCCACAAGGACACTAGCCCCAGCTCTTTGGCCCCTGGAGTGCCCCTCCCCTGTCACTCACAAATTCAAAACATATTATTGGCTAATGATAAGGTTGGCTACTCTTAAATTCTAGTATTGCTGAATGGATTATGGGGACAGGACAGACAACTGAAGAGGCTGACAGACACTCACAACAAAACATTAGCATCTAAACAGAAGCAAATTGGACTGCTGTGTTGATCTGAAATATTTTGTATAGATTCCTAAATCAATTGTCTGGTCTGCGGTGATTCCAGCTGCCAGCTGGGTGTTTGTAGATCCATAATGATCATATCAAAGGTCAGGGGCTGCTGAGAGGGACATTGCTGCTCAACCAGACCAGAATTTATTCATCAGGAACAGCAAGCCATACAAAAAACTAGACAGTCACAAGTGAGAGGGAATGGCGTTTGGGGTGGGCAAACAGGATAACAGGGACACAATATTATACACTCAATGGCTATAGGAAGATGGAGTCAGAGAACATGTGAGAGATCTTTCCGAAAAAGACGTGGCTTTTGCTGAAAAGCTCACTAATGTGTTTTCAGTGTGATCCAGCAATTCACTTCTCGAGATAAAAAGGCCTTATTGTATATCTGAGAAGAGTCATTCCTTTGTTGCTATTGTTCGGTAAAGACCCAGACTGTAGTAATATGTACAAGG
Source organism: Brevimyrus niger (assembly GCA_015164015.2). Lineage (NCBI taxonomy): Eukaryota > Metazoa > Chordata > Actinopteri > Osteoglossiformes > Mormyridae > Brevimyrus > Brevimyrus niger. Next base: position 5,888,425 of record JAABNY020000043.1, on the reverse strand, counting down.
TTCCCTAAATCAGCCTTGCCCGCAACTCAGATGGGATTAGTCAAACGACACATGTCTGAAAAGTTACAAGAAATACAACCCTTCTCCTATTTTGCTTGGATCAATGTTCATAAAGAAATATTTATCTTTGCATGAATGATGAATCATCATTGCAAAATAGCATCTTTTCATTGGCTCCTTAAAACATTCATAAATATCAACTGATTAGATTTAAATATTGTAATAAATTATTCACAAAACATATGGGGAACATTAATAAAAAATTCAATTAAAAAAATTACTGGATATACTCACAGTGGGCAGGGCTCAAATAGCTATTGGAGCAGCCCTCTCTCCAGTGATTATTTATTGGTTTCCAGTGAGTTAAACCAGGCAGTGACTGACCAGGCACAGATCCTAGCTAGAATGGCTTAGCAAGGCTCATCCCACCCAACTGTGATGTTTGCCATAATAAAATTAAACATTTCAAAGTCACTCCCTCTGTGGTGGTGGAAACATCCTTTAGAGACGGCCCAGCAATGTGCATAATTAGCCGCAATCTCAATGATTACAGATCATACTCAGGTCTGTTATGGTCTTATTACTCCAGAAACTATTATATCAGTGCTTCCCCCAAGTGAGCAAAAGGACTATTTCCCAGGTCACAGGTTCAGTTTATGCACACAGCGCTGTTTGTAATGTTGTAATTTAATGCATTTTTGCACCGTTTTGTGGTTTATTAGAGTCAATAGGCTTGAAAGTGTTTAACGTTAAGCTAAAAGACGTTACGGAGGTGACCCTGGCCCTGCCTAACAGGTGGTCACAGCAGAAGTCATGCGGAAACAAAAATCTAAATGTCACGGCTGTTTGGCCTAAATAAAAGACGATAAGCCCGTGAAGGATTTTGACTCCATTAATGATATTTTAGTCGTTGACAAGCTGTCAGTTACGGTACGTCGTGGCCCCATAGATGTCCTCATTTCTGCCACTTCACCGGAGGACTCATTTCCCATGATTCCATGCACGCTGTAGCCAAATCCAGACCATGAATAATTACCAAGTGTTTTCAGATCAGTCTTCTAGGAAGGTTGCTTGTTTGTGATCAATAGTCGAGCACAAGCCGAAGCAACGTAAATAATTTGATTTCAAAAACGTGATATTTTATTGTACACAGTTATGAAACTGAAAACACCATCATCACAACATCCGTATAACGACAAACAAGATTTTCCATTAATGCATAATGCATAGGCTCTGAGGTCTCAGCCCTACTGAATTTCGCTAATGAATAAATGCAGAGTGAGCTTTATAATTCAGCCTGAACAAACACACGGCTCATTGTATCCCAGCGTTTTGGTTCTCGAAGACCCCAAACTGGTATATTTTGTGTAAGACATCCTGCACGACAAACTGCAGCATTTGGTAGCCGAATTAAACTCATCAGCAGAAGAGATTGGTGAGGTGCAGAGAAAGCCCCGAGTTAAATGTCTATCCCATTTATTCTATTTAGTCTATTTGCAGAAGATAATTGGTACGAAGCAGCTAGACCCCAGCCAATCAAACGCAGCCACTTTCATTCCATGGGGCTGAGCCATTGTCTTTTATTAAGCGTGACAAATTTGATTGACTTGAAATGTAAATATGAGAAGAGACAACAAATTTACCATAATAATAATTAGGATGATTAATAAATACAACTCTGCGTGTTATCAAGTTCCTGATAATGCACATAATAAGAATTATGGCAAGAGATGAAACTTGACTCATGTAATATATATTATTTGATATATATTATAATAGATATTTTCGTATGTGAAGTTGTGTAACATTTTTGGCAATAATCACATGAATACTTCTGAATGCCAAGGCGTGTTCATCCAACCCAACCTTACCTCAATTGTGAGAAGTGGGAGTGGATTTCATGTTAACACTTGTATTAACAAAAAGAGAAGGAGGTCACATTTGACCCTAGATGTTTGGGCTCAAGGTCAAAAGGTTCAAGGCCAAAGATACAGCGTCGTACCACGTTACACTTAGACAAATGTGTGCTCAATCAATATCATTTGACAGAGGAGCAGAGTAATCATATATTCTACAGGTTAAGGGCCATAGTAAGCAGCCTGGCATGTTATGAAAACTGGGTTTTACATCATAATCGATGGGAAGGCTGATCCATATAAGAGGAGCTGGATCCTTTACTGAGCTCATCAATACAAGTCACCACAAATCATCCATTCATTTATAAGCTGTTTTATCGACTTCTGCATACAGCGGTCAAAATATGACATGATGGAACTGGGACACGTCTAAGAAATTGAATGAATCATATAAACAAAATATTAATGACTAAAAATAGCCATCTGCAAGAAATACTCTTTTAAATGCTATAATAAAATTACAAAAGTGGATTGCAGATCTCATGGATCAAACTTGTGGTTGAAAAAAATAATACCATTCTGTCCTGACTCTCATCCATAATTAGCCAGATGTTGATGGATGTTGATGTCCCCAAACCCCTGTCACCACTTCCATGTTTAATTGCAAATGGCAGGATCCTGCAGAAGGGGAGGACGACCCTTTGAGGCAGGGACAACGTGACATGATCCACCGCTTAGTCCCCAACAGCCCCGTAGCGACCGGCGACGGACGGCCACATAGATCAGCGCCACGGCTAAATCTGTAATTACCCAATTGCTTGCCAAATTAATGCACGGACCAGGAATTAATTGGCAATATAAACTATTTAGCAGCCATTAGATAATCTCAATTAATGGTTTCCTTAATTAGCAAATACAAAGTGTTATGTATGCAACCGTCAGTGACACTGGTAGCGATCAGATCATCCAAAATAATTTTACAGAAGCCAGATAATGGCAACGATAACTCACTTCTCAGACACCATGATCCAAAGTGACGTAAAAAGTGCACACGGTGACCCAGTTTATGGTGCAGTTACAGAACCAGCGGAAGCAGTGATTAAGTATCGTGTAGATGTTCCCCAAATAGTGAAATCATGCAGACACACAAAAGCTGACAGAAATTTAAATACGTATAAAACCCACATATTTATCAAGTACCTATAAATAAACCGGAAAACATCTGAGAACCACTTAAACACCAGCGTGAGCAGTTTCCTTTTAGTTATATAGTGATAGTTGTTTGAATATTAAAAATAGTTATAAACCGGCTCATTACTCTGACAACAAAACAATTTTGTAGCCTGATTTTTACAAATTATATATACTTGCAGCCATGTGATATAGTGATATTATTTGGGCATAGGAGATGGGGGGGTTGGGGGGGCAGATTCCCAAATGCCTGGAGGGGTGTGGGATCATGGAGGGTAGACTTCTCACCCCCACGTGTCCTTATACGTCCTTAAGTTCAGCTGCTGGACCTTCTGCAGAAATCACGGCTTTGAGCCTAACATGAACCGGCTTTTTAACATCTTGAGGGTTTCGTTTTCATGCCCCCAATTATGAAATTGCTCCGGCTGTGGGGAGGCCATTCCAGTGACACACGGCAATCTGAAAGCTCCAAGGTCACGCAAGGACATCCTCTCACAAGCTGGCCAAACTTCACTATGGCTTTGAGCTTATGGGGGGGGGTGTTCTTTGCCCTACTGAGAGATGAATTCCAGGTCAGGTTTTGGAGCTCCTGCCAAGAACATAGGTTTGGTTTCAACACGGTTAGAGACCAGATCAGCCCCAAACCTCCTTTAGCCCTAGACAGATACCAAACTCCCGCAATATTGATAAGGACCATGTCTGTACCATCCACACCCAAATCTACACCCTTGTCTTCTGCAAACCCTAACCGGCTTAATTCTGCACACATCGTGATCCATCTTATCCACTCCATATTCTACATTTTTTAAATCATTTTTTCATCCGTAAGCTTTTAGACACATTGCAGGCCATGTTGTAAAAAATGAGTGCATATTTGAGAATTGTGCGTGTTCTGCCTGTGTTACACTGTCTACACTGTGTACAGGCATACAGTCAGGCTCATTGTGTAAGATTCTGTGTGCATAAATTTGCCCTACAAGAAACTGGCATCCCGTCCAGGATGTATCCCAACCTTGTGCTGCATAGAATAGGTTCCAGGCCCCTCTGGGACCCTGAGCAGGGTAATCAGCTAGAAGATAGATGGACGGATGGATAATTCAGGTTTCTACACAACAAAATGGTAGTAGAGCAGTATTAGTCTTTTCTACATTTACTGCATAATGAGTTACTGAAAATGAATTAATATTACTAGAAAGGCCTTAGGTAAGAATGGGCACATTTTCAAATTCTGTGGAGTTCTTCCAAAGTGAGAAGGTTCCGTTTTCATCTCTGCACTCCATCTCCTAGAACAAGTTGTGCCATTTGCTCACAAGTGCCTTTTTTAGTCTATTAAATATGGTCTGCTGAGTTCTTTCATCAAGTATATAGTGATTAATGCCTTAGTCAGCTATATATCCGTGAGGCTGAGGGATTCTCTCGCATGCAAATTTCAGCGGGCTTCCAGGGACCTCCTGAAATAAAGATGTCACGTCAGGATCGCTTCCCGATTCAACAATAATGCCAAGGAACCCGTTTTTTGCTTTGTTCCATTGGTCCTTGACAGACTCCCTCCAAACAAGTGAAAGGCAGGAAGATCTTTAAAAACTAAAGACAGTATTTTGTAGGAATATTTTTATTGACTTTTTATTTTCAGAGCAGCCTATATCTTAATACCACAATAACAGGTACCGCTGTTATTCACATCACTGAGCACAATGCAGGAGGTGACAGTATGTGAACATTCATTAATAGAATACTCCCAGTAAAATACTCCCAGTTATAACGCACATCTGGACCGAGTTTATGGATCTTGCCTGTGAACTGACTGGATTATTTGTACACTCACTGTTCCAGTTAGCTATGATGTTTTGAACCATGGGTCCTTACGGTCCTCTGGTTCATTGAGTTTAAATGGCTGGCTCTTTTCCAGGTCGAATGACAATAGAATCCAATATAGCTGAATCACTTCTGTTAAAAAGCCATTTATCTGTCATGCTGATGCTACCTACTACAGGGTTAACCTGTTTAAAACAGAAGCTGACCTCGGCCTACATGTGACCTTTATTATTATTACTCCCATAGAGTACTGCCTGGTACGCAATACACAATGAAATAACAGGCACAAATTCCCACCACCCATTTTCTATACTGATCAGGCACATAGCCAGGTAGTAAAGTTTAAACCTCTCTCAACCTTAATATTTGATTTAGACACCACCCCCCACAAAATTTATTTCTGGCGAAGGGGCTAGGTGCTGCAAATTAAATCCTAAGTTTCCTACTTGGACAAACTCCAGCCTGACAGTATATGTACACAAACTAAAGTTGAGCAGCACGGCAATTAAATAAATAGATTGCATTTCAATATTTTCTCAAACTTCCGGACGATTCACTATTCAGATTTCTTTCCTAGTGGTTTCAGCTCCTGGTTTCACATCATTCTCCCATCTCTATGGGAATACCTTTTTCATGTTCTCACTTTTAGCTGTGGTCACATTTCTTAGAAATATAACACTTCACAAAGGCTGGTGCATCGTCAAAAGTTTAAAGTCTGAACCATGTCCATATGAAAGACGTGACATCACCACCATATTTGTTCAAGCTCAGCCAGACATGAGCCATCTCTGCTAATTCTGTGCACGTTGAACAAGTCCAGCAGATAGTCAGTTTGCAGATCTATAGTTTATTTTTCCATTTATAGTTTTTTCAAAAAGTGTTTAACCGCAAAATTTACCTTGATTTTCATATTTCACACATCTCATTAAAGCATGTATTCAAATTAAATTAAGCGATTGTGAAAATGATCCATCTGTTACAGCACGGCATGGCGCAGGAGGGAAAAGGGAGACAAAACAAACGGACCCCGAGGGGTCAGGAAACCAAATTAACTAAAATCATGAAATAAAGCACAACTAAGAAACTAAGCAAAAACACAGGGAACAGAACTCAGCAGAACAGAGGAAAAAACACACCATAACATTCACAACAATGACCAACTAACAAAATGAGTGAGAGCAGGCACTTAAATACTCACAATCAGGGCAAACAAAGGACAGGTGTAACTTTTAATTAACTCAAATGGAATACAGATTTACTAGAAACAGGTGGGTGGATTACAATTAACTAATCACAGAACCAGGGAACGTCAACAAACGCTCAACACTATGAAAACTAACACTAGGAATAACCAAGAGATAAATAACTCACAGACATAACAGAACAAGACACAGGCAGGCAAAACCGAAACAGTAACAAGAATAAACCATAAAGAATACAAGGGACGCAACAAAAAGCTACAGATAAAGTAAAACTCAACAACAAACAAATGGTGAGGCAGGAAGCCCAGCCTCGAACCCACAGCCATAGAGGTGTTAACGTGTAAGTCACCCACTCAACCCAAAAGCTATGCAGAGGTCTGGGCGAGCGAGGAAAAACACAGAAAGGTAAAGGGCTAAGAGATGGGGGGGTGCAGGATGACCAGCAATACCTGCAGGCCAAATGGGGCAGGGACACGGACTAGGGTAAGAGGGCACAGACCCCGACGCCATCTAGCAAACTACATTAAAGACACAGAACACCACTGTCAGCATCATTATTATACCTGCCGGTGAAAATAAATCAATCACAATTTAGAAAAACATTTCTCCTACATAAACCAATCAGTCATCAGTCACTCTGAGTAACCACAAAGGATTTTTATATTGAAATAGAAGGGGTGTTAAATCACTCCATAAAACACACAAAATAAATACTGCTACATCATATAAACAACAGATGGACAGAAACATTTAATCACTGTATGTATGGTGTTGCGTTTATATCATCTAAACTTTAAATTCCTACTTTCTCAATATACTTTATCGATTGAAAATAAAAGGAATGTTGAAGTGCAAATGTATATGTACACAGTCATATTTGCCGTCAAAATACGCATAAATTTTCTTCTGTGTTTCAAATCCAGAGATTCATTATATTTTGTAAACAATTATTCCACTCTGCCTGTCATTCTGAATCGTCTCTTTTTATAACGACGTGTGGGCGGCGAGTTCCTCTAAACTGACGATCGTCTCCCTCGTCCTGTCATTAGCGAATTGGCGCGTCGCAGGTCTCGTCGTTCTTTAGCGTAGCGAAGCCCCTCGAAGGTATCTTCCCGTGTCTCTCACCACACGGCGCCATTTCCCCCGCATATGGATTCCATCTTCGACAGTCATCTTCCGATCTCGGGGCCTGCCGTGGAAATTAATGAGTTCCCTTCTTTTCCCCCCGGTCCGCGCGATAAGCAGAAGAGTGCCGTCACTGTCTTTCAGTGGAAGAGAGAGACGTCAGTCTGGATCGAGACGCAGGGAGTGGCTTCACTCTTGCGTTATGTGGCCCTCACAGATTGATGGCCACCGTATAAACGGCCATGGAGACTGACAGCTGTCACTTTGCGGCACAGATTAGGATGAATCGCACCAGCACCTGCAGTGCAAATGACCCCTTTGCCACACTGTTTGTCTCAGGCCCCCCCTTAACACGTCACCCTCCCCCACCTGGTGACCAAAACAAATAAACGGTGTCCTCAGCTGCCTGTTTAGAATGATTCAAGGCAGGCTTTTTTAGTGCCTTAATAAAAGCTGGTGTCACTAGTATCGAGACAGAAATGAACCACCAACCTATTCATTAAACTTGGTAGCACTGCAATAATGGGGGAAAAAATGCTTGTGTGAGACTGGAACTGCTGGCAAGAGGCGAACGACATGAGTCTTGGGCCCAACGGGACAGCGTGACTGCAGAAGGGGCCTTCGCGAGGCAATGGGGCATGTGACAAACATATCCCTGCCATGTCACGCAATTAACTCCGGGTTTGTTCTAACATTAAACCCTCTAGTGGTTTTTTATCCAGGCCCACAAAGCCTACAAATCTCAATTTCTGTATGATCCAGTGAAAGAAATTTAACTTTGGCTGGTGTGCTAGAATGTAACGATGCTGGAAGGGAAGACACTGCAGACACTTTCTGCATGAAAACCTAGACAAGATGCCTTCAAAATCTCCAGTCCTTTTTTAAGGGATTCCTCGAGGGTAGATATGAAGGTACAAAAAATCGGAACCTGAGGCTCAGAAGCAGCGGACTTTTAAGATGGGGAGAGTACTCTGGCAACCAAAACACGTCATGGGGTTGCAGGCCTGCAGCCAGAAATAAATTTCATAGGGGTGTCCTGTAGACATACTGAGTCCCCCCCCCCCCCCATAGATTTTGCCAGCTTGGGGGGCAGGATCTCCATAGATTTTTCTGAATAGGTAAAGGGGCTCCCCTTCCATAGATTTCGATGACTTAGGGGCCGAGGTGTGTTCGAGTCCGTTAATTTGCTAGTTGGCTACATGCCTACAGCATTCTTGCTGACTGCCAGTGTCTCATGTCTATCTTACTTCCTCTTGAAGGGGTTGGAAGTACTAGCAATGGCTAAAAGATTTGGATTTTCTCTGCCATTTAAAATCGTACATATTCTCCACATACTCTCTGGCACTTGTGGCACCTCCACAAAGGTACTTTGAGGCTGCAGTTCACTACTCTGATGATGTTCTGTTTTTCACTGTGGTTACCGTAGCATTCTCTCATGCTAAACGCATCATGGTGCATCATCTTCCCTATTACGACGTCTGAATTCACGTTAAGAGCCGACTTTCTGCCGGCGTGTGTATTACACCAGCCAGGCTACAAAGCTGCACTCAAATCAAGAAGTTGATCCACCGTTTTTTTTTTTTTTTTTTTAATAAACCCAAGCTTAGTCACTTCCTGCCCTTTAAAAAAATAATAATAATTAAATAATAAAAAAAATAAAATCTTATCCGTGTAAGATCGTGAATGATGTCATAAAATTTTTCGTACCTAACAGGCTTGTCTGAGATTAATGCCCAGATCAAGAAGAAAGTGCACCAAGCCAAAGGTATTTTTAGATGCCCCGTTTTTATTGGGTTGGGATATTGGTGATGTTTGTTGAGCTCGTGCTGTTTGTGCTGCCCCAAACAGCAATTTTCAGTTCTGTGAGATTACAGCATCTTTGCTTTCAGAAATGCTTGTGCGGAATCTGCAGGATTCATCCGCCGGGCAGAACTGAGAGCTCTAGGTTGACCTGGTTGTTTTGGTATAAGCTGGCCATGCTCAAGTGGTGTATGTACAGTATGTGACATTGTGTAGAGTAGCACATTCAATTGTCGACTTAAACTTTTTTTTTTTGAGAGACGTAAGGTGAGCTGCACTGTGTTTCGTTCAGACCGCAGGGATACCTTCTCCATCTGCTCCTGTCAGAGTCTCTTTAGTTGCTCAATTATGTGAAGTTTCGAGGGTAAAGTATCCACAGTAAACGGGCGAAAAAGGACTATGTCCTTGGGTTGACTTTATTTATAAGGAGCGTTAGTGTTCCTTATGCATAACCACCGCTACTTTCCTAAGCTGAGGTATGTTTTAGTGATACTGGCTAAAATACGCGCAGATTTTCCGACGGAATATTTTTATGCAGTCTGAAACGTATTAAAGTTCGATAGTGAACCAAGACCTCACTTGTGTCACAGGGCATATTTTTTACATCGCTAATCTGACTCTGGGACCCCGAAATCCAGCCCCCTTTATCAGCATCTGCAGGCTCCCAAGGGAGACAGAAACGACCACGACGTAAATGTGTCAGCACGTGGAATGTTCCGGCGGATGTTTCCGGGTGTCCTGCTGTGCAAGAGGTCTGACAGATAATGGAGGAATCCTAGCCAGCGTGCTGCCATTTGGGCTGGGGGGGGCCAGCCCTATGAATTCACCTGCCGCCAGGCGCTCTCTCGCTTCCCGTCTGCGCTCTCCCTCCTGGGAAATCTCCAAAGGCCAGCTGCCTTTATCAATGTGCCTTTCTGACTCGCCACCCGCGCCGGTCGCCATAAATGACGGGAATAAAGAGAGCAGGTAATGTGCCCGGACTTTAACAAAATTAAACTTCAGAATCTGATGTATTCTAGGAGATTTCCTGCCCGCTACAGTATTTCAGTGGCACGTCAGCACGGACAGACGTTAAACGGGGCCAGGAATTAAGCCTTTCGACGGTTTTTGGATTCCTCCAGCTGACAGCTGTTTATGAGTGGGGTAAAAAAAAATCAATCTTTTATTATTTAATTTTATTTTATTTTACTTTCCATTCATCGCACATTTCCTTTACGGCCAAACGGCACACGCAGTGACTCACACGCCCCGCTGAGACCGAACTGCTCTGAAATACTTCCTGATTAAGTCTTTATGGCCTTTTTATGTGCCTTGTTATTTGTTCTGAGCGTCATCAGCACTAAGCGGTTTGAATGTGCTCTGCCGGCAATCACCAGAGGGGTAAGCCACTGTGGGGGGGGGGGGGGGGCGGGGGTTGTGGGGTGCGGGCGGGGGGGGGGGGGGGGGGGGTGGGGCAGAAATCTGTCAGGGGAACCAGACACTTATTAAAATGTACTCTTAAATCGACAGGACTGTGTTATTTTGATAATCAGGGTTAGCCATCTCTTATCTTTGAGCATAATATACTGTAAACTCCTCCCTCCCCCCCTCCCCCCCCCCCTCCCCCCCCTTTGGGGCGGGG
>JAABNY020000043.1:5859360-5869729 GCA_015164015.2 Brevimyrus niger | reverse complement strand
GGTCACCGCAACAAGGCCAGTGTCAACAAGTAGGCACGCTCCGTTAGTCCGCAGGCTGGCATGATGGGGAGTGGGTGGGGGGGCGGGGGGGCGGACGGCCCCAGAGTGAAAAGACGTCACGCGCCTGCTGTCCACTTCGCAACATCGCCCATGCGCTCGCCGCCGAGCTGTCCCCTTCCACTGCGTCATTGTTAGCGTTTAAACAAAAGCTAATTTCCTTGCCATTAAAACACCCATTACAAGCAGGTGGAAGGCTTAACAGCTACATCCTGGGCCACAAAAGCAAATAAAATTACAGTGAAGTTACAAATAAATTTGAAACTGTGCCCAAGATTCTAGGATTTATCAAGGTGGGGAGCATAAGAAGGGCCATAATTCATACAGAAGGGCCAAGCTTATCATTAGCCAATGATATGTTTTGATTTAGTAAGTGATAGGGAGGGGAACTCTGGGGGCCAATCAGCTTTCAGCTGGGGCCAGTGCCCCTTTGGCCCCACCCCCTGTACATGCTCATATCTAAGGCAAGATTTATGTACAAGTAATGATGATACACACACGGTGTTGAAATAGGCCACTCCCGATTATCCTAACAATTAAGCAGCAAATTATTCAGCAGTCTTGTGGGTTATAAGAGGAGACTAATTATGATGACGATAAAAACTATTTAAGAACTGTTTTCCAAAACCACTTTAGCATTTCCATTAGATTGTAGGAAAGCAATTAAAAGTTGGCAACAAAAGTGTTTTTTCTTTTTAAATCTTTTTTACAGAGCTCATTAGTTGATATTTATGAACTGAGCCCATTAGTTAAGTAGGTTCGTTAACCATATTTGTTATAGTATAAATAATTCACTTGTATTAAATAAATAAAAGTCATTATTCACTTGAGAAACTTTGATGCAATGTCAGAGTGAAAATAATCACACTGCTACGGAATCCACACCCACCTTGATGCTCCCATTATACTTTGTCACCTCCAAACTGGACGCCCAGAAGTTTCCGCAAATCCCTTAGCCCCTTAGAATGGATTTGGTCCATCCGACACTCCGACTCGGACACAGAGTCTCGGGCATCCCGCCGGTGGAATTCTGAGTGCGTCCCAAACTTCATTAGAGGTACAGCAACAAAACAGCAGGCCCTCACTGGCCACCTGCAGCACCCGAGAGAGTTGGCAGATGGAAGATGGGCAGGAATGGTGCCAGAAAGACTGGATTTCTTGCCGGGCAGAAGATGTGTGGCACGGCATACGCGACCGGAACAGGCACACACACATTTCATCGTTGCACAGAGAGTAAGCAGCCAATCATAGTGGCTGATTGGCCATTTAACTTTTACCTGATTGGTCATTGCCAAGTCATCAGTATGACCAGTTAAATTACAGAGGAGGTCTCCTGTTTAATTTTCTTTATCTATTTTATTAGACAAGCATGATGATCGAACATTATGACACCTTGGTAGATCATTATTAAAATTGAATAAATTAATAAAATTTAATTAAACTAATGAAAATTAAATATTAATTTAAGATGGTAGCACCGGGGCTCATGGAATATAGTAATAATAATAATCATCATCATCTTTATTTATATAGCACTTCTTATACATGGAATGCAGCTCAAACTGCTCCACATATGAGATTAAAATACAACAACCAAAGACAGAGAGGCAATTAACACACAAGTCAATGAAATTATAGGATGGAATAAATCAAGTAAAATAAATAAGCAAAATAAAGCTAAACAAAAAATAAACATAAATAAAATTGAGGGTTCAAACCCTACCCCATTCCATGTGTGTGGAGTTTGATGGATGGATGGATGGATGGTTGGTTGGTTGACCAACACCAACAAACAGACCCAGGAAAATTCTTGGGTTTGCCTGTTGTTTACACAAATCCTTGGAATGGCGTCTGGAAACAAACGACTGGCCCCAGAACGCAGCTTTATTCTGGGAGAAGAACAATTAGTGCAAAACCCATTTGATGCAGAGAGACATTTTCCTAATTTCCTGCTTTAATTCTCATTGCCTCTGAAGAATGGCTGTATCTCAGTGAGATTCTAGGAATTAATGTGCAGACCTGTGTTCCTTGGTGTAATCTCAAAACAGAGATTATGGCATTAAACTTTTAAAAGTATATTCATTGCAATGGGTAACTTTGTAACAGTTTGAAAAATATAATACAGGTAAAACATTTGAAATACAATGAATAATGATGTCTATTTTCAGATATTGATATGACTGCATAATAGTTTTATTGACTTAAAATTGATTTAAAATGATTCTTGTATGTTACAAAAACCCTGTGAGCCCGGGGTAGGAGAACTGGGTGAGGAGTCTGACAGATGATATATGTATGGGCTTTCACAGGTCCACAGGAGACGCTTAACTTGACTAATAATCTGCAGTTGTTTTTGAACCAGGTCCTCAGAGACTCACAGGCCCTCCTGCGGAATGTTCCTCAAGCAACCATGAACTGCTAGAGCACTCTGCATGCCCTGGAAAATATCTGCAAGTCTGGGCACTTGTGTCTCACCATGTCGCTGACCAGACACTGGAATGGAGGACTTTCTGGAAAGTGAGCTTCACTTCTGGAGTCGACTGTTGATGCAACACAGCCCAAGACAAACACAAAGTTATAGGCAGTTATACTCGCTCTGTCTGCAAGGCTGTACTTTCCAGCTGCCAAAAACAAAGTGAAATCAAATAGGGAAAAAAAATAAATCTGTCCATTCATCTTTCAAACACTCATCCGGTCCACGGTCACAGGGGACCTGGGGCTGATCTCGAAAAGGTAGAGGTTCACCCTTCAGGGACTGCCGATGCTTCACAGTCCATGCACCCCCGACGGGCAATTTAGAAACACTAAGTAAACTCATTTCATGTCTTTGGACTGCATGAGGAAACAGTGGAAAAACATATAAACACAGAAAAAGCAGGAGCGGGGAGGGGGGGATTTATACCCCCAGCCCTGGAGGTGTGAGCACCAGTGCTATCCACTGAGCCATCGAATCCGCTGACTTTTGGGGAAAAAAAACTAAAAAAAAAAAAAACTTAAGAGGCAGTGCTGAGAGAGCCCTCACCGCATGCCTGACAGACCCATCCTGTTCCTAGACGCCGGAGGATGTCGATAAGATTTGCTCACACTCCTCCTGCTTGCCAGCTCCGATTCGAGCACCAGTCACGGTTTCCCGGGACTCCGAGGGGATTCGCCTCCCAAGCCACGTTCCCGCTCAGCCGGCCAGTCGGCCCGTCGTCTCTGTCCTCCTGCACTGACTCCGGAGAGCCCGTCTGCATGGCGACAGCCTTTACGGAGTGTCGCTGCAGATCTGTGTCCTCTTTAATATTTCACCTGAATACCGATGAAAGCCCTACTCAACCCACTGAAGTGTGACTCCCCCCTCCCCCGCCAATGACGTGTCCCCGTCAGCCGAAATAAATATCAATTTTCAACGAAAGACAACGGAACAACTGGCTGGACAGACTTGAAATGCAGTTTATATCTGTTTATTGTTTTTTATAATTAAAATACAAAATGATGCGTAAAAAGCAACATAACTGTACTGCATTTGAGATTTAATCACTTGCATGCATAATTCATATCACAGTAGCATCGCTTTACGAGTATCATTCTTAGTCTGAAAAAATCCTTTAATTATGAATTCAGACACCACGTTTCAAACAATTACATTACGATTTCGTAATTTTTTTGTAATTTTATATTTATTATTCCCACCACAATAATATGCTATTTACCTTGAAAGTATGTTACAGCGATGCTAATGAATTCAAACAGTGTGCCATCAAGCATAAAGACCACACTCTCTTCTAGCATGAAGGCCCCAACACTCGGTTCCGAAGCTCGCAACGGATAGTCCTGTTAGGCCTGGGACCTGATTTAGCATCAGCCGCAACCAGATCAGATGCATACAACCGGGTCAGGGTGGTTCTGCCCCATCCATGAGTCATGTAAATAACAGCTATTGCTCCTGAAGTCAGTTTGTAGGGATCCAGCCCCCACTGTGGAAGCCTTCTAATATTAGCGCTCAGCCTCAGGTCGCAATTCTCACTGAGGTCTTTTATTTCCTAGCACACATAAATAACAAATTAATGACTGCAGACATCTCTCCTCTCCTACGCTGTGAGATATAATATTCATTTGTCTGAGAGACTTCTCTCCAATGCTCAATAACACAGAATTAATTTATATTGATTAATGTTTAGATCTGAGATAAAAGATAGGAAAAAATATTGTTCTCTGCTTTTAGTTAATCCCAAACTGGAGTGGATTAATACATGCTTGTAGGTTCTCCCTGGTACTGGACAGGGCCTCTGGCAGACAGTGGTCGGGCAGCACCTAAGTGTTCATGCTGATTCCAGTTTAGGCCCCCCAGCTAAGTTAATCCGCCCCTGATCCGAAGTCGAAAAGAGCTGGTCTTATGCAAAACACAAGTAGTTATATAAGCTGAGGGGAAAAAAATCAAGAGAAATATAATTCTGTGCATGACATTTTTAACATTTCATTGGGTGGAAGCTGACCTGACCCAGATTACCCCCCCCCCCCCCAAGACTCAGATTAATGTTCTGTGTATGATAATCACAAAGGGGAGGCAGGAACAGGGTGTGGGAGGGGGGGGGGCTGAACTCAAACCCACAGACCTTCAAGCGGAGTGAAAAGCACGCGTCCAATCTTGGGAAGCCGTCCAAGCTTTTGCGACACGTTTTTCTGAAGAGTTGCCACGCTAAAGCATCTCCTGCCTACGCGTCATGAACCATGACACATGCCAGGTGTATTAACGGCTGATCTGTGTGCATCTGCACCTTACGTGTGGGATTCCACCCACGGCTCAGAGACACGCAGATCATCGGAATCGCCGTCTACAAATTGCCCTTAATGTGAGCTTGTGTGCATTCCTGCACGGCAGTGAAATCCCATCCAGGGTGACTCCAGACACTGTATGCCCATTGGATGACCATGACCCAGTACTGGATGGATGAATGGATGGATGGCATGTATCATCTGCATTTAGTCATACATTTCCCAGTATAACTGATCCACTGCTTTGCTGCATGGACTGAACTAGCTCTTTGGTATTAAAGCAATGAGAAAAAAAAATGGATTACAGGTGATTCAGCCCTGCCTTCATCCGATTTTTTATTCATTCATCATCCAGTGATTGCAGTTGGGTGTTTCCAAACACCTAAGATGAATTACCTAAGCCGCACACTTAAGGAGAAGTCAGCTGTACGACGCAGGGCCAGGTACAGCCGGGCGACACAGATTGTTATCCAGGGCTTAACTGGACATTGACATACTGCTGCATTGAGTTACGTCTTTGGTTGATGACATTATCCCTCTCGGCTGGCTGAGTTAATAACAGGGGGGGCTCTCTGCTGTGTTAATGTATGAAGTGTGCCTCTCGCCCGAGGCAACTCCAAGGTTTTTCTGGTGACTCGCGGGCCGTTTTCGCGCTATACGTCAAGTGAACAGGAAATGCATCGCACGAAGGTCTCCGAGTAAAGCTCTCGGTGGAAATGGTTCAAATTCCTTCAACGTGGCGCCAGGAAACATTCGTACGTCGGAGAGTTTCATAGCTGCGAGACACGGGACGCGCATCCGAACGCTGCTGTTAATTAATGATTCATAAGCCGTGGCATGAAAAAATACATGCTGGTAGAACGAGGGAAGCTACTTTGTTATCAGGGTGGAAATACATCATTGTCAGTATGTTTTAGAAACTTCCAAAAAAAACGCAAGATGATTACAAGGTTTTCAGTGGGTACAGTTTGTTATAACTTGTTTTAGATTACCCTGGAATAATTCCCTGATGATTGTTCAAAAGCCCTCATTGCTAGGCTATGATGATCTGTGATTCATTCATTAGTTAACTGTGTTAATTATCACCCTGTATTCTTCTCTCCAGGGATTATATATTATGCTCAGGTGATTTACTTCAGTCTACATGTTCACCATTCACAGACAAGTTAAAAATGTACATGAATGTGAAAGCATGTATAAAATTAAGATACTGACACCAAATGTGCATCCTTATGTATTGATTGGTGATTATAATCAAACCACTGGCTTCTTATGGATTGAGAGGGGAAAACCTGTTGAAAATCTCTACTCTGATGGCCCCCACCCTTGTCATCTCCTTAAAGCCCCTTCGGAAGAGGCTGATTGGCCACAGCTGTCCACGAACTAGCTAATGAGCCTG
Organism: Brevimyrus niger; assembly: GCA_015164015.2. Classification (NCBI taxonomy): domain Eukaryota; kingdom Metazoa; phylum Chordata; class Actinopteri; order Osteoglossiformes; family Mormyridae; genus Brevimyrus; species Brevimyrus niger. The sequence goes on along the minus strand of JAABNY020000043.1, from coordinate 5,863,515 downwards.
CAGTCAGATTCAGCCACCTACGTGGAACAAAGGGGCGTGGCCTTACCCCCCATGCATCTTTAACACCGCGTGCAATATTTCCCGCTATTTATGGCACTGTTAAAAGCCTCCGTCTGGAACCTGACAATGCATGCGGTGAGCATGTGTCCCAGTGACGAAAATAATTTAAGAAAATGACTATGTCCTTATTGCTTAGGTCTTTTTAAAAGTTGGCCCTACTCTTTACACGTTTAAATTATATTTCTGGGGGGAAAAAACTATAACATGTTAAAAATGCAAGAAGAAGGAGGCATTGGACCTCAACAATCAGTTAAAGTGAAAAAGAAGTTTCTTTCTAGTGTAAACAAATGCAAGGGCAGTATTGACAAATGGATTATTTCACACTTTTTCCCAGGAACAAAAGGCGATCCACCGCACTCTGATATGCTATGTCTCACCTCTCTTTTAGACCTCATGTTTTTTTTATGAGGGAGAACAGTCTGTCCAAGTCTGTATAAGTGTTACAGGGTCAGACGAGCCATGAGAGTCAACTTACACTATTAAGTCATGTAATTTTATGTGTAATTGTTACAATTGTTTAGCAGACCCTTTCATCCAAAGTGGAATACAGTCAATCAGTCCCAGGAGCAACTGGGTTTTAATGACCTTGTCGAAGGGCCTGATGGGTAAATCACTCCAAAGCAGAAGATTTGAACCAGTGACCTTCTGATCACGGACATTAAACCAGCATCACTGAACTGTAAGCTAAATACACCCTAACGCAAAATTCATAATACAACATCACAACAAACACGAATATCCTTATACTTCTTGTACGTCCTTATACACTACCATTCAAAAGTTTGAATAGGAATTGGATTGGCTCGATGGGCACTTCTTATGTGTCGTTGTCCTGTTGTAGGATGAAATCGGCTTCAATTATCTGCCCTCCAATAGGGTATGGAATGGCATTGCAAAATGGAGTGATAGCCTCCCATCTTCAAGATCCCGTTCACTCTGTACAAATCTCTCATTTCACCATCACCAAAGCAGCCCCACACCATCACATCGCCTCCACAGATGTCGTCAAGCTCTCCTCCGGCGTCTTTTCATTTCATCTGCATCTCAGAAACGTTCGACTTTGTGATCCGAACACCTCGAACTTTAGATTTGTCTATCCATAGCAGTTTTTCCAGTCTCCCTCTGTCCAGTGTCTATTCATTCTCCCATCTCAGTCTTTATTGACCATTCTGAGATACAGCTTTTCTTCTTCTGCCTAGAAGGCCAGCATCCTGGAGTTGCACCTTCACTATTGACATTGAGGCTGGTCTTTTGCAGCTACTGTTTAATGAAGCTGCCAGCTGAAGATCTACAGTACGAGTCGTCTGTTTCTCAACTACACACTCAACTAATATATTTATCCCCTTGCTCAGTTGCACACCAGGAGCTCCCTCTCCTCTTCCTGTTGTGGTTAGAGCCGGTTTGCACGGCTCTGTGAAGGGAATAGCACACAGCATTGTACGAGATCTTCAGTTTCCTGGCAATTCGCCGCATGGAATAGCCTTCATTTCTCAGAACAGGAATAGACTGACAAGTTTCAGAAAGTTCTTTGTTTCTGACCATTTTCAGTTATTAATCGAACCAACAATTGCTGATGCCCCAGATACTCAACTAGTCCAAAGAAGGCCAGCTTTACTGCTTTTTTTATCATCACAACCATTTTTATCAGTGCTAACATAACCTTTTTGCAACCTTCTATTGATCAGTTAAACGTTTAAAATGATAAACCTACATTAGCAAACGCAAAATTCCACTGGAACACAGGACTAATTGTTGCTGATAATGGGCCTATGTAGATATTCTAAACACCTATGTCAGGGTTATTCAAATCACGGTCTTTGAGGTCCAAGCCCTGCTGGTTTTCCAGCCTTTCTGTACCTGTGAGCTGGGTGTGAAACCTCTGTCCAATCAGAATCAGTAATTATTAAACAAACTACCTGGGAGAACTGAAAAAAAGCCCTGGATTTGGAATCTAGGTGCAGATTTGAAGAGCCTTGACATATGTAGATATTCTGTTAAAAGCAACCGTTTCCTGCAATCATAGTGTGACGTTCCCATTCCAGGAGGGGCGGGACCCGGCAGGTGTATTGAGTCTAACTCAATCACACTAAGATAGAAAAGGAAGCACAACCCTAACCATAGTGCGAAGTATTGAGCCAATGTCCCGATTGAGCCTTACTAAGCAATTTCTTGTCTCTCGTCTCCCCAGCCGCCTCGTGTCTGTTACTCTTACCTGGTTCCAGCGTCTCTCGTTATTACCTCCTCTCCCCAGCCCAGCACCCGTTCCTGATCCGCCTGCCCTGTCCAGCCCTGTGTCCTGTTTTGCCTCTCCCTTCGGTGTCCTGTCTACGTCCCTGTTCATCGGACTGACTTTCCAGACTTCGACCTTCCAGCCTGCCCACCGACTCCGATTATTGCCCAGCGTTTTGGATACCTTCCCTCTGTCAGGGCTTTTCAATAAAGCCTTCTTGCCTTGCATATCTGGGTCCGACTTTCTGTCTCATAGCGTCACACATGGTCATTTTACACAGTATTTCTGATCAATCTGATGTTATTTTTGATGTTTTTTCCCCAAACGCAAGTAAATTTCTTAGTGACCCCAAACTTTTGAACGGTACAGTATATCTTGCTTATTTTTTCTGAAAAAGGTGCAAATTCTCTCCGGTCACTTGTATAGAAACTTGCAGTGATACAGAAGTTTTCCAGAGCATCCACACGCATAGAAACAGCAGCGAGTGCCTCTTATACGTGGGTTATGGATAATGGGAGGTGAGGGAGGGACTTCCATGGGGGTGCCCTAGTTTTACATGTGCAAAGCAACAGGGATCATCCAGGGCAATGGAGCAATGAACTTTCAGCCAGGGCTCTGCTCTACCCAAAAATTAAAGCCGCGCCCATGTGAGTGACTCACCACGCCGTCTTCGGCCGAACTTCCTCAGCCGTGGTGGACATGGTGGAAGGTTCTGGCGTTTCAGGAGGACTATATCTGCCCCTCACAGGCTGAGGCGTTAGCAACCTCATGCCCAGTGCTATCTTCAGGGGCTGGATGCTCTCTGGCCGCAATATCAGGATAAGGGGGGCAGGGGCAGGGGGGGGGGGGGATTTTTACGCTCCGCGGGGGGCGCTGGGGGTTGGGAAGGTGCACGGGCAGGCGGTGACCTTCTTATCCAGCTGAAGCCCTCAAGCTGCTCGCGTAATGTCTGATCCCAGGAAAGACACAGAAGAATGATGAGTTTCAGCTGATTAGATCAGTAGCTGAGGCCACGCTTTGGTTCACAGTAACACTAGTATATACTCTAAGGAGTAAACCAGAATATTACAAACAATACTATTAATGCCACATCTTCACATCGACCCTATAATAATTGCTCTGCATTTTTCTTCAACAAATTGTGCGTCAAAACTCTTTTTTATCACCAATTCACTACATCATAAAATGTACGCCGTATGTACATTGAGTTAATGTTAAAAAAAAAATCACCTGAGGCTAAAGCGATAGCGACCAGCGCATGGAAGCGACAGCCAGCTCCTAAACTGACGATGAATATTCATGGCAGTGATGCTGAGTGGGCTTTTCCAACCTCGCGTCGTCTCATTCTGCACACGTGTGCTTTTAATTCCACTGGGAAACATCTCACTGATGGACTCAAAACCAAGGTTCCCGTCTCGCTGTTAGCTGAGTCTGCTGATGTCCGTGGTCTGAATTGCGAGATGCTACTAATCTGCGAGTACATGCTGGTCATCGTAATTTTAATAATATTAATCTCAATAGTCTGCGAATAACATACTGATACTACTGCAATAAAAATAATGACTTTAGGTTTAAACAGGTTACTACTGTAATTGTGTGTAAGACACAAATATGTCTTGTTTGCCATTTGCACAAGTACATTGGAATGCTTCTTTTCACATATCCCATCATGCTCTCTTTTGAGACAGACACACACATAAACACAGGTTAGACCAGAGGTCTCAACTCCAGTCCCGGAGGGCCGGAGCCCAACACAGTTTTTGGCTCACCCTCATTGAACACACCTGACTCAACTCCTTGTGCTAATTACCACACAACTCTTGAGCTGAATCATTTGTGGTGGAACAGGGAAGGAACTAAGTTAC
>JAABNY020000043.1:5843165-5853395 GCA_015164015.2 Brevimyrus niger | reverse complement strand
ACTCCACCCCTTCTCGCCTGTCCCACCCCCACCCTGCTCCCCCTCCCTTTCCCTCCTCGGGCTCGGTTGGGAGCAGAGTCAGATGATAGTTCTACGAAACGTATGGATTAACCCTGTTAATATTCCCTCTGCGCTCGATTGAAAGACGTGATACTAAGTGTCTTTTGATATCAGCAAAGTGCTGTTAATGCACAAACCACAGGGAACATCGCTCTTCCTTAACTTATAGCGTTCAGCCCACATATCAATATACAGTCCAGTTCAGGCTTAACATTAGTGAATAAGAGCTACTGAAAGATCCATCTGTAATCGGCTAATGACAGGGAATTCTGGGCGAGGTCAAGCCAGGTGACAAAGCCCAGCCAATCACAGCCATGCCCGACTAAACCCCTTTCCATTCCCCCTATAAATACCCTGAATGTCTTGAAAAAAGACCCGCTGTGCTGACACAAGCCCAAAGATCTGCCCCCTGTCCACCATGTTCCCTGGCCACAATTCCTCTGCTCTGTAGTCCTTGACACCATTGTCCTTCAGAGAACAAAAAAAGGTTATCTTCACCTCCCCAATTCACCATTGCACGAATCTATTACCAAGCTGACGACAGCTGGTCTTACAGGTACTTTCTATATGCAAGTCAGAAAGAAATCCACCGTAGCAAAATAATTCAGAGAGCACAAAACTGAATTACAGTGTCTTATATTCCAAAAAGTTCCAGAGCAGCCACTTGCCAGCAGTAATAAGAATGTAAATCTGATCAGTCACGGAATAATTCCAATCAGCACTGTCAGTTATTAACCGCTGTCACTTTAACCTCAGCACCTTGCTGTCCTGCTTCTATGGTATCGTTTACTGTGTATTTTGTGTATATTGTGTGAATTTTATTTCTATTCTACTGTTCTTCATTTTATGTTGTTTAAATCAACAGGAAGGTACACAAGTAAGTATTTCTTTGTACTTGTACAAGTGACAATAAAGCTTTTGAATTTTGAATCCTTGAAGGTCTTTTGATAAAGTAAAAGAATCACTTCAAAGGAGGCAGGATCCTCCAGTAAATATGATGCCGCCCACGGCACCTATGGTTTAACACTATTCAGGGTGCCCACTTCAGGAGGGGGCAGATTTGATGCAGCTATTTAATTCTGTTTGCTATCAGGACGGCACAGAGCTGGAGAATAGACCCGTGATGTATTCGTTAGTTCTGAGTGGTGGTCTGGGCGTGTTGTCATGCACGTGTCCCCTCAAGTCGAGGCCCTAGATGTAAGGGGCTCTCTCCTTAGGTACGGAAATGAAACCGTCTGTTGCTCGGGGCCAAGTCAGTCAGCTCTATTGTGAGAGATGAGATCCCCATTTAGACGGAGGCAGCTCTGAGGCAGACGCAATACCTAAACAAGTGGAACGAAGTCATTTCAGTCCGGGACCTGTGCGTTACACACCACAATACCGGCCCCTCCAGACATGTGATCGCGTAAACTACATGTTAGCTGCTCAGGTCTTTAAACCTTGTTAAATGCAACAAAGCATCACGCTGTATGAATTTCGGATACGAGACCTGGCCTCCCGCAGCAGTTCGAATGTGGCGGGTCAGTACCCCTTCATCCCTCGCCCCATGTCTCGTTACGTTCCAGAGAAGGAGTTGCAGCTCATTAGAGTAACTCAGGCCTGTTTCCTTTCGGCTTAGACAAAGATGCTCGTTCGCAGGATTTTGGACCCACTTATGGCACATAAAACACGTCAAGCTGTTTTGGTTGTTTGTTTGTCTGCGTTTGTTTTTCGTGGCTGCATGCATCTGCAGATAATAGTAAATACTCTCCATGATGCTCTCCAAGATGATGCGAGATGTCCAGGTGTTACTTACGCCATGGGGTTTCCCAAAGACTACAGCAGGGGCGTTGGTTCCTGGGGGCAATTACTTAAGGAGCTCCACCCTTCTCACATTCCTCTTCCTTGTTTTTTTGAACCTTCGATGCAGAAATATTGCATTTCGTGGCAGTATTTCCAGGCAGTACACAAGCTATTTAAACATCCTCCAGTTGGATGGATCGAGAGAGGGGACTGGATTAAGTGAATTCGGTACGTTCTACAGCCCCCGTGAAGCCAAATTTAACAACCGTGGCGCGGACGACAAAACGCGTCCAGCACAAGGAAGAAACAATACCTCAGAGATAGATCCTTAGATCCAGAGATAGATTGTGTTGCGAGAGGGAAAACAAAGCAAGGAATGTGCGAGAGCAGTTATTTAGGTGAAGGACATCAAAGGAGCGGGCAACGGTTCACACTGGCCCTGTGGCCGCAGCGTCGCTTGAAGTTGCACGAGTCCCTTTACAGCTCAGCTCAGGCTTATGCTCGGGGATGGGGGAGAGGCGGAATGCTCCTCTGCTAGGTCCCGTGCCTGAGCGAAAGGGACAGGAAATCGTTACAGCCAAAGCATCACTGGCAAAGGTCACTCTAATGGAGAAATAAATCAGTCACCTTGACTGGAGCGGGAAAAGCAGGCGGTGAGCTCCTTCGGAAGCGTGTTCCTGGGGCTGCACTGTCACCGGGCCCCCGTTCCTTCCATTAGGGTGTCCGATGGAGGACACTTTCTTTTAACTGAAGGTTACATCCTCTCTAATAAGAATTAGAATTTCAGGGAGAACATTGCACGAAGGCATCACAATGAATGAATCAATATATGGGTGGACTGTGGAGAAGTTTTTTTAATTTCTACGCATTGAATCTTGTATTAAATTTATAAATTTTGGTTTTGATTTCTATGAAATACAGGTAAATCCAGACCAAAGCAGTCTTGTATTGGAGTGAGGTTACGCTGCACCCGCTCTGATACAGAAGATTACACCACTGTCTTGTGACGGTGTGGGTTTAACCTCTCCTTCTTTTTCGAGTCTTCATCCCAATTTTAATTCAGGTCCAGAAAAGCATCTTCATCTTCCTCTGTTTCGTGAGACGTGAAACTACGAAGATAGGGAATAAACTGAGAATGCAAACAATGATGATCTTTTTTGTCTTTGGTACTGTGCTGTTGCTTAGGTTATGCCAGTTATGTAATGGTGACATCACTGTTGGAGCTCTCCCAAAAAGCCCCCCCCCTCCATGCCAGGAGCTTTCAGTGACAGGGGACGGAATTGATGTCTCATTTGCGGAAACCGTCACAAGCGCTTGTGGAACTGTGTAGGTCGCCGTAAGCTGCCCCTCCCCCGTCAGGTGTCCCGCTACTCCATCAGTCATCCACCCTGAGAGGGGCGACCCGCAGAGGAGTGCTGGGCAAGGCAACAGACCCTCTGGGCACGAAGACTGTCAACGGCAGACAGATGAACAATTAGTATGGAGCCGCCCACAAAACTGCGACCAAATATGAGCCTCTCTCCAGAGGCATACAATTGGCTGGCAGCATGCCTTGGCAGCATCCAGTTGGCTGACTGTGTGCAAAGGCAACATTTCATTGGCTGACAGAGAACAAAGGCAGCATCCCGTTGGACAAATAAACAAGTCAGGTGACCCTCAGGATGCAATGTCCATTGACTAGCCTGGAATGTCGTTTTCGAAATCACTTATGTAACATAAAGTGTGTTTCAATTTACTCCTCACTGAATGAGGTGGTATTTTATGTGGGGATAAAATGTTAAAGGAATAATAACATAAAATAACATGAATTAAAAGGCGATATTCAACATCACACCCGAGTGTTTCAAGCCCTACTTCTTCTGTGAGAACCTGCCTCCTCTGCAGCTTCACAGACAAACATGAATTATTTATCCTTTCACGCCTGCTAGACCTTAAATCGATGCTGAACCCTTAAATGAACACGCTTTAAGCAGTAAAAAAAAAAAACACATCAGCTATTCTCATTGAATAATTCTTCAAACGGCAATGTAGATGAAGATGTTGTCCCTCACCTGGTCACTTCTGGAAAAAAAAATATGAGTATGTTACGAAACGCTGACATTGATAATGCGAACCTTAAAAAATAGCAGAGAAGACATGCGGTGCAGACCTGAATCCCAGAACTCGCTGGCGGGTTTTACTCGTTTGAGTTCGTAGGGGCTAAGCTTCCTCTCAGGCTGCTGGGCCTGATTCCTCCAATGTACCCAAGACACATTGACCGGGAGGGTCAGAAGCTCACCTGTCCATTTGCAGCTTCTTGCTATGACGTTTCTTATTCTGCTTGTATGGATTTATTGAATTAAATATGAAGTTTTGGAATAAACATACAATATTGTCCTAGGTCTGAAGAATCATGTGAGTGCAGTTTTTTTTTGGAAGCTGTATTCTGCGATGTCTAGATGAATAGATGGATAGATCTATCCATCTAGAGATAGATAGATAGATAGATAGATAGATAGATAGATAGATAGATAGATAGATAGATAGATAGATAGATAGATAGNNNNTAGATAGATAGATAGATAGATAGATAGATAGATAGATAGATAGATAGATAGATAGATGATAGATAGATAGATAGATAAGCTGTGTAATGCAGGCCTCATACCCATCCCCATCTAGTATGCCTCAATGTATCAGTAAAATGTTAAATTCATAAATCTTAAAATATGGAGGTATGGTATTACTGAGTTTTCTTTTATCATGAAATCACAAAGAAGTGGAGATCAGGGTTTCATGACCCCCATAACTGAGCGAGAAGGTATAGAGACACTATAGCAGTCATTGGGAATTCACCGCATGCACACCGAGAAGAGCATGAAAACCTGGCAATATTTGTAATAAATTAAAATTTTATTCTTATAATAAACTATAATACCTATTCCACCGGGTAGCTATTCGCCCTGTTATCTTTAAATTGAATATCTTCAGCAATCAATGTGTGTCCTCCTTTTTGTAAATCTCCTTTCATAATGCTAAACGCGTCATGGTTCGGCTTATTAAAAGGACTCATTGATCTCTCACATTTTGAAATACCTTTCACAGTGGGATTTATTAGATTCGCCCAACACGGGTCGAGAGACTGCGGGGACGGGCCCACAGGTCTGTCATTGTAACCGCAGGAACCTCTGAGACGTGGATCAGAGGTGCTGAATATCCCTAGGTAGAATTAATAAAAGTGTTCTTCGTACTGGAGCTTTATTGAGGAAACTAATTTTGTAGTGTTCAGATGTGCTCTTTGGCTCAATACCAATTCTGGTCTGACCACAAACAAGTCTGATATTGGATGGTAACCGAGGATGATTTTAGGATTTTTTAAGGTATGGGGCATAAGAGGGCCATACTTCATATGAGGGCCCAACCTTATTATTAGCTAATGATGTGTCTTGAATTTGTGATTGACAGCAACAGGGGCACTCCAGGAGCCAATCAGCTCTTAGCTGGGACCAGTGGCCCTGTGGCCCCACCCCTGTATATGCCCCTTACTGTATTTTTTTTTTACTGTAACAATTCATAACATTTAAGCATAAAATTTACAATTTTATTTAAATAAGTCACAACTCATTGAAACAGCTTGTAAATCCGATCGGGGAATATACGTACTCGTGAACAGCAACGGCATGGGAGGATTCGGGAAGCAGATGGATGGGAATTTGTGACCGTCTTGCATTATTGAGAAGAGAGGGGGGAAAAAGTGCAGGTGAGATCCTTTAATATTTAAAAGATTTTCAGGAAGCCCAGTACATGCCTTGCATATCTAAGGAAATAGGGATCTGACAGCAGACTAAACCCACAGACCGCTCGCCTCCGATTCAACACAGATAAATAATAAATACATAATCTTGAGCTTTATTAAAAAAAAAAAAAAAAGTTCCCACAGAATATAATTTTACAAAAAACACTTTTTGGCAAAGGGAGAATTTCCAGGGCGTTGCCAGACACCGTGTTCAAGAGCCCATCTGCTTCTTAACGCCCAGATGTCGCGAAGAAACCACTCACGGTGCTGTTGATTCCACATCCACGCGGGAAGTTCTGACGCATCGACATCGCTGGGTCTTCCTTGGATTTATTCTAGCCCTTGTTTGTGCAATGGTGAGACACCAGCCAGGCTGCTCAGCAGACAAGCTGCGTATGCGAGGTGTCATTCTATCGGGAGAAACGATCAAAATCGGAAAATAAATATAGAGAAACTCATTGGCGAGTATTAAAAAATTGAAACAGGGTAAGGGAAAGCATGACTCAGCGGGGGGCGCTGTTTCCTCACATCTCCAGCGGTGGGGGGTTCGAACACTGTCTCGGCATGGAGGGTGCGTGGCGTCTGCAGGTTCGCCCTACATTGTGTGTTTCTGGTACTCTGGTTTCTTCCTGCAGTCCAAAAACGTTCAGTTTCGTGATTTGGCATCTCTACCTCTCTACATTGTGCCCATGTGCTTCCCTACATCGGACTGGCAGCCAGTGCTGCATGTGCCCTCTGCTTCCTGGGACGGATTCCAGGCCAATGTTGCGACCTCATATTGGAGAAACAGCCAGTTAGAAAATGGATATATACTGTAACACCTGGCTTTATTTGCTTTTAAAGCACTTGTGTCTAATCTTACAGCAGCCCGGGTTAAAAACGCAGAGCTAACAGCCTGATTGTTTTTCCTCCGAAGATGCCAGTTTTCAGAGGAAATCTGGGAGCGCTATCACTTAGGTCCAGGTTAACGAGGGTGACGAGGGATGAGTGGTTAACACCGGGGAAATGGGGGGGGGGGTCACAGAGGGAAAAAGAGACGGGAACCGTCAACATGAAAATAACAATCGACGTTCCATCACGTCATCGCTGCTTCTTGTTCCAAGAGTCCCAGAGCTGAGTACAGCTAAAACAGACAATACACGGCAGGAAGAGGGAGCATGGCGCGAAAGATATATAACGATATATATATATATAACGAAGAGAGAAAACAGCGTGAAAAACAACCTATATAATGAAGTGCAGTGGGTTTTTTTTTTATTCTTTAAGTGTGCTAAAGGAGAGTGTCACGGGGAGTAACAGAATGTACGGAACATTCCCCAGCGATGACCAGGCCCTCTGGAGAGAAGGCTCTCTGTGACTTCCACAGCCCATTGGCAAGATGCTGGCCCCTTCGTAATAAATAATGCAATTTCTCCCCACTAACCGGGAGCTGCAGGAGATCCAGGAGTTCTTTTCCCTGGATTGCAGATTCTTTGTGCTGAGTAAGGTGACCTCAAGCAGAAGCCGAGGAGGGGCGGGCGGTGCGGTGGACTGAATAGGGTGTGACTGGTACGATCGAGAGTTTGTGCGCATGTGTCAGGCGATGTGCGCTGGCACTTTATTTTCTGAAAAGGTACGTCGGACGTTTCGGATACGCCCGTGCAAAGGACCATCGCACCTGCGCCCGTCTTCTGGCGGAGACACAGATAAATGTCCGTGTTTGCTTTCCACGGCCGTCGGAGAAACGTGAGAAATGAGGGTTCCATGTATTGCCGTAGTTGCGTGTTGTCATATAATTCCCATTGGCTACGCCCCAAAATGAAATACCAGCAGGGAGCGGATCTCGACGGATGCTCTCTGAAAAGGACAGCGCCCTGACACATCAGCACCTGAATACTGATTTCTGTTTTTTTTTTTTTTGGTGACTGGTGAGTATTGGTGTCTGAAGAAAGTGCAAGTGCACATCAACACGCAAAACTCATTGAAGAGTATCATGAACACATACTAATACTCATGCAATGTTTGACGACAGAATCAAGACTGTCAAACAATGAAAGAAAGATAAAAACACTTCTAAAAATATAATAAAAGATCTCATCCTGATCAATCCGTCTATAAGTGGTGGATGTTGCCTGTTAGTTTAGCTGACACAGCATTTTTGCCGTAATGGCACAAGTCGTACACAAAGTCGTACACAACAAAAAATCACGTACAGTTCTGTGTGATTGTTTTCCTGCCCCATAAATCTGTCCCTTAGCTACACCTTAGCTAGGAACAAAAAGCATTCAAAGCACATTTTCCACCGTGGCAATCAGTTCATTTTTATGACGTTACCTTTAACTTCTTAACTGGATAATGGCAGTGAGAGACCACGGGGGGGTCAGTTTGCACGATCAGATGCGCGGTTATGTGTGTAGCTACCAATTGAGTGTCACACCAACGCAAAGCCATCTCTGGGCAGTGGGAGGTCTGGCATATGTCCCAGCTTCGCTTCCTGACACATCTAAGGGGACGGTGGGCGGATCGTTACACCGGGGTCACGTCTCGTCAGGCTCACAGGCCAGTCTGGCCGACAGCAAAGCACTCTTAATGCATCTGAATTGCAGCCGCGCAGTCTGAGTGCGGGGCAAGGGGCTACGGACCAATCCCGTGGCAGAAACATGACATCGGCACCACGTAACTCTTAGGATTGGCCATGTCTGCTGTGGGAGGGGCTTTTATTGTGAAACCTCCCAGTCGCCATTCTCCTTGACACCCAAACCAGCCGATAAGTGGTTGACGCCGATCGAGAGATGTTAGAACATGCCTGGGAAATGGGAAATGTTAAAGAGAGCAACCGACAGGGTCTACCAATTCACCCAGGACAAGACCTACAATTTCTGAGATTTTTAAATGAGGGGACAGAAATGTGATTTTTTTTTTTTACTCCTCATTTTTTCAGCAATATTTTAATACAAGTGTGGTAATTATGCCAAAGTTTAAGAAATAAAATGTCTTTTTGCTGCTTGTTCTATACACCAGCAAATGTGACTAAATCCAAGACAATGGATCATTCTCCCTGCCACAGCCATTGAGTTTCTGTTCTATTTCTGACCAATAATGGCCGTACTACACTGTAATTGATCATAAGCACGTCCCCGTTCCATTACGTATGGTTTCATTTTACAGGAGGCTCTCCTCTGTGCTGCCGGCTCTCACATTTCAGCCGTTGCACATTTTGATATGCACACCATCCGTACCCGCCTCCCCATGTCACATGACCCAGCTCGCCATCCCAGTCGCCGACCAATCGGCATGCTCTGACCGCGGATCTATTCCGATGCCGTTTTATTGCACTTTCATTACCTGCCATGCCACTTCATCTGCACGTGGCCTGATCCTGTGTAAATGCGCCGCGCCGGAGAGGCTGCCTTAATTGATGGAAATGCCAGCCAGGTAACGCAGATCAGGTACGACCGTGGGGGGAAAGAGAGAGAGAGACGGTCTCAGAAAATTAAAGCCAGCGCAATGATTGAGAGCTCTCTTCTTCATATTCCCTGCTTATGGAAGATTTAATCTTGAATTTTAATCAGTCGCCTTCTCCGTTGCCCTCAGCCATATCGCTTTTTTTTATTATTGTTTTTTTCTGCCGGAATTGGACACGCTTAAGCGTGCTGGTGCCTGATTGACACATCAGAAAGGACATGTACCCCCCCCCCCCACCAATGAGTCCCAAGTACTTGGGAGGGACAATTCTGAACTTAAAAATGTACCTTTGTAGGCACAGAGCTATCGATTTCATCCTGCTGGGCCTCAAGGTCGGTTTTACAGGAAAATTACGGATATTTTTAAAAGCTACTGCAATTATCCTGCGTAGTATTTGCTGTTTTCAGTCAAAAAGTCATCAGATATACCTGATATAAAATACCAATAAGATGTCAATATTTGCCACATATTCTAGATACACATCTTTTTTATGTATACCATTACATATTTATCGAATAGATTAAAAGGCTACTAAAAATATCAACTCCATGTATCCTAATTATCATTTATCGTTTTATTGACTTGCCAGTAAGTGCCACATTTAAACAGCAAGTGCAGTGTTTGCGTGACGCTTTACTGACAGCCTAATTAGTGAAGACTTCGCAGGTTGTTTTGTCATATAGGATCAAACATGAGAAAACAATAAGTTTTCTAGAACCTCTGCATGGAAAATCTGCTTAATTAAGCTGCATGAGTGTCTTCAAGAATGAGAGGATTCCATTTGTGGGCGTCCCTGTCCACCTCAGGCTGACCTGCATCTGTAATGGCAAAAGGGGATCATCTCAGCTGGGGATTCATGGAGAGACAAAGGAGCGAATCCTGATGTCAGCTGAAAGTTCGGGGAATAGGGAAGCTATATATATATATATATATCATCAGTGATATTTCTGAAAAACAAATATGCGCTGTATGGAATTTGAAAAAGCTAGCAGAACACATTTCTCTGTCATCTGTCCCGAAGACTCACACATGTTCAAATTTTCCAGAACTGGGGGGGGGGGGGGGGGGGATTAAGGGGAAAAAACAAGGGCGGGCGGTTGGGTGAGGCTTTTTTTTAAAGGCAAAATCGGGGGGGGGGGGGGGGGGGGGGGTTTTTGGTTTTTTTTGCG
>JAABNY020000043.1:5832733-5843155 GCA_015164015.2 Brevimyrus niger | reverse complement strand
AAATGACCAACATGATGCAGCACACCACACCTTTCACGCGAGGGTGCGGGCACGGGCGGTGGGGAGGTGGGGGAGGGGGGGGGGGGGGGGGGGGGGGGGGGGCATTCAAGGGGAAGAAACTGAGACGTCGTATTGATTCAGCTACTTTTTAAATGCAAATTCGGAGCCGCGGGGGCGGCTGGGATTTTTCGGCTTTATTCGCGCCTCCCGCGATGAATCCGCCGGCTGTTTACGGTGCTGTCTTTGCCGGCTCCTTGTTGACACACTGTGCTCTGAAGCCCCTATTCTCCCCTGTAATGGTAATCTGTGCAAGCCCTCCCCCACAGAACGTACTGGCACACAGACATATAGGATATATTTCATGTATGTGTATGGTCCAGGTATACTTTACATTGTGGGGACCATTTTGTAGGTCCCCACAAAGACCTTAGAATGCAATCAAAAAACTAAAAATGCCAAAAGCCTCTTATTTTGATTGGTTACTTATGGTTAAGGACTACATCTTCACCCCACAGTCCAAAAACATGCTGAGGCTGATAGGACTTAACAAATTGCCCATAGATATGAATGGTGTGAGTGACTGGTGAGTGACTGTGCCCCGCAATGGGTTGGCACCCCATCCTTGGTTGTTTCCTGCCTTGTGCCCCTAACTGGATGGATTGACGGATGGACTTATGGTTAAGGTTAGGGCTAGGTAGGGGTTAAGGACGTCCTGTTAAAGTTTTCCCCATAGAAATAAATAGAGAGTCCCCACAAAGATGTGATTACAAACCTCTGTGTGTGTGTGTGTGTGTGTGTGTGTGTGTGTGTGTAAGTGTACTTACATGACCTTATGTATGTACTTTTCTCAGGACACAAATTGTTGCACTATTAAAGTAATGGTGTGTTATTTGTTCTTTTCCACTTTTACTTAGCACTATTATTTGCTTACCCTTGCACTAAGAGTGCCAGCCTGCTGCTGTGTTTTGTTGTGTGTGTGCAAACTGACAATAAAGTTGACTTTGAACTGGGTGAGACTGGCCTGCATGCTGTTGGCTATGTATACTCATGTACACCCAACAAAGAACAAAAACATCCTGTGCTTTTGTTTAGGCATGGAGTTCCCCCCATATGTTAAAACCTCTCAAATGTGAGTGTGGAAAGTATATGGACTTTTTGTGAATATGATTACATCCACCAACATATGACAATGTGGGCTGTATCTCCCATACACAAACTCCTTATACTTTTTTATGAGAACTGCTATAATGGCAAGGTCAATAGTACCTTCTGCCCCATGCCTGCCTGCTGATATAGGTTCCTGTTCACTTAAGTTGATGCCCTTTTTATTCAGAAATAAAGCTTATATTTATAATTTAAATAAGCATACATCACCTGACTCCTCTTTTTTTAGACATACCCTGGTAGCATTTTTAAGGGCCCAACAGCAATGTGGCTCCACTGCTGGCTGTGGGATTTGAACTAGCAACCTTCCGATCACAAAGGTCCAACCTACTGAGCCACACACCATCCACCTGATTGCCCAGACAACAGAGCTTGTCTTCTGCACCAGGTACCAGCTTGACTTGTGAACATTCCCCTCCAGCATCTTGTGACTTAAAGACAGAAAGGCAGGGACTTTTCTTACTGGTGTGGACCCCTGACAACTGGCTGGGACAGCGCCCCCTGTGGACTTTACCTAAATCAGATCCAGGCATGCAACTGACCATGGGGCAACCCTTACAGTCACGCCAATGAGTCTCTGTCCCTCCTCTGGCTCAGCAAAGGACCAGAGCAGAGGTCAGCCAAGAAATACTGTACGAAATATAGATGGCACTACTCGACAACTTCTTCATCACATCTATTAATATGCAATCGGATACATGTGAGGTGATGATGACTTTACATGGGGGCTGGGGGAATGTATCCCATCAGAGTGGTGAGCAGAGGAGGCTTGGCAGCAAGGAACAGATCTATTTACATGAGTGTTTCTTTTGGGGGAAAGGGTGGAGATGGAGCTAATGAACCCCCCCTACCCCATAACATCAGACAACCAGCAGTGTTTCGGAGGAGTCCGCAAATGCGAGAAGGCCCAGGAGACGGACTCAGGGGAGCAGACCGCACTGCCTGTGCCTGATGTCAAATGGATATCCAGGTTACTGGGCCGAGACAAAGTGGTATGAACCACGCAGCAATAGCAGCTAAGAGACGCAGCTAATCAACAGCGGTAATATGACCTGCAGTCAAGTTACCACACCTCCTTTTCTTTCAAAGACCCGGCTGTCGACTGCAGCTTTTTATAAAAGTAGTTATGATTTAAAAGTAAAACCTGAATGTATCTGGATTATGATGAGAAAGGGAGGGAAAAAGGTGCTTTAAATTCAATTACCAAAAGGAATCATTTTCATAGTTTTTAGACTGATCTACCTGGATGTCTGTTAAAAAAAAGAGCCCCGAATACCTCATTATTAAGCTGTGAGTCTAAAATTAATCACGTATTCTTAAAGCCCGACTGAACTTTATAGTCACAAATAAGTTGGATGATTTGCTGTAATGATGATAATAAAAGAGCCACTTCATTATTTCACACACAATAAACTCACGCGTGATTCTACTCGCCCATCTCTGCTTTGTGGTCACCGGAGATGGTGTCAGTACCTAACAGCTACAACCGTAATTACTGACTCGTGTTTAAATGGACTGAATCTATAGAACATGCACATGCCTCAGTTAATGTCTCTGACCACAGGAACTCGTTGTTACATTATACTGGGGTAAATATATCAGAAAATGAATTTTTGACAGGCCCTTTGCTCCCTTATTCATCTTTCTTGGCTGTCATTTTATTGTACTTAGTAATGTAATCTAATTCTTCTGTAATGTAATTGATCTAAAGCAGATATCATGCACAGACCTTCTGGGAAAGGACTATAATTACCGTGGTGGATAATGGGCATTGCAGCATTGGGCCTAAACACCCCAGGTACATTCTTCTTCCTGTCGCTGGTAGACTTGGCCATGTAACGCAAATGTATTTATGGGGCTCAGCTAGAGGGGCAAGAAACAAGGGCAACAGTAACTGCAATGCTTTAACCAAAGGGGGCAGCTGTTTCCGTGCCTGTATTGGTGAGGATCAATAATCACCAATTTTACCAATAATCCCACCTACTACAGATCTCTATTGATGCTTAATTAACCTGGATCAGGCTTGTTGATTGCAGACCCCATCTGAATAAGGGGGACGGGAGCACAGAGAGGGATAACATTATGTCCACTTGTCTGTCTGCTTTTGAAAAACTCACATAATACTTTTTGCCATTTTTTTTCTTAATTTCCAAAGCCTGCTCACCTCATTTTTGTGCCCCACTATGCATATCACGCAAACACTGCACTTGCTGTTTAAATGTGGCACTTACTGGCAAGTCAATAAAACGATAAATGATAATTAGGATACATGGAGTTGATATTTTTAGTAGCCTTTTAATCTATTCGATAAACATGTCATGTTATACATAAAAAAGATGTGTATCTAGAATATGTGGCAAATATGCATAACGCTGCCAATGACGTAACGTTAAATATAGTCTAAATACAGTTCACTGGCAGATTTCAAATCTCAAAACTCAGCGAGTAACCAAATTCATTAGCCTCGCCTAAAAATCATACTTGTAGGCAATTTTTTTGCGTGATTGTTCATCGCTGCATTATTTATGACGCTCCAAACTTCTCCCGCCCCCCAACCACTCCAGCCCAGCTCCACAACCCACGATTATGCTGATCAACACTGACTCCAACCGCCTTCTTAGATACCTAAATACACAACTGAAAAATGCAACATCATGAGCCCACAATTAAAACTGACAGTTTTAGACAAAGACCGAAAACAAAACTGGGACAGGAAAGGGTCCAGAGCACCGTTGCCACGGCGATCCATTAGAACAATAAAAATGAGCCTCGCCCGCCTGCCCCCCCAGCCCCCCCTGCTTGCGAGACGCCTATGCTTTGGTGACTGACATCACCATCCGTCTGTGTTGATGAAATCGGGATTCGTGGGGCCCTGGGCTCCGGCAGGTGACATTTCTGCTTTGTGAGAGGACTCCCGGGGGCCGAAGGTGGCAGACAGACGCGGCTTCAGCAGCAGAACAGACTCAAGCGACTCGACCCACTATTTGAAAACCAGCAGCTGCAGATATCTCATATATAACAGAGGAAGAAAGATCCTGTCTGTTTATAATATGATGTCGCTTTCTTGACGCATTCGACAGTCAGAAAACCAGAAGCACTTAAAACTCTGTCAAGAATTAAAGTCACAGGAACCAACTGTATTAGAAACAAGTTCAGGTGGTCAAATTAAATTACAGTGCTTATGCTCAGCATTTTATTAAACGGAAAGCCGTTTCCTGTTGTTTTGAATTTCTGAGTACAATATATTATCAGAGTAACAGTATAGTGTTAAAAATGGAAGAGTATAAAGTAAATTATAAGGTGTTGTAATCCCAGCCAGGAGCTGTAACACAGCATAAAAGAGTCTGATCCGCAAGCAGAGTTTCCTGAGCTCATTTTTTCAGTAAATTGTTCATCTGGGAGGAGGTAGCTGGACTTAACTTACTGTTCTACTACAAAGACCTCACCTCCAGAACAAAGGGGTAGCAGTATCATAAATTACTGCTACTGGGACAGGAAAAGAGGGGTCACAATTTAAGAACATATTACTAATCATGTGACAAATTTCCCAGAGAAAAAAAAAAGACATTGAACGTTCATGACGTCATGAATTTCAAATCTGTGATCTTCCAATCTGTGCAACAAAAAGGACCCAAAAATCTCTATCGGTAATCAAGCTGGTAATTTAGGGGCGGAGTTACCAAAAAATCTGATAAAACCAACCTAGTAAAGCCAGCTCTATGCAACATTACCACTCAGGGACAATATGACATTTTTTGATTTATCATCTTTCATTTGTGTTTGTGAATCTCATTTATATGATTAACTACATTTTTCGCATTCTGTACAGAACCTAAAACGCTGTATTCCAAGCATCTTAATTTAGGTGCCATACATAATAATAATAATTTTATATTGCTGTTATTTGGTCCCAAACATAACTCCATGTATTCCTCTCTCGCCTACCCCTCAGGCCTACTGTAATAACGGCTTCTTCCTTTTTAATAACTAGAACCAACATCTAAATGTCAAAATGCTATGATATTGCTGAATGTCATCAGTCAACTAACAAATAGGCAATATCTTTTCAAATGTCCAAGTGGGGGGGGATGATATTCTGGATATAATATTTCTAATATCTATTTTAATGTGTGAGTATCGAGCGGCTCTGCTAATGGATTCTTCCTGGGAGCTGTGCTAGCGGGATACCGCGATAGCGTCCCTGTGCCCATCCTGCGGCCTCTCCTCGCAGAGAGAAGCGAGAACATCACATCTTCTCCTGTGTCGCCCATCCAGTCCCGCCCAGGATTCATTTATTATTTACTTTTGTGACATTCGTTTAATTCTCACCGTCGTAACGTCGGAATCATCTTGGCGGCTTGTACTCGGCGAGTCGAGTACTGAAGGTGACCTCTGTTTGGTGCTTCTGCAGTTGTCTCCTCGCCAGACGGCAGGAAGTGGGTTTTTTTTTCGCTGAGGGGTCTCTGATTGGCGTAGTCCTCTAAGACGTCTGTCGGACGCAGACTCGGCTACTGGAAGATGGCTTGTTTATCGCGATCGCTTTGAGCAGTCGCAATGGGACACGGGCCTCGCAAGGAGGTGGTCTGTCAGGGGACCAATCGACATCCAGCACAGTGACAGACATGGCCGACGCCTTGAAACGTCGGCATGATTTAAAATGGACAGAAATCAAGCGACCTGTCATGTCTCTATGCTGTCCGACCCCAACAGCTGATTGGCTGTCTGTCCCTGGCCAGCATGAAGGCCTGTGTTTAACCCCTTGGTGGCCATGACGGCTTTGAAGCCCAAAGTCTCCAGCACCTCAGACAATGACTATGAATTGCTGATGCCTTCACATCTACGACCCAAAACTGTGAGATGCTAGGAAGCCAAAGGAAAGATGGCAGTGAAGGGGAGAGCGCCTTCACTCTCCCCATACTGAGCGCAACGAAAAAGAGCAGATTGCAGCAGCACGACCCAAACTCTCAGCAAAGTGTAGCGACTTGCTTACTAAGGTTCTGGTTGACTGACATTTAGTTATATGATTTATTTATGTACCGTATGCAGCTTGTATATTGATGCAAAGAAATATCAGAAGCTTCACAAAATAATACAGACAAGGGTATATTGAGCAGGGTTTGAGGTCTACACCCATTCAATGGGTCCTGGGGATGTATTGGCTGGTTTTCATTATTTGGTGGGGGGTGGGGGGTGGGGTTACAACCACAATTCAGACCCATGA
This sequence comes from Brevimyrus niger, assembly GCA_015164015.2. Lineage (NCBI taxonomy): Eukaryota > Metazoa > Chordata > Actinopteri > Osteoglossiformes > Mormyridae > Brevimyrus > Brevimyrus niger. Next base: position 5,836,770 of record JAABNY020000043.1, on the reverse strand, counting down.
ATACAGGTATAACTATAGTGCTCAGAGCTGGTAATTTGCCTTCTTATACTGCACGTCTTCATCTTCCACCAAAAGCAACACTCAAAGAAGCCCAGTTGTAATTTCTGCTAATATTTTGCGCAGGACGGCATCATAATTCCTGTCCTGACACAGGATGGGAATTTCAAAGTTGAATTTACACTTTCTGAACAGGGACTCGTTCGTAGTTCTTATTTTTCGTAGCTATTTTGTTGCGGACGCCAATGATGGAGAAGTCATTTTCTAGTCCACAACAAGACAAAACCATTGTTCAATTCACCAGTTACCCACGGGAAAATACCTGATATACTAAAAGAGAGGAGATTTTTCATCACTATTTTTAAAGGAACCTTGTGCCCACATTAGTGCAGCTGTGGGTTCTGCGGGTGAGATGTCAGGAATGATGAAAGATATGGCAGGTGGTCTTCACTTTGAAGCTGTCCGCGGACTCTTGGGACAGGAATCAAAAAAGCAGAACGCTGGTCTGGCTGTGCTGGGCTCTGCACCGTCGCGAAGGAAAGGAAATGTGAGAAATGTAATCTATGCACTGTGAACCAGTGCTGCAAGATGAAAAGGCAAAGATAAGTAACGCAGGAACCAAATGGAGAAATGCAAGGAGCTTTCTGAAGAATCCTGGTACCTTACACCTGTCATCGTTTGTTTGCCTGAATGTTGTTACTAAAGAATAGACAAACAGAATGTAAATAGTGCCAGCCATCCATCCATCCATCCAGCCATCCATCCATCCATCCATCCATCTGCCACCCATCAATCACCCATCCATCCATCTGTCATCCATCCATCCATCCATCCATTTAAAATTCCACTTGTTCAGTTGAGTGTTGCTGTGGCTCCTGTACAAACCTAATGAATAAATCCCCTTAAACATTCTGCTGCATGACTAACACCATCAATGACAATTACTATTTCGCTCCTCAAATTAACCAGAAGCCGCTAAGCAGTTCATTAAATTGCATCAAAAATTTGTGAGATTCCAGCTGACATGGATGTGGGTTTGTGAGTGTGCGTGTGAATCCGGCGCCCCTCTTCATCTATGGACATTGATACATGTGTCTCCCGAGCGAGAAAAAAAGAAAAAAAAAAGAAAACAACAACAAATGGACAAACAATGAAATTAAGGGTCGCAGTTTCAGCCAGTGGAGGAGCAGCCTGTTTGAGTGCATCGTGTCTAAACATGCGAGTTGAGTTTGGGCTCCACATCAGCGGGTCTCATTTCGGATGTGCGGCACTGGACTCGGACTGGGTCCGCTGCATACAAATGGCCCATTACCGGCAAAGCCCTGCATGAGACCAATTGGCTTCCAGGCTATGCCAGAGGCAGCTTTATGCATTTATCTCTGTTTGTTTGACAGCTGTGTTCACTTGCAAATCCCCCCCCCCCCCAACTTTGTATTGAGGGCTAAACATCCCACCAGCACCTCATGTCGGTAGGAGGGAGGAAAGAGACTGCATTTACAGAAATGACGTCACTCATATACACTAATTTAGAATAAAATGACCACAATATCGTTATGATATCAATATAGAATAATGACACTCTCATAAGATACAATCCTCTTAAAAACCAAATGGGGAAACTGTATGTTGTATCTTTTGTGTCAATGAATGCAAATTATTTATTTGTAATTAAATATCCACATGCATTCTTTCGATGGAAATACACACATGGTGTAAAGCCGCTGGACTTGGAGTTAATCGGGTCCAAAAGTAAATACAGTTTTGCCGCTCGATCTGAGAGTGTGCGCTCAAGGTTTTAAAGCCTGTCCCCTGTCCATGCAAGGACTTGAAACACCCAGAACTCCCGGCCCAGAACTGTCTTCTTTCTGGAAGATTTGGAAAAAAAAAATATATAGATAATAAAATCCTGTCTGCCTCTCCTATTCGATTCGCTCAAAGGAAGAGGAATACCACCAATATTTCTGCTCCGTTCCATGTTGCTGAGGAACCGTAGGGGAGATAATGAAGACGCAAAAGGGAAACACGAGAGGGGAATTGTGGTTACATTTTCACAGCAGATGAGGCATCCATCCTAAGGAACACCTATATGACGCTTCCTGGCCACGACGCAGTCTCTGCGAAGAGTATGAGGTGAGAGGAAGTCCTTCAGTTACACTGCAGATCCTAAACAGCCGAATTCAGAAATGGATCGCACCCCACTGTGTGAAAAACAGGAACATGTCACGCTGTAACCTGAATCGGAAATGCACTTCCATAAATAGCCCCTGGACAACTACGGAGTGCGCCATTACATACTATCGTTGTGTGGCAGGTCGCTGGCTCCGTCCAAACTGACCTTTCCAACAACACGCTGTCACCCCTGGATACTGCCGTGTGTATCAAACACTCCCTGACAAGCAGTTATGTCCCAATACAAACACAACGTCGGCAGCCATGGAAATCAGAAAACCTTTCGCAGGACCCGTGTAAATATGCCAATCAAAAACAAAGAAAAGCTACCTTGTTGATTGCCACAATGTCTGTATATTTTCATCGCTGGATATTTGTGATATCAAAGGTCATTCAAGAAGCTTGGTTCATTACAGGGCATTTTCTTCAAATGTTAATCGCTGATTTACATTGTTGCACAGAGCCCTACATAAAAGCCACACCCCTAAGCCCAGAAAATGATCATATGAGCAGCTATTCCCTCAAGTAACACAACTGGCTGATTTTTGTCATCAACCCCTCATTTGTCAAATAATAAATTAGCTGGGCCTAATTGGGAGATACCAATAGTCTGTAGGCAGGGTGCAAGTATCACTACCCTGTGCCAGAAAGGGCTCATTATGTCCTTGCCTATAGTATACCTTTGCTGCAGGCTCATGGGAATTTTGCTTGCATAAAAATGCTCTGAGGGCAGATGGAAAAACGATTGGTTCAGAGAAATAACCAACCAGATTGTAGAGATGTGGGTTAAAGCAACTAGGGGAGGAGTGACCAACCAATCAGATGTCTTGGGACAAGACAGGGATTGTCCCTGAACCAATCATTTTTCATTTTGCCCACAGAACTGTTTTTTTTTGTAAGTAAAACTCCTACGATTTTTCTGAAGAATTTTTGTTTCATTAAGATGCTGACAGAATGAGAGTTATTATCATTAAAGATACTATCATCACTACAATTATGAAGCATTTAAAAGCTGATGTAGTTGGGGTATAACACAGTTTATATATTTGCCATTTTTAAAGCTTCCAATGAACAGGTGCATAGTGAATTTATGAAGGACCTACTCCTTAAAGGTTTCAGGGCTAAAAATGAAACATTTCAACACAACAAAGAACAGCTTTTTGAACATCAAAGAGCTTGATCAAAATAGTTTGCCACGAGTACGTGCCAGAGTTTAGCTGGGTTACGTGGCTTCTGTCAGAGACAGCAAATCCAAGACGGGGTACAAATGTCAGGTATAATATTAGCTACAAGCAAGAACTGACCTATATCCACTGAAATCCCTTTTCAGAGATATTTACCCTATAGTAAATTTGTCAACTAATAGCCATTTGGGCATTTTAGTTTGAACCGTGTTTAAAGTAAACAGAAACTAGCTTAAGAACTTTAAATGGGAATAATTCCTCGCGTTGCATAGTAATTGCCTGCGGAATCAATTCTGCCTTGTTTCTGTTGCAACTCATACAATATTCAGCCAGAGAGAAAAGAAACAGGGTCTGGAGGTGAATTTTAATCCTGGAGGTGCGACATGAGAGAGGTGGTGGTGTGATTTGATAACAAGGACTCGCAGTAAATGTCTCCATTCAATAGTCATTCTCTCTTATCTTGACCTCAGTAGCTTAGTAAGTACCCACGTTGCCTCAGACCTCCAGCATTGTGGCTTTCCTGTTTTGTGTATCTTGGCTTCCTTCCACAGTGCAAAGGCATAGACTAGAGCTTACCCCCCCCCCCCCCCCCCCCCCCCCCCCACCCCCCCCTCCACCCAATCACATCATCCAAATATCAAACAAAAACCAAAAATCCCCACCATCATCGCAAAATATCCTAAAACA
>JAABNY020000043.1:5802577-5816530 GCA_015164015.2 Brevimyrus niger | reverse complement strand
GTCGCACGTCGTCGGGCTCCATCCAACCCTGAGCTGTGTCTGTTCAGCTGTAGCAGACACACACACACACACACACATACACACACACACACGCACTGAGTCACCTCCACTGCCGCATGCCCAGTGCCTGTTTGACTCCCGCTGTCCGTAAAACCGTACGACTCACCCATACTTTTTTATTTGTTAAGTATACAAACATTCTACCACCCGCTGGACTCATTTTCTGTGTTGATATTCCATTCTGAATAGAATATTGTTTTTCTTTAAAGGCCTCTGCTTTTCCCCAGGAAAAAAAAAATGTAAAAGTGTGGTGCTGATTAATTCTGAGTCCTTATTAAGTATAGATTTTCCTGGAAGGGCACGTAGAGATCCATCAGCGCCACCTCCTACGGTCCCACATTTGTGGTAATTTGCAGTCAACATCCCATAATAAGCATGCAATGCCATTATGTGGTGTTTTTCAAAGAACTTTGATGTCGAGCGTGCACTACGGCGAGAAGTCACCATTGTATCGAGACCTTGTACATAAAATAATAATTATAATAATAATCACCACCTGTTTTCAAGTTACTAAGCAATAATGAAGATGAGATTTTGTCTCTTCCACGGCTCTTCTGAGTTAGGTTCCCTCCCACTGAAGGTGCTTTAAAATGTTCAAAAAATCTTTTGGATGAGAGGTTTAAAAAAATAGTTTAAAATTTCAGCTGGTTAGTAGCTGTCAGGACAATATACACTGAGATGAAACTATCGCCAGTGACAGGGTTCCCAGTAGTCTGGGCTCTTTGGGGCTGAAAGGGATCCCGCTGAGTTTGTTAAGGATTGATATGCTTTACTCAATAGGTAATTTATTCTAATCTCAAAAGCACTTTGAAAATGCAATCGCTGTCTGACAAAGTCCTCCGGCTGAGCACTGGATAAGGGGCGTTTCCGGAAGCAGACCCACTGTGCGAATCCTGGAGGGTGCCCCGCTCCGTGTTTTCCTTTTGTGAATTTTTGTTGTGCGTTTTACCACAGTCTGCTTAGCATATCTGCTTTGGGCAACAGGTTGTTCTGCTCAATGCAGACTCTGATTGGCTGCCAGGGAGATAATATATGCAGGCTCTTGTAAACTGTAGCAAAAGCCTTTTTTATAGTCAGTGTTCCGAGCTTGTTATTAGGCAGTAATTTGTATTTACATACTGTTTTACTGCTGAGGCTGTCAGTGCATGAACAAATTGAAATGTTATTTTGTTGTTGTGAATATGCCAGTAGTGGAATCAGGAATGGCATTTAGTACTGGGTCTCCTTCTCAGTCCCGTGATTGGTTTTCGGGCAACCAATGAGTGGCCTCCATTGGGCAGTTTCTCACTAACAGTTGCTTTCAAACAAAAAAAATGTCTCTTTCATTTCTATATACAGAATGTTGCACTTTTACCAAATAGTGGCACACAAGATAAAATAGCTTGCATTAATTTGAACCAAAAGGCCATGTAATATTCCTTTATCTTCCCTTTTTTTGTGGCATTTATTTATTATAATGTAAAGTTATTAGTGATGTATTACTACAATAGGCCTGTTATTGTGCATATATTGTATCAGGTTAGCTTATCTAAAATTTATCTGTCCAGTTACATAAATACGAGCCACCTTTGCTGCATTCACACTTGGTAGCTTTTGCTTGAGAATTTAATTAAAAATGCACAACCTCTGTTTGCAATCAACCTTTGGCAGGCAGTCCGGCTCCCCGCCCCCCCAGCGGCGTGATCCCCAGAAACGTTAACGCCAGCGCCATGACCTCGGCGATATTAGATTCTCCCCCCCAATTTGTCATCTGCCGCACTTGCCTGAGTAATTATAGGGCACGGAGTCGGAGGGGCTGGCAATTACGGCCCACCGTGGGGCCTGGTATTTTAAGGAAGGTTCAACGGGCACGAGGTTTGCGCGTGGCGCTCATGACTCTAAGCACGCTCTGGCAGAAGGAGCCCACAGCCATAGACTTTTCAAGCGTGGCCCCTGCTATTCAGCGGAAATACTGCAATCTAGCATGAGTCGGCAAGTGGCACAAGGGTTCTGTTTTTTATGAAGGAGCCGCCTAACAGAATCTGCTTATCGGGCTACTGAGAATTTGGTCTCTGGAAGTAGCGCCTACCTTCTGAAATAACCTGTTCCACTGAATGAATGAAAAGTGCTGCTTTTCATAGATCCAGCTCAAACACGGCTGTTCAAATAGGTCTCAAATTTTTTCCCAGTTCCCGACCTCAGCCTGTCTGGCCTTGATAAAGTGCGTTTACATTTTGAAACAGGCGCAAAACGGTTTGTTCAGAACTATCTGCGTTTACAGATAGTGGTAATATTGTAACAGTGCTTCACCTGTGTTCCGGTGGCTACGTTGGGGCCATTGTTTGGCTGACACTTATAGTGAAATGACAGGGATTATGTGCAGGAGAACTGCAGAGTCCAAGCCGACAAAAGTGACCGAAAAAAAGCCACCTGTGCCTTTACAACCATCGTCACTGGCAACCAATATAAATGACATATAAGAAGTGTCCTTTGATAGGAAGTGATGTTTCACCACTAGATTATTAACTAAAGAGGGGCGGAGCTTGAGATCACCCTCCATCCCATAATCACACTTCTGCCAACAATTAACGACCTCTTACCACACCTACATTAGAACTTATAACCACTGCAAACTCATGCTGATCTGTTGTGTTGCCACCAGAATGTTCAAGGCAGGTATCCTAGAGTGACCAATAGCAAATTGTTATAAGCTATTGTATCTCCCAATCATCCATCACAAGAACTGCAGAAGATGGAGAAAATGCGGAAAGGTTGCGATGGTGCAGGAAATTCAGTAGGAATGATTCCTAAAAGGACAATATGGTTCCCAGAGTCCAACACCTCTTGGCCTGAGGTTCTCTGTACCCAGGTCAAACCTGTGAAGCAAAAGCAGGAGATACCTGCACATGATGCATTACCATCTAACTTCCACCGACGAGCAGCTCAAAAACACAACGCCGTGATCCATCTGACCCGTGCAGTACCTTGGCAACTTGGAATCAATACTGATGCTATCAGAACTGGAGATCAAACATAGACAGTTCCCTGGACTGCCTGTGAACAATGGCATTCACACACTGAGTGTTTTTATTGACAGCTCAGACGAGAATGAGATCTAATCTCCCAGGTATGTGCAGATAAGGTGTTCATAGCAAAGCCTGCGCTCTGTACGGTCATTCAAATTATTATGTTAATTTTTATTATTAATAATTAAATATACTAAATAATACACTGCCGTTTGATTATTCAAAATTAATATTTCCACGACAGGAATGAATCAGATAAACTTACTTTTATCAAGATAATAAATCTGTCTTTAATATGAGACAAATTTACAGAATTTCACATAAAGTGATTTAGAAATTATTCATATTTTTTTATTGTAACGGCCCACGCCAAGGTCTGTCCTTCCCTGTGCTGCCTGGGGTCAATGGATGCTTGTAATGTAGAGCTGGATAAGTGGCAGGAAGATCGATGGATGGATGGATGGATGGATGGATGGATGGATGGATGCATGGATGGATGGATGCATGGATGGATGGACGGACAGACATTATTGGACAAATAAAATTATTAGCTAATATGAAAGAAAGATGAACTGATGTTTGAGTGGTTTTTGTCAGGAAGCCTCTTGGTACTTGTCCCAATTATCATGCATAGAAGTACAATTCATCCATGCACTCATTGATTGGTTGTGATTTAATAATATTTCTGGCCATTATAGTCAGACTTGAAAGGAGAGAAGTCCAACGCAACCGCAGCCCCGTGCACATAAATAATTCTGTATGTTCATGGTCACTCGGCAACTTTTAAAAAAGTACAGTTGGAAAACTGTGCACGTAGTGTAGTGTGGAGTCGACTGGGGAGTTTGTGAGCTCGGGAGCTTAAAGACAATCCCTGTTTTAGCTTCTGTAAGCTGCTGTGTCATTCATGTCTGCTTCCCCAACCAAGAAGGGTGCCGGGATAGAAAGTCTGAAACAAAGATGTGTGTTCATACCCATTGGGGATCACCAAAGCAAAGTGTCTTCCGATACCTTGTGTTTCAGTCAACACAGATGAATACTCAGAGATTATGCAACTGTCCTCTCATCTTTCTCTCCTCGCAGTTTTCTGTCTTTGCTTCCTCTTTTTCCAGATAGAGTAGAGAGAACACTACCAAAAAGTCCATTCAAAAACCACAGCACCTCCATTTATTAACTTGAAAAACCGCCATGTTTTTTTTTTCATAACCCTCCAATGACCATGCGGCTCCCTTCCCCCCTCCCTCCCGTAATGGCGTAGATATGATGTCCTGAAAACACAAAAACAGCCCAGAATAAAATGAGTAGAACAGGTTTTCTGCAATAGGGAATTAACCTTCTCATTATTTTTAGCTGTAGCATTAAGAGAGGAAGTCCGAAAGCATGTAGACCGGCGCCCAGGAACAACATTTTGTTTTAGCCTTAAATAATGTTAAGATTATACACTCGTTGCATAATATGCATTTTTTTTGGTTCATTTTCTTTTTAGAGCACGTTAATTAAGAAGGTGGAGCAGGCTATAAAAATGGAGATACCCCCCCCACCCCCCAGAGCATGTCCTAGAACTACAGCAGAACTAAAAATTCACCATAAATTTCATTTATTTATCGCAGTTATGTAGCCTTTTGGATTTTGTATGCATATGAAGCTGTTATAGAGATACGTGCAATATCACTGCAATTTTAATAATATTTTAATTAGTGATCGCTGGAGTTACCTCGCATTCCCCATTTAATGGGCAGCTCTTTTTTTCCCCTTAAGCCTTCTGTGTAATTAACTGGATGACAAATTAGCGTGACTCGCGTCGCATTTCGCTCATTAGGACGAAAAGCCCAGTTGCTTTCCCCTCCCGGAGCCTGTTTTCGGCTGTCAGTAAAAGGCCCAAGCATTGTTTGGGACGGAGGACAGAACAGAAACCAGAAACGCCGCTGATCCTCAGGGGGCACCGGGGTGGAAACACCCCCCACCCCCACCCCTGGGTAACGGTGTTATAATCATTTCTGACACGGCTTAACAGCCTCCGAAACTGCGTGTCGCAATCTCTGTGCAATGGAGCGGGCTGCTTGACCACACTAAAGGTAAAGAGAGGCTGGGGCATTGGGCCTCCTGTGTAAAATGATGGAAAACACCATCTTCTTCATGATTTTGCTAAAGTGATGCAAAACATTCCACTTCCACGTCACACGTTTTGGTTGGAGACAGACACACAGACAGGCGGGTAGATAGAGGGGTGCATTTTCATTCAGAATCTGTCAGTTCAACAATGCAGAGCAAATCTGTGTGTTTATACAATTCTTTTACTGAGGCGAGGTATTTTGTAGCAGGAAGTCTGTGCTCTTTAAGGAAGGGGGGGGGGATTCTAGCTCATTGAGACTCGTTGCCAGCAGTGGCATCAGTCCGAAGAGCCGAGCGAGATAACGGAGGACATGACGGGCCAGGAGGGGGCCTCCCGGGACAGGATAAGTGGGCTACGGGAGCCGCAGTCAGGCTTGCGAGGAACCGGGGCAGCAAGCATATCAGTGCCCCCTCTTGTAAACGCTGCTCCTGTGGAAAAATCAGTGGGATGCTTGCTAGGTTATCCTTGGGCAGAGTAGGGGTAAGGGAAGGACTCATCACCCACATGGGCTCGTCCTCCCTGGCAGCGATCATGCTTTGACCCCCTACTGGTGATCCGTTGCAAACATTAGGGCTTTCGGTATTTCAGTTCGTTCTTATAAAGGAGAGCTGTTGAGATTGCGGGGCTGGTTTGCTCGTTAGTCAGACCAGCATTTAAGGCGGAGATCGCCTTCAGAGCATAAGGTGCGGTCTGGCAAAGGGGCGGGGTTACGGAATCCATCAGAACGCGACAAGATCCGACGCGTCAGGAATGAAGGTGTCAGCGTGGCACATCTAATGTTCAGTGATTGATTACTTGACTTGCTTCCTTCCTTGAGACTGGTTTTTAGACTTTCATTCTTAAGCTTAGATGCCTCTGAGAATGCAGGAATTTGTTAAATTAATGGAAGCCAGCTCCGTTCCTGGCAGGAAGGGAGGTCAAAATCTGTACACTGGGAGCTGGGTTGAGGAACAAAAATGTTTTTGCAGATTTAAATCAAGTTTTCAGTCATTTTTACCCTAAGGATACATTTTTATCATCTTAGATAATCAGTAATGATTATATAAAGAGAACCTGGCTGATTACATACATACATCTCTCAATGGCATATTTAACATTTTAAGTCGGTGAGTAAAATAATAAAAGAAATATACGATAAACATTAATCCATATCAAAAATGTAATAAAATATTGAGCTTTCCATTATTGTTGTACAAATTACTGTATTTTTATTCAAATAAAGCAAGGGTTTCCTATATTAAAGCAGAGGCCGCGCCTTACATTACTCAGCTGGCTTTTTCTTAGTCTCATTAACTGCTTAATTTGACATGGCTTTGGTGTAATGTAACGCCAAACGGCGTACTGTACGGCTATTTCCCGTTAGCTTCTAGTTCGGCTCTTACTGGCTGGAATAGAGAATTTTTTAAATTACTCAACAGCCCTGCTGCATATTAACGTCAAGACAGATGAGATAATCAGACAACTCTGGCTATTATTTACTTTAACTCGATCATTTCCGTGACTGTGAGGTTGTAAATGTAGTTATTTCTTTAAAGAGACATAATTTTAAAATGAGGTTATATGTACGCCGTCGAATCGTCACAAACAGCACAGCGTGGAAAATATGATTTTATTTCTATAATTCATCATCTACATATTCCGCATGGCACGGAAATCAGATTTTAAATAACGGCAATCAAGAAGATGAAGGGTCTTGTCATCTCCTGTTTCGGCGCTTATTTTGAGATCATTTACCTACCATTTTATCATCACCGATCCGGAGGCACTTGACGGGTACTTGTCTGATTTCAATCGCTTCTCGGGTAAACATCTGTATACTGTAATTCGTGAGAATGATGAATGATACCCTACTGGACAGAATTACCTTGTTAGCGGGTGACGGCAATACGGATATGGCCCTAGTGGCACGGGAAGTCTTTCCAGCTCTCAGTTGTTAATCTTGAGACGTTTGGAGTGGAGTTCATTTCTTTAGAGCCAGCATTATAACAGAATAGCCCCGCTCTCCAAATCTGAAGACTCCGTTGCAAAACTGCCAAGGAGCCGGAGTACAAACGCCTCTTAATGCTGCTGTCTGTGAGCTATAAGTCTGTAGATTATTGTAATTCTTTTGAACTTTGCTCTGCTCCCGGAGAATGGATGAAAGCTAAAGCCGAGAGCAAAGGCACCATGTGGTACTAGGGGAGCTTATTCGGGAAACAGATAAGCGCGCCGCCTAAGCCTCTCTAGAAATTGCCATAATATTGACAAGCATTACAGAAGAATTATCTGGTCGTAAATTATGAAGGGAAAAAAACGTTAATAGAAGTTTGCAATTCTGAGTAGTTTTAAAGAATTGTGCTGTATTGTTGCTCGGAATGAGTGACGTTATGTCTGACGTTGTCTTTGACCACGATTTTAGGGATTTCGTTTTCCATTTTAAATACACAGGTCCATTATCTCGTATTATAGGTTAACTGTAAATTTCCAAAATTACATTTTCCTAACTGGTGACGAAACAAATTGTAATGTAAATTACGGATTAATGTCTTATTTATTTATTACTTATTTTTCGTTTGAGAATCATGCTGCCACAGTAAGGTATTGGGCTCGGATCGCGTCTGCAAGGCGTGCAGGAATGGTAGTGTCCCACACACTTGGATTTCCTGTTTCACCTATCAGGGATGGTAAGACCGATACCTTAGATCGCGTTCTCTCTTTTCTGCCGGGAGTCAGCAGACAGCACCGCGTTCCCAGCCGGTGTCGCTCTAGCCTTTGACGCTTTCTGGAAAACGTCACAACAGCGGGTCTTCAAGGGGGTTGACAGGCTGGGCTCAGATACGAAGGGAAAGGTCCATGTTATCGATCGCTGCACCCACCCGGTCAGCCCCTCCCTGTGCGCCCATATGGGGTTTAACATGGCCCGTGTGACTGGGATATATTCCCCAGGATATTGCGCTGTTTCCAAACTATTTCAGTCGCGGTATACGAGGTCAAAGGCCTAGGACGTGCTTTTCGGGATGAAAGATGGGCACCAAACGTTTCCAAGCGACTGCCTAGAGAGAGAGATATGAATAACGTATATTATATTCATAAAAGGGGAGCGGATTTCATGCAGGGAAGCTCGTAATCCCGCAAACATGCCCGGAATAAAATCCTGCTTATTGTCGATTCTGAGTGCAGCAGCATCCTGTTTTGTGTAGTCTATACTGTGCCTACAACTCTCTCCTTTCATCCTCTTTTTTTAATTTCACCTAGCCCATGTGTCTTCTCGTTTTACATTACACAGTCTAGGTATCAAATTGTTTAAAAAAAAAATCCTGCTAGCAAGGTTCTAACTGCTGCTTCTGGACAAAAAGGATAATAAAGAGCCTGCAGTTGGGGCATGAATCCATAATTAAATAAGCGGTGATTCAGTGATACGATGCAGTCTGATGTTCTTCAGTGGTGTCAACCGAACTGGAGGCAGGATGAGTGGGTCTGTCTGATGGAGGGCGCGCCCAGATCTGGGACACTTGTTGGTACTGCTGGGATTTAGTGCTGACAAACATTTTGTAGGAAGCTGATTGGTGCACATTGATTCTGATTGCCTTAAATTAAAATCAGTCAACCAATCTATCCATCCATCCAGGCACAAGGCTGAGATACACCCTGAACGTGATGCCTGTCAATTTAGGACACATCAGAACTAAATGGTTTCATTGTATGATTTTTAACAGATAAAACATCTTTAGGCTGTTTCTTTTTATACTTTTTGCTTCTTCAATCATGCAATAAAAGCTGATGATGGGGTTTAATTAAGGGGGTCGTCTGACAACCTTCTACATCTCCAGCACTCTTACACCATTCACAGAATTTAAGGAAGCAGCATCATCTCACATCATCATGCCAACAAGCAATGTAATGCTAATGTAGCCCCGCCCCTTTACCGTGACTTACGGCATCTTCATTTATCAATAGGCAGATGCTGAATGTTTAATTCTGAATACTTCAAATGAACAAGTCGTGTGTTTGAGTGGCAGCTACACAGCACCTCTGTTAATCCCCATTAGAATTCCCAGAAGCCCCAGTATAACAGCTAACATCTATTAGTCAATAAATTGTGCCGTGGATTGTTACAGCTCTGTTGTAATATATACATGTGCATATCGGTTTGAAAGCATGGACAGACCGTAACAACAAATTTCACTGGGTATATGTACATGTAAAGGTAGATATGCGAAGTGTATTTTGTACAGCAAACTTGACTCATGGCTGGAGCCCCAGACATGCCTTTCCCGGTTCGCTCTATTGCTGGTGCGTTACCAAAAGCACATCCTCGACTTCCCGGAGAGCCTGGACTCCCCGTTCCGTCACAGGGGCCACCGAGAGGTGACAGGGCACCGGCGCGGGTCACAGCCTCTCTCTGCAGCCTGTTTCCGAGCAGACAGGGGCCACTGACAGACGCCAACGAGTCCGGAGCAGCTAAGTATCGAAGTGACAGTGCATCTGGCGAGTTCGGGGTCTCAGGTCTACCCATCATGCACCTGGGCGAGGGGAGGGGGGTGCGGGAGGAGGTCAGGCGTGACCTGCGTGATTAAAGCCTGGTCTTTAGTGAAGGAACGGGACACGGAGAGCCAAAAACACCTAGATGCATTTTATCCCACCCCCCCTTCCCCCCCCCTGCCCGCGACGCAGCTGCAAGTTGTCCTTTCAGATTCCCCTGGAGTATCAACACAGAAGCTTTATAACGAGGACAGGGACTGCCACTGTTTGAGGGAGTCGAGCATCGGGAAACAAAAAAAAAAAGAAAGAGAAATGCATCCTTGTAGTTCATAACTAAACGTGACAGTCTCGAGGAAAAAAAAAAAACCGAACGGTTATAACTTCCCGTTTAATCCCCAATCTGTCTGGATGCGTGTTTGCTTATAAAATATTCATAACGTTTTATTGTGTGTTTATTTAGCACCCTTAGAATGGTCCCAAAAAGACATTTATACAATGCGGAAAGGCAAATGTTTCATTGCACATTTCTGAGAATATCTACATACCTGAGCAACACGTTTTATTATGCGTATTATTAGTTTACGTAGATCCCCCGCCAACCATCCGATACACTCAGCGCAGCGTGCTTTGCCTTCTGTGCGGGTTGGAGGGGGTAGGAAACGACACACGCACGTCCGCTCAGTTAGCGCTGATACGGTATGACTGCGCGTCGGGGTGCGCGTTGTCCTACCGAATACCTACGGGGGTCTTTGGCTGTTCGGAAAATGCATCCCTAATGTTAACCAGACTTTAAATACAGTCTCCGTCGTATCTGAAGAAGCGGGGACAAATTACCCCCAACCCCACCACAGATTAATAAGTCTGGTTTGATATAATCCTGGACAAATCGCGCCCCCCTGTTTCCCCCACAGATGAGTAGGTTTGGTTTGATCTTTGCAGTTTTCCTATTTTCTGGGAAGATAAAGAAGCGCAGGACCGGCGCGGCGTTGCCGACGATCAGATGGCCTGTTGCGTTATTTTGCTGTGCCTCAGTGACACGGCGCTGGCGAGCCAGCTGTCCCTAGGCCACGTCTCCATGGGGCTGCTTCAGATTGGACGCCATAATGTTTTTTTTTAGTATGTATTTTAACGACTCTGCAGTGGTGTACCATGGTGATCTCGGTCACCGCACAATGTAAAGCATTTCCTTACCAATAAGAGATTTCTGTTATTTACGTGTGATGTTGCAATGAACTTTCGTTGAATTGACTGTCCAAGACGTCCATCAGCTAGCCTACATAAAAATATTAACCTGCCAAAAAAATGCTGTTGTCTGGCCAAGTTTAAAAATATATTTCTGATTTGTAATGCTGATTAAACTGGAATCCCTTCCAGGGTGTTCCCCTGTCTCGTGTCCTGTGTTTTCTTGGACAGGCTCCAGACTTCAGGCTCACCATGACCCTGTACCCGTTAATCGGTTTTGTGGCAAATGGATGGATGGATGGATGGGGGTTTTTTTTTCCAGAAATTTTGGATATTGTTTTTCGCACATTTGTTCCGTGTTTTAAACAGCGCTCGGGTTGCACAAGTCACCTGCCTGGACTTAAAATAAACAACGCACTCGTACTAATTAAGAGAGTGTTTCTCGATACATTCTCTGTCCATTATTAAGGTTTTCTTTTGCCCTCAGCCTAGCCCAAATAACGCATGGGTCTTGGGCATTCTTCGCATTCATTTGTGTAACCGGGGAAGAGATTACGAGCTGCGATTTACCGTGGGTGATGTTTCCCATCGTACATAATGAAACTAATTAAGCTGTACATAAAACATTCAGCGAGTACTTTTATATCCCCTATCAGTCCCTAATGGTAATTGGATTTAGATTTAAAAGAAGGCTTTTTGCTTGCTCTCAGCAAACTGCTTTGTTGTGTATTATTATGCCGTCAACTAAATAACACCGTAGATAGTTTATACTGTGCCTTTAACTCGGCACAATTGCAGGCTTAACGTTTTAACACTTTCTCTTTTAGGAGGATGATTGCACGGATTTGTTTCAGGATTTTTTTTAAAACTGGTGACTCTTAGCCTAAGCCGATAATTATATTGAGAATCCACTGTATAATATATATGACTGACGTCCTGTGTGGCAGTGCTACAAAGGGTCGTTACATTTCATATAAAAACAAAACTATCAATAAGATAATCAATGTTGATTTCATATGGAAGCCGGTTTCTCAAGGCCTCAGCAGGTACGGTACGAGCAAATTGAAGTCAAGTATCCCGGTTTCAGCTGTCTGATTACGTGTTAAACAGCGGCATACCCCTTAAAATCGTTAGACCGCACCTCTAATTACAAGTGGCTCCGCTGCCCGCATTCACGTTTCCATCCAAAAAATAAATAAATAAACCAAGCGCCACCGGCTTGGCAATCCCCCCTCACGACTCTGCCAAGGCCGGCTTCTGTCTGGGAGCCGCAGAGTCTGCTGGGAAGTAGCGAGCGTCAGCACTCCCTGTCCACAAACAACCACCCTGCTTGCAGCCCATCTCCAAAGCCTTAGTCAACTGAGGCAGCACTGATCTCGGAGTCAGCTTGTCTGGGCCAAAACAACCCCCAAAAATAGTGGAAATGGAGGCTCTTTTTCTCCTCGGTAATACTATACAGATTTTATTATTCAGTCTTGGCCAGCTAATTCATGGCTAAATGTGCAGAATGGACGTCTCTGTCTGCCAAACACACGAAGCCTGTAGCCTAAATGATACCACGCACTGTTAATGGTTCTGATGGTCTTACACTGTGCCGAGCTAAAGATGAATAATTGATCTCCAGAAAACCATTGACATTCCATTCAGACAGAGTCGATACGGGGCAATGAGGTCACCCCCACCCCCTTTGCCGTGGCGAAGGCCTTAGCAGACGCTAAAGCGGGAGAAGCAACGCCTTCTGGGCAGAACTGAAGAGGGCAAAGAGCCCCGAATCAGCTCCTAAATGCTCACCGAGGTCAGATTACTGTTTGCGCTCCATCCAAAGACTCAGGAAGGGGAGGCCTGCAAAGCTTCTGGCTCCAGATGACATATTTTATTAATTTTTCTTGACCTGGAACAGAGCCCATATGTTGCTATGGGCAGAGAGTGATTTAGTGTATTATTGCAAAGCAGCCACATTCTGTCATGTGAATGCAGTGGGTACAGTGCTGGGCCCCCTGAATATGCCAGGTTATCGATGCCCCTCCAACGCCCATGTCTGTGTGTGTATATATATATATATATATATATATGCACACACATACACACACATGCATGCACACACACACACACACACTTTCAGATGCCAGAATTTTATATGTGCAGATATATGTATTTTTTTCTGGTACAATCTATATATCCATTTCATTGCCTGAGTACATTATGAATAACATGCATCACAGACTGTAAATTTGAAGTGTATTTATGATGTATCTGTATGTCTCTGCTGTTTATGTGAATGGCATATATGAAATCGCAGCCTGCATAATTGCATAAATATGCCTCACAGCTCACAACATCGCCTACTGCTTAGTCACCATAGTCATTCTGTTTATTCGCCCCCCTCCCCCCCCCCACTACCGGGGGCTAGAGGATATTGCGGCTTGTTCCCATACGTCAAAGCAATCAGGTGCGAGTTCCTGGCATGCTGGGGGTGGAGGGGGGGTGGGGTGCCGCTGGGGTCTGGGTGCTGCATCACAGCCCTGTCAGGGAGTTTGAATGTCACCCCCCTCCCACCATGTACCCCCCCTCCTCTCCTTTGCATGTCTGTAGGTTTTTTAGTGTTCATTTGGAGCACTGTGGAGGGGTTGGCGTAGGGAAGGATGGGGATGTGGGGGGTGGGGTTGGGGGATGGTTCGGCAGAACAACAGGTGCACCGTAGTCAAGGATGTGGGATGACATGCAATCTACTGTTCTGTGTTCCCTCTGGGCTCATCAATCTCTATCTGGCCATCAGTGGTGAACCACAAAAATAAATAAACGCATAAACAAAGAGACAAACAAATAAATAAAGTTCCACCTGCTGGATTAATGAAAAATTGTGACAAATGGACTGAAGACAAAGGAGGAAGGAAAGGGAGGGAGAGTCATTTGACAATAAGCTGAAGAACAGAGACGGAAGTGTGGGCAGTCAGAAGAGGGAAAAAGAGAAAAGGATGGGAGGAGATTGACTCCCCGGGGAAATGTGACATGGGATAACAGAGAGATGTGGATCTGAGCCGCCTCTCTGTGTGTCCTAGTGACATGGGATAACAGAGAGATGTGGATCTGAGCCGCCTCTCTGTGTGTCCTAGTGACATGGGATAACAGAGAGAT
>JAABNY020000043.1:5780612-5796474 GCA_015164015.2 Brevimyrus niger | reverse complement strand
CACAACCCCTCTAGGCGGCGGGCGCCTAAGCAGGGTGAAAGTGAGGAGGAAAGCGGAGAGAAGGGGGGGGGGGGGGGGGGAGGGGGGCAGCAGGCAGCAGCACCTTCCCTGGAATCCCGCCCCGTGCCCCCTCACCAATTTCCGAACAAACCGACTGTGGTCTTTAGCTGGACTTGCTTTGGCATCTATGCTGCTGGGAGCTCAAATCCCTGTGGCTTGACTGACAGCGGGGAGGGGGCGGGGGGGTGCGGCGCAGTGGGGGTCAAAGGGCATTATCTGACATGGGGGGTAGGGATCGGGAGAGGTAAATCCTCTTGTGGTGGTGTTGAATGAGCAAGGACCAGTGATTGAAACTGGCAACAGCCTCAGTCTCCTCCAAGGCTTCCACTTGGGAGAAGTTTCGGTAGACGGGGGCCTTGCTGGAGCAAGAATTATGGGATTAACCCTGACCTAACGGTGGAGGAGACTGTCCTTTTCACCGCACTTCCCCACACCCCCCGTGAGCAGCTGCCATCCAAACAGGCGACGGCTTATCGCATTCCAGCATCGGTGGGGATGAAAATGGCGGCAGACGCTCGAGGACGTCGGTGGATGTCGGCGAGCGGACAAATGGAAAAACTACACGAGCCTTCCGTCAGACCCTGAAAAATAAGACGTTAAATAAAGCTCATTAATCAAATAGTGAAACCGTGTCACTCTCAGGAGTGATTCCGTCACTGACAGCCCACACTGTGATTTATAGACAAATCGTAACATTTTTCTCCAGCGAGATCTATACTGAATAGATTACATCTGTTCTGACCTCGGTACTTGCATGATAAAAGTAAAACAAAATACGCACAAACTCTAAAGTGTTGCTGTACATGACAAATTTAAACTGGTTTTATTTGAAAATAAAACCTATTGCTGCAGTTTAGTGGCAGCCTCATCACAAGGCGGAAAGACAAGTGACGTGAAAGGAGGTGTTTGATCTGCCCCTCCCATACGTCAGCCCAAATTTCACCAGGAAATATATCTTTGCCCCTCGAAGCCCCCCCCGTTGCATCCTCCCTTGGCAATCACATAATCATTTTTAGATTTTCACTGGGTTTAGTTCACTGGGCGTGAGGAGTGTCACACTGACCTTATGGTCTGTTTGGACCAGCTATCCATCCCTTTCTCTTCCAACCACACATCCTAGCCAACAGAGGGGACACCCTGGATGGGATGCCAGTCCATCGCAGGACACTCGCACTCATTATTGGCAATTTAAAGACACCAATTAGCCTAACCACATGTCTTTGGACTGGTAACCAAAATACCTGGAGGAATCCCAAACGACACAGGGAGAACATGCAAGCTCCGCATATGGATTCAGATGGCCAGTCCTGGGGGTGTGAAGCTACACTGTTACACGCTGAAACCCCACACCGTCTGGATCAGGGCTGTATAACTGTCGCTCATATTTTCTTACTTGCTCTAAAGAGGTGTTTGTAATTTTGTGTATTTTCAAGTTGGTATTTTAACCAACTACAAAGGGCCCCATTAAAAAGCATCATTATCAGCACAAACACAGACAGTGTGGTCAAAGGTTACCGGCAGTCATGGCAGCTTCAGAAGCCAATAACTGGTGGATGTGTGTTTATTCGATTTACCGATTTTTTTTATATCTATTGTAGTTACTATTTGTGGTCTACAGGAGGCGCTAAACTTTATGGAAGTTCCGAAAGTATGGAACCTGGTGCAGTGGAAAAACGCCCTTAAAGTGCCGAAAGTATGGTACTTCTTTCGTGTCGGTTTTCCACTGGCGTAAAAAAATGGTACCGGCGCCAAATGACATCATCACACAAAGCGCAGCTTAATCATATTTTAAACTAACAGTTTAGGCTGGAAGATGCGGTTTATTGTTATGTCATGTTATGTCAGCTTCTATCACAGTATAAGATTCAGTAATATCCAAATTGCACGAATGCTGCCATCATTTACGTTTACGTAGGTACACTTATTTCAGCCAAGCCGATCGAAGCAGTAAGAATTAGCTTACTGCTAATTGAGTCTTTTGAAAGCAAACAAATTATTTAATTACATTTTTTGATTTTCAAGTGGCATTGTTCGGTGTTTCGCGTGTGCCCAATTTCTTCCAAGCGGCTTGGTATCACGGTGTTCCAGGCAATTCAGTTTCCCTGTTTCTCCTGTCTATCAGGAAATAATGTTTCCCCTAATATTAAAGCAGAGGTATATGTGAAATGTCTGAAAATCACTCAGGTACATTATTACATGTGGATACTGTATTGTTATTAGTACCGAGGTCCAGAGTTGCCGTATACCTGTTTTAACAGGGGGGAACCAAATATCCTGGATGTCAGGAAATAATGTTTCTCCTAATATTTAGGCGAAGATGCATGTGAGATGTCTGAAAATCACCCAGGTACATTATTACACGTGAACACAATAGATAGTCATGCATAATAGTCTTATAAGCAATACTATACCATTTTCATCAAGAAATATCTCAAAAAAACATCGAAAAGGCATGTGATGTTTTAAAAATTATGGCTTGTTTACCTCAAGAGCTTCGTAAAAAGATATGAAAACAGCGAAACCGTGTACAAATCAGCGTGCGATGGAGAAACACAGGGAAACTGCCCAGAACGGCTAAAACTTTTTTATTTCGAGTCCTGCCGTCCAAATCCCGCTGGATCTGTTCATCCGACCATATGGCGATTAAAGCCTGTGCTTCCTTGTTTGTCCATCCTTCCATTTTACTTTTTAATATTTTTTTCTACCGCTTTTTATTTTGTTTCTCGCTGTTCGCTGTGTGTTTCTAAAGATGGCGGTTGTATTTTGCGTTTCAGCGGCAGGCTATTTGCATAACCGATCGATAGCAAATACTTTTGCAAGTCCCACCCTAAAGTAGCCTACTGAAGTACCAAAGAAGTACCCCAGCTGCTTTGGAACTTTAGCTACAGGAACTTTTGGTACTGGTACTCGACCGGAAGTCAATGGAAAAGTGAAAGTACCGAAAGTACCGTACTTTGTGCAGTGGAAAAGTGCCTCATGTGGTGTTAAGCAGCATTGCAGCTCAGGTACCCATTAAGGACACATATCGTTGGATGTGGGATAAGTAATGTGAAGTTATATGACCTTCTTTGTCAGGCTAGGATAGAGCCAGCTGCAAAGATTTGCAGTATTTTATGAGTTATATTCTGGTTTCTTTGTCTTTAACCAAAGACACACAATATTGGATTAACCTTTGTTGAAGGAGACGACTTCATTATAGATCGCCTCGGGTGGCGTGTTTAAGCTTCTGGGTGTGTCCATTCCCCTCGCCTATGTCCGTCAGATTAATCGAGCAAAGTCCCACAACCCCAGACGGGCCAGAGCTGAGACGATACCAGACGGTCCGTCCCCCCGGCAGGTTAACGAGCAGCGTCGAAAAGCGGCATCGAAAAAGCAGATATTGGCCCTTTGTTTCCGCTTTCAGAGGCCAGAGCCTTTCCCAGCGGAGGTCTGTAGACGGTATTGATCTTCATAAGGCCGCATTTCTGTTAAATAAGCCGTACAGGAGACGATAATGAAAGACACTGCCCCTCCGCGTCGCATTGTCTCCGCAAAGGTCCCCTCTGCATTAGAAATAGCTTGTGCCTGGCCGGATGAATCGATAAGGAAGGCTATCTTTGACTGATTAAAAACTTTGCCTGGTCAGGTGACCCTGTATAAGCAACCTGTTAAATGTCTATTGAGACTTTTCCCCCGTTTTTGACTCTGGAAAGCTGGGCCAGACCCGACTTTGTAAAATTATCCCGCAATTATCTCTCCAGAGGGAGGGCCATCGGTTGGGTAATGACTTCCCCTACTTCCTTTTGTTCAGTCCTGACAGGTAAAATGGAGCCTGGAACCCACTTTGGCTTTTCTTTTCCCCTCTGACAGCGAGCGAGACTGAGGTGTTTTTCTTTTCATTAAGTGCAGTCGCCACAAATCCCCCCCCATCTCATTTTGTCTATGGGAGTATCGCGGACCCTCTGGTATCTAGCAGTGACATCGAGCGAAAGCTGGACTTAAGTGAAAATTTACTCTTGCAGACGAGCCCTTCTGTTCCCCTGGAAAAACACACACACACATATACACACACGAGTCTGAATAGACGACAGGGGATTGGGAAGCAGGAAGAGTAATGTGTCTCAACAGACATCAGGAGGCTAAAGGGCTGACATTGCTGGGTTTCATTTTCACCTCACTATTACGAGAGAGAACTCCTCACCTCCCCCTGCCCCCACCTTTTCCTACCCCCTGATTCGAGGACCTCGAGGAGACGCTGACATCTCCTGCCTAATCGGCCCGTCGGACCTCCGCGTCCTAATGAAACGGCAGCAGTGCCTTGTGGGAAAAAAACATAAAATAGGGCGGGTCCTGTTGCTAATAAGACAGGAAGCACCGCGATAGACCTCGGGAGGCTGTTATACGATGGGCTTTAACGATTGGCGGCAAGCCGTACTTGTGTCTTGGGGGGAGTTACAGGCAGGGAATTAAATGGAGCACAACACAGGACAATACAGCTGAGGCCTCTCCCGCACCCCCCCCCCCCATGAGGAAAAGAAAAGAGCTGAATCTTTCTCATGTCTGTCGCCTCCCAGGATTCACGCCGTGACTCAGAGTTGGGGCTGTGTCGGGTTATTTTTGCCGGAGTAATGTTGACGAAAGCATGCAGGCGCGTTTCCGTTCGCAGAGTTGGGCGGCTTGATGCAGCGGGCGAGAAGGTAAGATGGGAGATCCGGACGGTTTCTGCTGGCTTGCGGAGTGACACCCACCTCGACGGTCCTTCTCGTCCGTCACGGCCCGTCGTCAACAGTTACATCGCTTTACCTCCCCCCCGTTAATGTGAAGGAAGGTCCCCAGTTCTGTGTTTTTTCATTTATTTCCATGTAGAGATTAACAGGCTGACAGACAGGCTGCAGTTTTTCCACAGGTCTAGCTCTATGCTAGCTAAACATTCCTCCACAGGAACGTGTCTATAAAAAATGCATGTTGCCTGCGACATTTTATAACACTCCCCCATCTCATCGGGATTCCTTTGCTGTCACCAACATGGCCAACACAGTGCCAGCCGGCAATGACAATGACAATGACATTTCCAGTTTCCGCGCCTCTATCACAAAACAATCCCGTGCACCGAATCTGTTCTCTGTATCCAACCTAAATTAAACGTCTAGCTCTTGAGTTTAACTGCCGATTACTCATTAAGTGCGCCTCTTTTCTTTTTTGTTTGTTTTTTTTTTTTTTTTTGCAGGAAAACCCTTACATGTGCAATAATGAATGCGACGCCAGCACCACAGAGCTAGCCCACCCGCCCGGCCTGATGTTCGACTTCGAGGGTCGAAACCCCACAACCTTCTGGCAGTCGACGTCTTGGAAGAAATACCCGAAGCCGCTGCAAGCGAACATCACCCTGTCGTGGAACAAGACCATCGAGCTGACGGATGACATCGTCATCACCTTCGAGTCGGGTCGCCCCGAGCAGATGGTGCTGGAGAAGTCCCTGGACTATGGGAGGACGTGGCAACCGTACCAGTTCTACGCCACGGACTGCCTGGACGCATTCACCATGGAGCCCAAGACGGTGCACGAGCTCACTCAGCAGACGATGCTCAACATCATCTGCACAGAGGACTACTCCAGGGGCTACGTGTGG
Organism: Brevimyrus niger; assembly: GCA_015164015.2. NCBI lineage: Eukaryota > Metazoa > Chordata > Actinopteri > Osteoglossiformes > Mormyridae > Brevimyrus > Brevimyrus niger. Next base: position 5,790,806 of record JAABNY020000043.1, on the reverse strand, counting down.
AAGTACGACAAGACGGTGCGCTTCGAGATCAAGGACCGCTTTGCCTTGTTTGCTGGGCCACGACTACACAACATGGCCTCTCTCTACGGCCAGCTGGACACCACAAAGAATCTGAGGGACTTCTTTACCATCACAGACCTCAGAATAAAACTACTCAGGCCAGCCACTGGAACCACCATGGTGGATGAGAACAACTTGTCTAGATACTTTTATGCAATATCTGACATCAAAGTACAAGGAAGGTAAGTGATAATGTGAAGATCTGTCATAACAGTCCTCTCCATGTTACAAAATCAGTCACAGATTTATTTTTTATTGGTTTATGCCTTTTCCAGCATGGTTGCTCCAAAGCCCATATCAATGAATCGAACCTCAGTGTCACCTACTGACGTACAACAATTTAGGGTGACAACATTGAGCAAAAACAAAAGCCAGAGGATAATATTGTAGAAGAAACAAGAGTCCATAATTTGATATGTAAGAATCAAAAGGCGATCATTTGAAACAGGAGATGAAACAGAAACTCCATATTTTTACATGAGAATGAACCTCAAGAACAGTGCTTCTCGACTCAGTCCTCAGTCCACATTTTTGCTCCCTCCTGGCTCCCAAGCACATCTGTACCCGGTGCCTTGTGTTCTCGGTTGGCTGCGAGCTGGGAGGATGCAAAAAATGTCGTGGGGGGTCCCCAAGGACCGGTTTGAGAAACCCTGTTCTAGGGGGACTGAGGTCATCTAGCTGCCCAAGGCCCCCCAGGCCACGCTAACAATGAACAGGTGTGAAAGTTGTGTGTCAGTCTTTGTGTGGCTCTCTCTCTCTCTCACACGCGTCACGCCGTCTGTGGCTCATCACGCCATCTGTAGATCAGCACTCTCTTCAGCCATCTGCAGGCTAGTCTTCAGTCTTCTGCTGCGGCCTGCCGCCACATGAACTCAGCTGGTGTATGCCCCAGGTGCAGGGCGTCTGGACGTGTGGAGAGGAGAATGACCCGGCAGGTCAGCATTGGTGCAGATACGTGGACGACAGGACAGTTCGAGCAGCTGCCCTCTTTATGCTAGGCTAGGCTAAAGTGGTAGGTCTTCGGTCTGGATGGAGGAGCATTCCTCACATATTGAGGAAGCAAATTCCATCGGCTAAGATCCTTGTGACTGTAGGACTTACCATCAAAAGTCGTATATATCTGCTATTTACCAAGAACACTATTAGCCACTAATAATAAAAGCAAACATGACAATAATGCTCCTATGTTTTGTGCATTTATCCCGTTTTGGGTTTAATGTGCAATGTCAGTCATTTTTTATCATAAGCTTTTTGTTTACGTAAGCATATTATTAACGTAAGCGTATTGTTAAGCTTATTCTCACAGTGCACAAATATTTCTCGCACGACCAGCGGTTAAACTGATGTGAATACATGCAGTTTTCCTGTGCCGTTGTACTCGATTGAATACAATCTGAAATCGATTTCTCTGTGGGTGAGAAAGAAAGAGAGCTAGAGAAAAGGGGAGATTGTGCTTTTCTGTCCCTCATGTAAATCGTTTAGGAAAGTATACAGTAGCTGGCTGATTTGTGTAATTCATAGCCGTGTGTGTGTGTTTGCGAGTGTCCGTCTTAAAGTTGCGAGTGAAGCTGTAGTATTTAATCAATTTTAATCAATCTGAACTTTTTTCATAATGAGCTTGAAATCCCGTGGTTTAAGTTTCACCCTGTTTTAAGCTTTAAGTTTAGCTGCTAGATGCACGCTAATGAATCAGAGAAGCGCTCCGTCGGCGCTGCGCTCCCCTTGATTAAGACACTTTTCAGCCGTCTCACTTAATTTGGAGACAGAGTCGTTCTGCAGCTGGTTAGGTAATGGGAGATATAAAAGGCAGGAGCAAATTCACCAGGGCACGGCACTCGTGTCTAATTAGAGCCTGATGTGTGACTGTCTAAGGCGATGAGGGGGCGGGGGGGCGGCGAGAATATCATCCTTTATGGAGCGGCTGCCGTGCCCCGGTAATATCCTGAGGGGTTTAAAGAAAAAGAAAATCTGAGTCAGTAGGATTCCGTTGCATGGCTTAAACTGCTTAATAAAATGGTGTTAGTGTGACTGAGATCCACTGTGCACGCTCGTATGCATCATAAACGCGTTGTTTCAAGGTATAATGAAATCGGCACTGGGAGATGCATTCACGAGCTCAACGTAGTTGGCGGCGACGCGCACGGACGAGCGCGCTCCCCTGCCCGATTAAAATGCAGTAGGGTGAAATGGTGGATTTACAACAATTAGAGCCGTCCTTAATAAGAGTGAGACCGATCTTAGTGATTAGAAGCGTTTGCAGATTTCACTACAGCGGACGCTGGGGACAGATTATTAAACGGGGATAAACTGGGAGATTATCCGTTATGACTTTTTTTTAAACGTCAGATTAAAGGGATTTTTTAAAACCATTTGTTTATTTAAATCTGACCAGTAGTTTTATGCATTATGTAATAGGATAGTTGAATGCTTGGGATTTGTATTTTTCAAATTCTTTATGGGTTTACTTTGATTAAATGTACCTGAAGATGATTCTGGGTGTCTACAGACATTCATCGCTTTCAAAGACATTTTCCCTGTAGTCCCATCCTTGTGCTTGTTAACAATTCTACCATAGAGCCGCTGTTCTCCAAATGAAACCTGCAATGTAACAATGCTTTGTGAACAAAAAAAATCGGGGTGTAATTTTATTACTTCTGTTGCTCAGTGAGGAATGGAAAATTGAGCTGAGCAGAGCTGATTCCTCAGGCGTGCTGAGGACTGCAACATGTTAGCGTCACTGGGCTGCCTGAAAAGTGTTTCTGAAGATGAATTGGAGCAGGGGTGCCAAGGTTTAGGGGGTCCTATCGCTTTAAGCTTGACAGCGGAACATCCGTCCATTTTCCAAAGCGCTCATGCGATGTCGAGGTGAGCTTGAAGCCTAGGAGGGGCAGTGGAGGGCCCTGGGCTTGGACACTCCAGTCGGGACGCCGGGACTTTGCAGGGCTCACATTTGCACAACAAGGGCAAGCAATGAGGACAGTCTTTGGACTTTTGGAGAAAAAATGGGACACTGAGGCACCGAGAAGACAGCGCACAGCGCTCGGTTGTGACGAGACAGAGGCCCATGAACCAAGAAGCCTCTGACGACGGCAAGGGGTTTGGGAAGGGTCATTGTAGCGGAGGCCCCTGGGTTGCAGCCTGAGTAAGCCTGTGCATTTAGGCACCCCTGGACTTGAACCCACAACCGCAAGGTGTGAGATCACCGCTGATTGCGGAAAGGTTGTAGTAAATAGAAACGCCATGCTGACGTTAAGCAAGAACTTAACCCTCGCTGACGTTAAGCAAGAACCCTCTCGTAGGTCAAATAAAGATTGTGAATCATCACATGCTCGTTCACTGAATTCATTGAAGATAACTGTATTCTATTCATATCCTAACTCCTGTATGTTTTTTATTGCTAGACAGTTGTTCTCAGTCAGCTTACCTTTACTCATATATCTGAGGCAACTTAGAGTAGATTCATCAATTTAGCTTTTATCCAAAGCAACATACTGTACACTTGAGAAAGTAGAATCAGCTAGTCCCCGGTGCAGTTGGGTTTATGGGGCTTGATCAGAGATATTTCACTTTTGGGCTCTCGCTGACCCCAGGGTTTCGATCTCAGGCACAGAGCCCTAACCTGCTGAGTCACTCAGGCACTGCAGAGGCTGAGATGTTGGAGTTGCAGCAATTAGAGGGGCTATTAACCAGAGTAAAACTGGGTCCAGGCAGGGATAGATTACAGCTTATGTGCTCCCTGGGTTTTGAACCCATGACTTTTACGTTGTTAGCACAGTGCTTTCTTTGTTGAGCTACAGGGCCCATTCTTCCCCGGTCATTTTTTCGTGACCCAAAAAAATATGTTGACCGGGGGAGGGGGGGGGGGATGAGACAAAGGGAAAAAGTTGGCAATTGGAGTGGGGGGAGGATGAAGGCAAAAAACATTCTGCAACCCCCTGAAAAGGGCCCCACAACAACCGCGTCATTGAGAAAAACCAGTATAAGAGATACTATACCAGTTTGAATTTCCAGTTACTCAGCCTTTTCAGCAGCCAAAGAGCTAATCTGCCAATGACTTCCTATGAGAGCCGGGTTCTGCTGCTGCTGGAGGAGTTGCCATGACAGAGTCTCTGTGGCCTTCCGGAACATGCCGATGCAGAGGTCCACAGCCAGGTGAAGATTCACGTACCCTGAAAATACCTAATTTGGCACAACGCTGAACTAGCGCTTTTCCACACGGGGGATTTCTGCCGTAATCTGACAGACTTCTGCATCCGTTCTGGTGCGGAGTCGATCCCACGGTCTCCTCAAACCGGGCTCGCCTACAAGTGCCACTGCGATGTTTCAGGTGACAAAGTAGGTCACCGAAAAGGAGAACGGATACAGACACAGAAAGAGCGAACAAACAAAGCATTTACAGGACCTAAAAAGGCAGTGAAATCTCTCATTCTCCCTGTGTGTCAAACGTCGCTATATTCTGACCAGAGGCACCACGTCATGGAAAATGCAGGAATGGATCAAATGCTGAGGTTTGGTCTGAAAATAGGGGGGGGGCAGAAATCATGCCGTCTAGCCTCTGTGGTGTCAGCGCATCATGTCTGTCAGGGAAAAGTCAGGAATCCACACATTTTTCCCTAATTGCTACCAGACGACCTGAACGGAGATTGCTGGTTACTTCTCTTTTGTCGCGTAATAAGATCAATGGCATGTAATTAAGGAAGAAAGGAGATGAGCTCCTTGGGCAAGCACCCAAACCCCCCCCCACCCAGAGTGTCTGACTGCTGGGCTGGCCCCCGGCGGCTTCTGAGAAACCTTCGAAAATTACACATAGAAGTCTTCCTGATGAACTTGCTCATTCCAGGAGGCAATCAGTTAACACTGGTCAAATATCCCTGGTTATGGAACAGAGCAGGTAGGACGTGAGATTGGGTTACCAGGCGTGGTTTCTGAGCTCAGCGCTTTGTGGATAGCGCCGTTCACGAGAAGCTCAGCAAAGCCCCCCCACATCTCGACGGGGGGTGAGTACTGCAGCCAAGACACCGGGTCACGTCCACACCGCATCCCTGGCGCCAGTCCATAGGGAAGCTATATCACACACTGGCCAGGATGATTTGGCTGCCCGCTCCGTCGGCGCCTCCTAGGGATGGGTCTGGTGTACTGCTCCTCAAACCAATGGCCAAAGTCCAGGGACCCCCCACCTCCCCCACTGGCAGCCATTTTGTTCAGATGAGCCTTAATGAATGAACTGGAAGCAAAATAAGCAAGAAAATGTAAAAAAGGAAACCACTAAAAAGTCCAGGTGGCCGTTATCCTCTTCAGATTCAAGCAACCTCTCAGGCGCCGCTATAACTTATTTTTTCTGATTTTCTTCTATCCATTCACTTCTTATTCAATTTATACGAGTGTCATAGTGATTAATACATACAGTAAAAGTTTAAATAAACATAAGAAAGATGGTTTGTTTCCATTTGTATGTCCAGTTTGTCACAGTCTGGAACGTAAAATGGCAGAATGTCTAACATTCCCTTCCAAAATAACATACTGTATCGGTATCCTTGATCCTTTCAACGTGGGTGTTGATCTTGACCAGTGTAAGGTTAATTTGGCTAAATCAAACACATAAATATTTAAGCAAACAGCATATTTTGAAGGCAAGGTGTGAAACGCTTCATTCATTTAATGGCAGTGAACCCAATCAGGTGAATTGATGGCGCCCGAATTGTAGGTCACACTGCGGGCCGCTCAGCAATCCCCTTGCCGATAGCTCAGATCGCCGCTTAGCAAACACCGCCGTATAAGAAATTGAAGAAATAAGGAACTTCCGTTGGCTCCCGTACGGCCTTTCCGGAATCCAATTCCATTTTCCAGCCGTAAGTTTGCCACGAGAAATGAAATGAAATAAACGTTTAGGATCTTCGGACTGAAGGGGGGCTAGTAGCTCACCTGTGTGGCAGAAATGATTGTGCCCCCCCCCCCACCCGATTCCGTCTGAACCTGGGGTTGTATTAAGATGCGCAGTGCATTATAGGGGATCCTGCGATTCCAGTGTCATGTCCCTCGCTGTATCTCCAAGGTGACACACCTGCAGCGACGCCTCACCCCATCTGCCGTGCGGCACTTTTTAAGTTACCTTGAAGCGCTGTGTCAATTTTGTTACGGAGAAAAAAAATGCATGGATAACCATAAAAAAAGTATTATGGGTACATATCAGTATTATGTCATTACCGTCTGATTTACAACCAAATGTACACATTTGACGTACTGCCTTCCAGTATCCTTTCAATTATCTGGTCATGTTTATACTTCTGGTGTAGGTTGCAGTTAAAATTTTGGTATATTTTACTCATACATTTTTACGGAAACCCAGCTGTGGACTGATATCCCGTCGGTTGCCCCCTGTCCTGCGCTGCCTGGGATTAGCTGCATGTCCACCCAGGAAAAAGTGGCCGGAAAACAGATGGATCAGGTGGATTATTATGCGAAATCATGGCATCTACAATTTTCTTCTTGGTTCAATTTCCATTCTAGACTAAATGAAAAAAAAAAAAGACAAAACTGACTCTCAGTTCGTATTTGTGTTTTCATAAGGCTCCGTGTGACCTCTGCTCAGCGACGGTTACGCATTATCAACAAGACACTGAAGCCTCCGCGGCCTGGGAAACGGCACCTTGCAATTAAAGCTCATCTCGGAGCCTTGGAGCTGGCATTAGGAGAACAATCGGCTCTGACATGCAATTCATCATCGCGCTCCCATTATCCACGGACGGCACTTCCCGTCGTCACCTCCGCGGGACAATTTAACGCGCGAAAACACGCGGCCCAGACTTTGGGGCCGGGCCGAGGCGTCGAAGCTCAAGGTTGAGGAAGGCTGTGTGTGTGTGTGTGTGTGTGGGGGGGCGGGGGGGTTATTACCCCATTTTTAATCCCTATTTACAGCCCTGTTGGGTGGAGCTACATCTATTCTCTGTTGTACCTAAAGGCCTTCAATTCATTCGTAAGCACCAATCCCTCCCATCCCAAAGAACTCAATCACCCTACCCTAGCCGTTTTCACAAGTTCCCCTGCATGGGCTCACCCAATCACGGCCAGGGGGCGGGACCTTAACAGCCGTCTGTTAAGGTGTGAATGACAAAATAGATGATGAACGAGCCTGGCGCCATATCCGCCAAGCAGGTCTGTTAACCCCGCCGACGGCTCGCTTGGCTCGCTTAGCTCGTGAGCCCCCCCCAACCCGCCTACATCGATCCCCGAATCCCACGAGCGGGAGAATGTCATGAGGAATCAATTTCAACGGGAACAGATGTACGGGGAGTGTTACCCGCCGAGATGGAAGATGGCATCGGAATTTTCAATCTTTGATGCCATTTGTCCTGAAGGCAAGATTTAATATGAAAACAGCTCAACAAGTGTCAAAACGAGAAAACAGGTTTATTTGCCCACGGTCTAAAAAGTTTTTAACTTTAGCAGAAAAGGGGTGGGGAACTGAATTAAGCGCTTGTGCCTCCGGACTCCAAAGATTCCATGTTGACGTGTAGCTGGATGCCTGGATAAGGAGGATCACCTCCGTTTTGGCTCTCCCCCTCCCCCTAAAAATAATGACCCAAAGAAACATCAGGCTACACGCCCACCCCCACCCGGGGGCGTGGTTATAGATTGTTATAGAAGTTGTCAGCCTTTACCGTCACCACCTGCCTGTGGAGATCTTGGGACCAGCCATCATATTTTCTCTGGGACACTGACCCCTCCCCTCAGTAAAACCTGCCTCGCTAACATATCTGTCCGACACGGGATTAACAAATTCCCACCCTGTTGATTGGCGGCCGGGCCGGGCCCAGATAGTGTGAAGGTAGAACCTGCAGGGCATGCGGTAACGTTATTGAAATGTGGCAGCAAAAGGGGGCGGGGCTACTCCCGGCTGCTCCAGCAGATGCTCATCACAGGTGGACGTGCTTGCTGCCAATCGCATCCCTCCTCCGTCGTTTAATTAGCCCTCATCAGCGGCTCGGTCCTGTAAATAATAAATGAGGGAGTGCAGATACATACATATAAACTATCCCAGAGGCGAAATAATAATCAGGAATATAAATGTATCCCGAAGCTCCAAAAATAAACTGTTTTTTCCTACCCTCCAAAAAATGCATGAATATATGAATGCGACAGCAGGCATGATCTGCCCTGACTTATTTGTGAGGTTTAACACGGCTGCAATGAAGTCACTGTACGCAAAGATGCACCATCCCTGTGTTATAATGAAAACCAATCCTTGCCAAGCCAAGTTGCACATGCATCCTAAATCCAACCCTTTTCCTCATTTAGTTCTCTGTCCATACATTTCCGTAACCTTTTATATGATGGTTGCAGTGAAAAGTGTGTGTTTTTTTTTCTTCTTCGGATAACAATATCAGTGACAGTGCTGGGCTTTAAGCATCAATCTCATGTCACATGCTGAGCTCTGACCTTTCCGGCTTAGCGGAGATCAGATTAGATGATAATCTCTGATGCCGCTCAGAGAATACGCATCCGCCAGCCTCTGGCTGTTTATGCAGTGACACTAGTAATTCTCAGTCACGTTACCGTGACGTTTCTGCATCAGCGGGGACGTTAGACGCCCATTATCACACCGTGCTCTGCGATCGACACAAATTCTCAGTAATAAGCACCTCCGACGATAGAGAGACAGGCCTTGGATACTGATGATCCGTTCCAGAGCTGCAAAAATTCGGATTTTGTTCTGTCACTGTGGAGAAAGCCCGCAGAAGGAATTAAATCGCAACGTGTAGCCTTTTTTTCTGGTGATTTCAGAAGCCCCGCAGAGCGAAATTTATTTAACGTTAAGGTATAAACATTCAGCGGGATCGATTTTAATATTGTGTTAAATATTTCGGTAAGCTGTGTAGCATTATACTCAGGTGACTTTCAAAATTGCCTGCTGAACAGAAAATCACAAAAGCTTTAATAGGTTTTTAGCATTCAGTAGAGGCGTTACGAAGGACCACGTTGAATGCGAGAGAAGGCTGCGAGCGTTCTATGAAGGCCGCCTCAGAAGACGGGGCTTAAGGGGATTCCTGTCCAGCAACCGCCGCGTAGGATGCGACCTGCAGATAATAACGGTTCAGCAGATTAGCGCCAGGCGGAGGGGGGGAGTGTCAGTGGTTTTGAAAATACAGTCTACAGGCGTCTGGCCACCCCCTACCTTGCTTCACAAATGATTAAAATCAGGACTCTGTTCATCGCCGAAATACCTGGTATCCTTGATTAATCTGCTTTATCTCGACATAATAACCCCCATTGTCATTCCCTCTGGGAACGACAATTCTTTTCCCACCTCTTTGTAAACAGGCTAAACAGTTATGATGGAGGGTACATCACTAAAGGCCAGTTCATACTTCTCCACACGCATGCTGGAAGACGTGCCCCCCTCCGGGGACGAATGCCTGCTGCACTCTTTGCATCTGCGCAGCGGAGTATGCGCAGCTCTGGGCACACTGCGCATGAACGATTCACTAGCGTCCAATTTAAAACACCGACAGGGATGCTTTTGGTGAGCTTTGGGGTAGTTCGCAAACCCTACAGACTATTTACAATGTAATAAAACTGTTACATACATGTAAATGCGTGTGCAGACTTATTTCCAGCTGACCGAAGTTGGCAAGTTGACGCTGAATTTGTAAAGCACAGAGAAACAGACACAAACTTCACTACTGTTGTTCATGTGCAGGGAATATCAGATTAATAATTTATATTAGTAGTAGTATTAATAGAAATATAAATACAGTGCATTGTGCTTATGTGCAAATTACGCGGCTTGACCAGGGAACTATGAACATTTCCATGTCTGCATACGTGAGTGTTGCCACTTGTGCGGAGAAATATGAGCCAGCCGTAACGCGTCTGAGACCTCCGGGGTCTTGACTGTCAGTTGTCTCGGGTCTTTATCCCCCTGATAAGACCAGGGGAACCTCCTCCTTTCGACAGCAGATAACGAGCCACTGAATGGAAGCCGCTTCCTGAAAACTCAACTCCTTCTCAGGCTCCTTCATTCTGCATTCACCTCACTGCCTCTATTCTTTGCCCTCTCGCCACCCCTCACACCCCCCGCCCCCTCCCCCTGCCCACCCCTCCGCACTTTCTACGAGCGTCCTTTTGCCACCTCGC
>JAABNY020000043.1:5755306-5770727 GCA_015164015.2 Brevimyrus niger | reverse complement strand
GCGGTGGCCTAATCACTACCTCTCCCCGGCGCGGAAATTCACCAGATAGGTTTCTTCACCCTTTTCTCAGGCAGCGCTGGAGGATGTGACTCTTCACAGGTGGGTTTGAGATCACCACCAGCCTGCTGGACGTCCAGGATAATTGCCACTGAAGCGAAACGTTATCTGAGCCCCGGGCAGAAAGGCGAGCTGACGGGCCGCGTCAGGCAGCAGCTGCGGCATTGACGAGCTTGACTGACACCCAGCTGATGAAACCTGGGCTTAAGTGGACTGTTTACGAGATTTACATAGCGGGGTGCACTGATTGGTGGGCTGACCATCCAATAGGATTTCATCCAGCCCGATTTAGGCCTCCAGAACAGTGATATTGTGTGTTAACGAGCAAAGACAGACAGATGGATGAATGGATGGATGCATGGATAATTTAGGGAAATTAAGGATTATGAGATAAATGTTATGCCAAGTTCATAAGAAAATGTCATGTCATGCATCCCGTGATATAAATTACATATGTATGAGTATGTGTGGACAAAATCCGCTATAGGTATTCATAGTGTGCTGTAGTCTGTTTTATATGCTGTCCAGGATTGTGTTACGGCTGGAGTGGGGGCTGTCATGTTCAGGGAGGGGGGGCAATAAATGGGTGTGTAATAAATGGATTGTGTTTATCATCCATCTTCCATAACTGCGTATTCAGTACAGGGTCCAGAGCCTGCATGGGGACGTAACTGGGTGGGGTGACAATGGTTGGGGATAATCTTCCAGTACGGCTGTTTCTGGGGGGGGCATTTCACACAACCACATGTTTAGATTTGGGAAACGAGTTAAACGCCCACGGACACAGGGATACGAAGGGCGTGGCACATGCAGGGACTCAGGGTGGGATTCCAAGGTACAGTGCTGCAGTTAAGACGAAAGTGCCCTTATAATACCTCCCTGAACCTGTCACACCGTGTCACAACACCGTTTCACAACACCGTGTCACAACACCGTGTCACAACACCGTGTCAGGGCAGGACGGATGACCAAAAATATTTTTCTGACACAGCTCAGACATCTTAAGAGGCGATACAGCCCCCAGATTGATCTCTCTGACAATCGTCGGGGGGGGGGGGGGGGGGGGGGGGTTCGGGGTATTGTTGCCAGGCCAGGAGCCTGAAAGCACCAGGGGGCCTGGAGCAGGGCAGTCAGTCAGGCTGGAATTTGGCAGACAAGAAAAATCACGGCGAGAAGTTGGCCATATCCTCAATTTACTGCCGCCTGTTTGTGTGATTCCTGTCATTGTGGAGGAGACACATCCGCGTCACCACAACTAAAGAACTTCTACTACAAATAACACTTTATATTTACAAGGACGGTTTGTTTTGGATGGAAAAGCTCTGAAATATGCAACCTAGTCTCCTTATCCCAAATTTTTTTAATTTTTCTTCATGTTGACCTTGGTATTGACCACATTATGAGGACAGCCCTTGCTAAACCGCTGATGGGGAGGAATTGGCATCCAGACAGGAAATGTCAAACATTTAGGTCCTATCAAGGGCAAAGGGGGACCTTTATAGTAGTTGTTGTACAGCATTTAACTTTTTCTTGATGCATCTGCTTGCATCATTGAACATAAACAGATCAATTGAAGATTGGAGCATAACCTGCCTCCCTGATAGCAGTGATAGTCATGAACCTTCTCTGGGCTGCTAGAGGGGATGACCCTGGATCCGTCGCACCTGGGCAGATTCCACGACCGGCTTGGTGCCCATTTGGGCACAGAGCATCATCTGTTCTTCCCGGGGATTCAGGGAAGGGTCCTGGATTTGTGCGTAAATCTCTCCGCATGCCTTTGGTGTTCAGAGGGTGTTATGATGTACACTGTTACATCCGATGACAAATCTTTAGTGCTCACATCAAAAAGCACGTGCAAGAGAGCTCAGGCCTGCGTCATTTGTCGTAATTATCTATATCGAAGGCAATGCCAATCAAAGATGATTCAGAATCTATTTTTATCTTCTATACAACAGGTAAACGTGCGATTTTCACGTGTGTATCTACTCCTTTCTGAAAGCTCCGGTTCATGACTGTATTTTAACGTGTTTTGTCTCTTTTTTTTCCAGGTATTCCCAATAACCTCGGTCCAGTTAGTAAGTAGAAACAACAATTCCCAAAATGAACGTGGTAGACGAGGCCCTGTGCTTTGTCCTCCTGGCATGGAATGTTCATTTCTGGTGGGTTTCCTTATCCCTCGCTGACTAATTGAAGTGACCTGGAAGTGATAAGCGCCAGTAAAAGGTCACAGGCACTTTAAAGGGCCTCACTTAAATGGCGATATGATTCTCCTGAGCCCGACTGCCAGGGTACACAGAGGCACAAGTACAGCTACTGACAAGGAGCAGACACAGTGTTAGAAGTATCTGAGAGGCATTTAAAACTCCTCAAAGATTAATCCCAGCTTGACTGGTAGCTGATGGCCGGTCAGAGTCTGACATTCCTCACCTCTGGGGCGCTTCTGGTCAGCTGAACTTCGCGTATTATCTGCAGGGGCTGTGGGAGAACCTCACTCCCCAATTACGATGTCTGAGCATTAAATAGAGGTCTGCTCACCCATCGTCCCAAAGCTGCTTCATTTTTAATACCTGAATAATTAGGTCCAGCCCAATGATATAGACCAATGTTTCTCGATCTGGTCCTCGGGGACCCCCAAACAGTCCACGTTTTTGCTCCCTCCCAGATCCCTGCTAATCAAAAACACAAAATACCTGATACTGGTGTGTTGAGAGCTGGTAGGGAGCAAAAGTATGGACTGTTTAGAGGACTGGGTTGAGAAACACTGATTTAAACAATCATTCAGGCAAAAGTATAAGACGGCTGCCAGACTGAGTGGCTTATTTTGCTTCCTGGTGGATTGTGGGAAAAGCCCCGAGTCCAAGAGTCAGAAATGAGCATTTCCATGAATGGGCCTCTCGGCGCTTTCTGCTGCTGTTCCGTCCCGAGCATGAGCTGCACGGCTCCGCCCCCTGCTCTGCATGCCCCTCCCCCAAACACGGCAAAATACTGCCCCCCCCCCATCCCCCACCAAGCTTAGCCGGTCACTCCATCCTTTGTCCTCCATGTTCACATCTTCATCCTTAATGGGGAGTCTCCATGCCGGGCTGAAATTTCATGTGAATGGAAAAGACACGTGGACAGGGATCAATCAGTATCGATTCTCCGCTTCCAAACTCAAATCCAAAAGGCAGTTTGGTGGGGTGGGGGGGGGGGGGGCACCATATTCCCTCCTGTTCATGCTGACCAGCAGACTTAGCCAATTTCAGAAAAAGGAAACAAAGTTAATAGACTATTCCGGAAAATAATTTAACCTTTTCATATTGTAAAAGTGAACACTGATTCACTTTTTTTCCTAGTGAATTTTCACGTATATTTTATGCCCAAAGTTGCCCAGCCATAAACTAGACCAGATGGAAAACAAACCTTTTACTGCAAGGTTTTCTTGCGCCACTGGTGAGCTATTGATTAAGTGATTAAAATCTGCCCCTTCTACTTCACTTGTACTTTACAAAATAATTAGTGAAAGAAGACTGCTAATGTTTATCAGAGCTAAGGTTGCCTTCGTTAATAGCGGCTTTCGAAACCGCTGTTGGCTGTGCAGGTGTCGTGTAGGATAAACAGGGCTCGGGTGACACGTTCTTAGAAAACAAAGACATCTTCTTGTAAGCCTCCAGTTAAATCTCATTTCATTTGACTGCAGCCTTTACGTGTCGAATACGTGTCTTTTCTCTTCCCGACGTATTTAAATTTAGCCGCTGTTGAAAATAAAAACGAGAGACAGAGGTTCCCATTAAGGGCTGTACTTCTTATGTAACATCATGCGACAATGGCAGTGATTAAAACCCTTCCAAAATATATATATATATATATTTAATAAATGTTACGGAGCTTGAACTGACAAACAAAGTGGATTGAGCAGATAAAGCAGCCTTTTCATTATTATAGGCTACACAGGAAACATCTTTAAAAACGCTCTTCACAGTTTATTCAAACAGAATTCACTTCACTGAGGCTGTCAAGAAGAGAGCAGGTCACAATACACATACGCGCACTATAGGTTGCTGTCAGCATTTATGCCGCAGCGATTCAGCCACCCTACACATTAATGCTCTTCTGTGGAATTATTCAGATTGTCCTTTTTTCAGATAAAAATCCCAGGTCACTGAGCAGCATGCAGACACTGGATAATATTTAGTACTTCTGCCTGTTTGTTTGCTTTTTGTAGTGGGGGGTGGGGGGGGGTGAGGATTTTTGAAGTTCCCCCGCTGCCGTCTTTGCCCGACAACAAACGGCGAGATCCCCATTCCCAGCCCCCACCACCCGCTATTTCCATCACGGAAATGCAGAAATTGTATGTAATTACGAGGCGATGCCACGCAGCGATGGCCTGTGAGCCGATGCTTCACAAAAAAAAAAATCTACGGAGATGATGAAATAAAGCCGACGTCTTGTTCGAGACCCTCCTGGATGAGTGTAACCATCTCCAGAAATCGCCGACGCAGGAGTCGGTCACAGAAAAAGAATAAAAGATACGGACCCTGGTTACATACAATGCGTCACCTTCCTGGTCCTCAGCTACGTTGCCCGTCCTTGTTAGGCTTGCAACTCATACATGTATGTGCAAAAGCATTCTGACCACCCCGAGCCAGGAATGTGTGTAGATGTCTGTGTCTATCCCAGCCTGCCCCGCCCCGCCCCGCTCGCCCCCAGTCAGCCTCTGTGCTCTGAATAACCCACAATCTCTTCCAATTCCATGCAGTTCACCTGAATAGATCATCTCTAGGGGTGGCAAACCGAAACCAAGGTAGGCCCTGCAACTAGAGTAAGATGGTTATGAGACTAATAACGATTATATAATAATAATAAAAGAAACCAGTATTATGATAGAATTAGAACCATTTAGGACAGTATTTCCCAATCCGGTCCTCGGGGACCCACAGACAGTCCCTGTTTTCACTCCCTCCCAGCAAAAATGTGAACTGTCTGTGGACCCTCGAGAACCAGGTGCGGGAAACACTAATTCAGGACAATTTGTTTGGTTGTGTCAACAAGGACATATAACACTGCAATGGGTCAGTGGTTCCTCTGTAGTTAATGCCACTGGTTTAGGAATCGCGAATGTTCTCCAGGATCTGGGCTGCCAATGATGAACATGTTGACCAATGACGTTTGAGGAGTCCCCTTGATTTTTTTATTAGCCAGCTTCTTATTGGACGGTCTTGTTGCCAGTCTTTCAGGTGGAGGTTAGACACGGAGATGCTTTAGATGTCTCATTGCAAACAATTTCCGGTCCAGTACGTTGCATTCATGAAGCACAGCGCAATCTGGCAGTTGGCCTGTATTTCTCTACTTCATGTTATGGGGGTTAAAAAAAACCCTTAAGCAGCAGCTCTCAGCTGGAACGGGAGCCCAAAACTGCTGGCATCGGGGTCTTCCGGAGGGGGTGGCAGCTGAACTGGGGCATGCGATCCCCCCTAGGCCTCACACGGAGGGGCTGTAGGGCAGTGCAGCAGGGCGGCCAGATGACAGCACAGTGACTGGGCCTCATTCTTCACTGGGCCACTCGCTGTCAGCCCAGAGTGGCTTAATCACGCCAGTGGGGGACACGCGGTAACGGAATCGGAGGGAGGCAGCAACACGAGAGGGATGGCACAGGGCGGGCGGGGAATCTGGGGCCGCGAACCCAACAGAGCCGGCGCTGGATCCGGCCCGCATCCCGCGACACCCAGTAGTCAGGGGGGTATTTTTAAAACGGCACCGTTTTCTTTGCGAGGGTTGAAGTAAGACGTGACGTGCGACGGCAAGCGCGGACACGCGGGCACAGAGCTCCAGACGTGTCTGTGAAGGAGAGTCCTGTTCCCGGGAATACATATGACTGGAGCCTCGCAGCGTGATGCTCTGTAAGACCCCCGGCAGGGTGGCACTTGAGGATCAGGCCCTACCTCCTACACATGGTTAGCAAATGTTACTGCTTTCATAGCGCAGTCAGCTACAGTACGTTCCACCTCAGTGGTATCTGTTGCTTATTTCTCTCTTTATAGTTTGCCAAGTTGATTTAAAAGTTGAAGAGGTTAGATTCTGTATTCCGTCTGCCTCCGCCGTGTCACATGATGCCACGGCTGTGATGTCACATGACCGTACCAGCTGCCAGAGTTCCTGCCCTGCAAGCTGTGTTTCCTGCTTAAATACTTCAATTTCCGCTGTTTTTGAAAGCTAATTTATTAATACTTTGTTAGTATTTTTCTGGTATTTATATATAGTAGCATAAACATTTCTCATTTCCGGAATGGTATTAAAATATTATGCATTGCAAATAAAAGTTCTCTGTTCTACACAGTGAAATTCAGTCTTAAATGTACATTTTCTGAATTTATTGTATTTCCATGGAAATGTAAATATGTAGTACATTTACAACCAGGTTCATTTTTCAAAGTTTGTTCCGTTTTCTTGTTGTTCCGTGAAACAATTTTTAAAATAAGTGTTAGCAGTGAGGTGTACATTAGCCAGACAAGGATCAGCATGACAGTCAGTGGGTTTTAACATGAAATCATATGCTGTGATACAAGTCTGACTGCTGGCGCATCTGGTGGATCAGGGTTCGACGACCTGCCTTTGGTTCGCTGGCAGGAGCAGAGTGGTTAAATAAACCTTAATATGTGACATCTTAAGGTCGTTTCGAATTCGGCAGCTGTTTGTTTAAAAGTTTGATCAGGTGAGACCTCATCATGATCTATGATCTGTGTAATTTTCACCAGGTGTGGTGCTAAATGCTATTTTTATCCTCTTCCATAAATCCTTAGCATGCTCAGTAACAGACGGCATTCCAGAAGATAGATTCATCCGACATTGTGACTTGACGTCTGTCGGTCGGGTGCCCTACACGTGTCGGGTGACGTCTGTGTTGTCAGTATCACAGATGCTTAACTAAAGATCGACCCCCCCCCCCACCCCTAATGACTGAAAAGAATCTGAATTTTTGTGAGGGTGCTCTCCCCCAGCTTGATATTTCAGCGTTTCAGTTTTATTCTTTAGCTTTAAATTGTTGCGGTTTTGCGGAGATATTTTTATTGTGTATTTCAGACTCCAACCTGTAGAGGGAGCTCTTAATAAACGCGCTCTAATTTTGAAAAGCAAACACAATACTGCAATTAATCCATGCTCATTTTGATTTTGAACGCAGTACTGTAGTGTATCCAAAATATATACCTGTTTAATTCCTCTCATACACTATCAGATGTTTATGAAAATTTGTATTTTTTTACAAAGTTCCAGCTCCTTGAATTGAATCCAGTCAAACAAGACGAAACCTGCAAGTGAATTCATCATGAATCTGTCATGTCTGCCACGGTTAAATGCTGCATAGTCGTGGTTCTCATTTTGTGTTGTCTGACATCGCTTTTGCTCCATCCATCGTCATGCTGCAGAAACGCAGTGCCGCCTGCTCATGCGCAGGGCCCCCCGCAGTCTCCCGTCATGCCCCTCCACGCGCACCCCCACTGCAGCTGCGCATGCGCTGCGCCCTCTGCCTCACACACTGTACATCCCACCTGCCTGTCTGTTCTTCTTTGCAAGGCTGCGAATGCAACGGCCACTCCAACCGGTGCAGTTACATCGAGCTGCTAAACACAGTCATTTGCGTGAGCTGTAAGCACAACACTAGGGGGCACCACTGCCAGTTGTGCAAACTCGGCTACTACAGAAACGCCTCGGCACAGCTGCACGATGAGAATGTTTGCGTAGGTCAGTTTCGCCACTGCGATCGACACTGACTCTCGTGTCCATCAGTCATTCATGCCCCATTGTCCATCCTGACATTTTTCTCTTTTCTTTTTGCCTTTGTCACTGCTCAAGCAGGTCGGCCGTGTGTGATTCTCATTCCGTCCCCAGGGGGAAAAATAAAAGCAAAAAAAACGAACAAGTAAATTATGTTAAAAAAATAAATAATATTGAACATCTGCATGGGCACCCCTCACAGACGTCGGTCAGGACATTTAGACGTAGACCGCCGAAGTTCTTCGAGTTTCCTTCCGACTTGAGGCCCGTTTTGATTCTTCATTTAGCGCTAAATGTCGATAGCAGTAAAAACAAAATAACATGACAAAAGAAATCGCCTTATAGTCACAGATATAAAAATGTATCAGTGTATAATTTACAGTACATATCTAACCTCCCCATTAGGAGACATTTTGCAGTTTAACAGTCCCCTCCCCCCCCCCCATGTTCCAGGCAAGTGGAAGATGGTTGAGGTTTAAGAGCTGTCTAGACTGCTGTCAAAAAACAAACAAATTAATGTAAATGTGGCTTGGTGTAAGAATATTAAACTTTAAATTGTGTCATTTATATCAGCTTAATTGTACAGTCAGTACTGGTCTAAGCTGATGTGTCCCTAGGTAAGCATTACAAGCAGCCCCCTCCATTAAAGGTAAAGTGAAATTGTCTCGCTACGTCAGTTCCTCCTTAGGAGATGGTGCCCTAGGCAGCCGCCTATGTCACCTGTAGGATTGACCAACCCTGTGTACAGTAATGGGACAATAATGGTGGGATCTCCTGGCAACTAGCCATTAAGAGTTTGGAATGGGAAGATCTCAGGGGGTCTCTCAGGCATGTCCGAACACCTGGAGGTGTTTAAATTACTAGCGCTCTTTGGTGAATTGGCATCAGCTCGTTGCCAAGTAACAGCGGGAGGGCGGGGTCAGCTAGTCCATGTCACCCAGAGAGATATCTGCCAGTTTGGTTTCTCTGTCAAGGGGAAATTCAGTCTTTGTTGTGGTGGGGAAGGGGGGGGGGGGGGGGACCAAAGCTCTAATTCCAGCGAGGCCATCGAGATGCTGCAGGAGCATGATGGGAATATCATTGACATCTGACAGCATCCAATCAGAATTCAGATTTTACTTTTGGGGTAGGTTTTATCTGAAGCAGCTACCGGAGGTGTTACTCTAAAAAGGTTTCCAGCATAATACCTGGTTAAATTTTTATGGAGCAGTTACCAGGTTTTTTTGTTCAAATTCTCATTATTCATTCATTTATGCAAATATTGATGCGAGTAGTGTAAAATTAATCTTGGCATTATAATTATCACTATGAATGTCTTCAGCTAAACTAATTTTGCTGGGCAATCTTTAATAACATGTTTCTTTTTTTTTGCAGATCAAAGTTAACTGTAATTAACATATTTCGCTTTCCATGCATAGATTTTTATTTATTTATTTTAAGAGAGACAAAGTCCATTTCAATATTTGTTGAATATGTGGCAGCTAAATGCTAGGTTTCCAACCTTGGTAACCCAGTGTAAAAGGGGTGTCCGGAATCCCATCCTCAGCCATAATACCAAAGTCTTACAGTTAATGACCAAAGGGAGGTTAAAGGCTTTCAGGTTAGACCACAACTGGAGTTGAAATAAGACCTGGTGCCCAGCAGCCTGTTTGTATTGTACAGAAGGTGGCAGAAACGCTAGCATTGGCTGTAATGAGCTTGCATAGTGTGGATTAGTGTCTGAAAATACAAGAGTGCTGTAGATGCATGATTCATACACATGCACACAAGCAGAGCCTGTCAGCTCATGCCAGAGATACAGAATCATACAACAGAGACTTATTCACTCCCATTCATGAATAAACGCAGAACGTCTTCACCAATCAAATGCA
The DNA here is from genome assembly GCA_015164015.2 of Brevimyrus niger. Lineage (NCBI taxonomy): Eukaryota > Metazoa > Chordata > Actinopteri > Osteoglossiformes > Mormyridae > Brevimyrus > Brevimyrus niger. Next base: position 5,761,047 of record JAABNY020000043.1, on the reverse strand, counting down.
CGGAGAGAGAAACAGGCGGGGCACGCGGGCGCTATTAGCATCCTCGAAGCTCCGCCCCCTTAGCACACTGCACAAAACAGTTTAAATCAGAAAGAATAGCAAGCATTTACGGCATGGGCCGAATCAATGGGCAGGCTGAAAGGAGTATCGCTTTTCGTGACCGATTTCATATAAATGATCTAAATAGCCTAAGAGCCCCTTGGGTTTGTCACCAGCATCGTTCATCATTGTCGGCAACCAATCAGAATGGATTCTGAATCCATCCACCCGCTCAGGCATAATTCTGAAGAGTTTTTATCATCATCAATATTAGCGAAGAGATTTCAGAAATTTATGTCTAGCGATTATTCCTAAAATATGCTTGCTTCCTCTTGAAAATAAAATACGTCCGCGGGCTATTTTTAAATGCCAGTGTATGAAAAGGACACAGCGGCCCATGCCGTTATTAAAGTTCAGATTTAAATTACATCTGTTTACCACGGTTTACCAGTATCTCACATGCCAGGAATATGGCCACTTGATTCTATTTAGCGAGAATGTTGAACGTTTACATTTCTGCCATGCGTTTCCCATCCATCTTAGGTTAATGTCACTCCTAGGCATCCCAAAGAACATTCTCATCACTTTAAAGCATCACTCTTTTTTTTTTTTTTTTTAAATGCTTTTTGTCATTTCAAGTCAGCCAAGAATAAAAAAACAGGCTTTCTGTGAATTCAGAAGATTTCTTTTAATAGCATTAATAACAGTAACAGGAGCTGTGAAGGTGATAAATGAGGATCTGCTGCGTGTTTGTGTGTGCGTGCGTGCGTGCGTGTGTGCGTGTGTGTGTGTGTGCACGCGCGTGTGTCTTGTTCCTGCAGAGTGCAATTGTAATCCCTTTGGCTCCGACGGGGATCACTGTAACAGCACCGGATTTTGTAAATGTAAAGCAGGAGCGACGGGCACTAAGTGTCAGGAGTGTCTACCCGGGTACTTGTGGAGCAGTGGCTGTAAATGTGAGTAGACGCCTGCCCCCCTCTCTGCCCCCCCAAGCAGAAATGTGCCAGACCTATCACAGACATGCCTACCTACACTGCATTCTATTTATCTGGCGGATGCTTTTGTCAGAAGTAATGTACTGCTAAGAAAGCAGGGTCAGACAGTCCCTGGAGTGATGGAGAGTTAAGGGCCTTTTTCAGGGGCCCAACCATGTCATCATTCTGCCAACAACAGGATTTAAACCAACAACCTAGCGATTATGGGAGGCCTAATCCGCAGGGATACGCATCACCTCCTTCCCAAACCCTGTCGTTCTCCTACTCTACACACAGCCCTGGGTTCTCTTACTCTATCCCCCTTGTACTCTGTCCTCCTCCCCCATGTTTATGGTACTCAAAGCTGGGTGACCCTTCCTGAGTGTGTGTGTGTGTGGGGGGGGTATATTTCAAAGGACATTAATGCATTCCACAGCTCAAAGTCGAGGCACGCTGAATGCTGTCCTATTTAGCGGGCGCCCTGCAGCGCACCGTAGGTTTCTGGTGCACGGTGAGAGTAGAATTATTTAAAGTCAGGCTAATTAGTTTACTTTGCCTAGATTGGGACACTCAAGAATTTGCCCATATAATACATCAGCGAAGGAAGAGAAGAGGGAACCAGGAAACAGTGGTTATGCTAATCATTGTGGATTTCACATTGCGAGGTTAGGGCGGATCTCAGGAGCACACGCAGTGTCCAGCAGGAGGCGCTCCACGTCACATCATCCTGATGTTTTCATTACCGGAGAAATGTCGCAGCTCTGATGGGTCCTGCCTCGCATTTCAAAATGGGTTGTGAATCACAGAAAACCCAGTCTTTGCTGGTGCGGCCCCAAACTGAGCTAGTACAGACAGGAGGTAGGTGGGGGGCGGGGGGGGACAGCCATGGAGGGGGCCCCACATAATTATCCCTCAGCTGTTTTTAAACTCAGTGCCTCCATCCTCTGATGCATAAAAATATATATATATAAAAAAATACACACAGTCGGCCTCAACTAAGCCGAAACCTGAAGCGACCCGGCAGGGCTGATCATCCCTGCCCCCGTTACCCGGTGCATTTGGCCCGATCTGAAAGGAAAACGCTGCGTGGGGTTTGAAAAGAGGCCTGAGGCAAGGCGGCCGCAGTGAGGGGCTGCGAGACAAAGACGGCTTTTACCTCCAGCGAGCGCCTGTCGCTCCGACTGGCGTGTTTATGGCGAGTTATTAAAAGGTAAATAGGCGCGGGGCGGGCGACCCGAATCGATAAGAGCGGCGGCACGGCCGTGGAACAGGTGCGCGGGGCACCATGCGCCGGGAAAAAAGCGAAAACAACATGATCCCATGTTACTTTCCCCCCGGGGGGTTTAAATATATATAAATAAAACTATTTAAAAATCACACACGAACACATACATATATAAATATATAAAACATATAAATAAAAATATTACTAAACAGTAATAGGGTAGCAAATTATTATATGATGCACACAACAATCAGAAGTGCAAAGGTGCGCTTTAATTTTAAAGTGCTGTCGCCGAGGAGGAAAAACACGCGCACCAAGAAAAAGCGCGTTCACACCGACGGCAGCTGTTAATGAAATGTCAAAGTACAGCTTGCGAGCGGCTCATCGATCAGGGGGAGCCATGCATCACTGAAAGCCGCGTTTTTATGGATCGCGTTTGTTTTGCTAAGTGACACCTCTCGCTGCGCGAGATTTTTTAAGCCCGGATTCCCATCGCGTCGCGTATGCCGGCAGAGGAAAAAAAGGAAGCATTGCATAGACTTTTGTACCTCCGACGAGGATTTGGAGCGGGGCATGTCATCTGTATGCAGATTGAAATATGCAATTAAAACTCAAAATCGCACGTCAAATAATCATTTTCTTTGCGTGCCTCCGCAAATATTTTTCCCGACAAATAAGGTAAACGCAATAAATCCCGCAATCATTTTCCATCGCCCGGTCTGTTTACACATGCAGGGATAGCTGATTTGGGAGTCAGGAGGATAAATGGCCGTTTTAGGCCTGCCTCTCTTCTCCAAAATACCATTACCTTAGCTGGACTTTTGGGGATCGTGGCATTAATTGTGTCAGGGAGACGTAATGTGATTTCATTTGATTTCAACTGGCCACATGATATAACATTTGTCCTACAATTCATAATTTTATCTAAATATCTATCCATCTATGCTTGAAATGTATTGTTTAAGGAGCAGTTAGCAGAACCAAGGCTAACCATGTTCATCTAATTTAATCAAATATCATTGCCATTTATTTGTACGTATTTTCAATGTACATAGACAGTTTCAAATGGTACTAACACAATAATGAAATTATTGCATCTGACATCTATTTGTTTTAGGCATTTTGCCAAGCATAAATCATATTATGTCTTTGCATAAACGGACACCGCAAGGTTTTGCCCCTGCATTTTCCCATCATACAGTTCCGTAATTACGGAGTCCCCTGGGGTCGACCCTCCTCTGAGTAATTGGGTTTGTTTATACAATTAAGAAGGTTCCATTTTCATATCCAAGCCCCTGTTTGGTTGTTTGTTTGTGTCCGGGGCATTTAAATGGCCCATAACTCGCAGACGTCAGATTGATGTCAGCTCCCTCCTGCTATATTCAGTCGACGGATGCTATTATGAAGCTGGTAATTGCACAATGTTTTCTGAAAGTGCAACGTTATACGTGGGGATTTTATTTCTTGGTTGTATTGGGGGGGGGGGAGGGGGGTGGGTTATGAAGGGTAAGAAGCTGAGTAGCTGAGATGTGCCTTGTTGCACCTAGAAGCTGTAAATAAATGGTTGTCAATGTTGCTAATATTGACCAATCTTGTAGAGACAGACAACCCTATTGACTGAGAACCAAAACACTAAATCCACTCAGACTCGGGTGCCATCGCCTTTGCCATTACTAGTCAATTAGAAAACTGGGGGAGTCTCTATGACAATACATAACACCTAAACGGGGTCACGACTGACCGTTGCATCTGTTGGAGTCTCTATCACAATGCCGCTTGTCTCAAACTCATTGGTCGGTTTGATGCAAGGTCCTGACCAATCAGGGCTGTCGGCTCAGAATCCTGTCAGCCAAGTGTGATGCCTTTTGCTGGATCGACTCATTTCCTGTGGTTTCCCCACTGCCTGCACCCCAGGACCTACTTTAGAGTGGCCTCTGGAGATACCCAACTCAGACATTGTGTGTCTGGTGCCCACTGCATATTGTCTATTGGCCTTTAGTCCAGCTGGGATCTTAATGAGCCTTAATTATTAATTAGCCTAAATTGAGATTATGTCTGAATGCATTGCAAATCTGAAATCACATCACACTGCTTCAGGACTAGAAATTTTATGCAGCTTATGCAGAAAGAAAGAATTCCACATCTGTGACATGCATTTGTGCTAATAATACATCGCCTTTATGTGATCATTCATAAGAAAACAGAATATTAATTCATTTAAAGTGAATTTTTGGAAAAACCTCAATCAGTCCATACAGGAGCCTACGGCCACTAAACAAGTCGGAAGTTAATTAGAAATGAAGCTGTATTATTAATTTTAAAGGGGCATAACCCTTAAAGACAGTGGAACAATTCTAATAATCTTTAATCATTATTATATTTTGTAACACAACTGAAGAATTAAAGCGAATGTAAGCAATTCATTTAAATGAGGAGCTCAGTCATGACACTTATGAGGGAGCTAGATCGTGTGATTTGCTGGCTTTGAAATCGGTTTATGAAAAGAGTCCTGATGTCTCCTAGAAGTGTCAGGGGACACAGCCCCTCGAACCCTGAACACGCAGGCTGGACATGTGTACAGCAGCACACTGAGTGGAGTCCGATACCCGAGTAAAAATGTCCGCCATGTTGACAGGGCCTGCTGGTCTGAAGCTCATGTGAAGGCCTTGGCCAGCTTCACCATCAACATCCCCCCCCCCCCCCTAAGTGTAAGGAGCATACAGAGATAAAATAAAATTGTCTTGCTTTGTCGGTGCCCCCTCAGAAGATGGCGCCTTAGGCACACTAGCCTGTCACCTAATGGGTCAACCAGCATTGTTTATCGGTAATGTCCTGCACTACGTTCTCCTCATTCACAGGTGTTTTTATCTGAACCGACATACTTTCAAGTGACGCCAACTGTACATTGTAATCATGCATGCAGAGAGTCAGAAGTGCAGATAGCTGAACGGACAATGAACGTCCAGGTACAAATGTAAGCGATATTTGAGCTAAAGCTACTGAACAACTTGTAACGAAGCAAGAACCAAATAAAACTATTCAAGGACCAGAAGTGCTGCATAACATCACATCCTAAACAGCTACACAAGATCCCCTTTCTGATGGACAGGCTAAGCCTTACAGAGGAGATTATTAGAGACGGCAAGAAGTCAAAAGGTGACATACAGCTTCACCATGTGTGTTTAACAGAAATCATCAGCGCTAACACACGTCCTTGCCCACACTTCGGATGCACCGACAAGACAAGGCGAGGCAGCTAGAGTTTGCTCCATTAAGGAGGGAACTTTCACAGGGAGCAGGAGCAGGAGGAGATGATGAGAAGTGGACTGCACTCCGAGGGCCGCTCTTTATGGAGTGATTACTCACCAGGGGAGCGGAGCTGACTGACATCCTCAGGAGGAGTTTGACAACCCACTCAACCTCTCTCTCTGGTTCTTTTGCTAATTCATCTCACCACTGAGCAGTTTTTGTTTTCTTTTTATTTTTCCTTCCTTTCTTCCCCC
>JAABNY020000043.1:5698533-5711250 GCA_015164015.2 Brevimyrus niger | reverse complement strand
GTCCATAACCGAAAAAGATACAAAAAAAATGTTGGTCCCCCTGTTTGGAGGGGGGGGGGGGGGGGGGTGGGGTGCCCCCTCCCTCATCTGTTACTACAACACTCATTATGACCACCATGCTTCATAAGTGACTCTCAGTGGTATAGATTCCCCTCAGTACTTTCCAGAAACCATACCAGTCTTTAACCAGAGGAGTCGAAGGGCACGGCCTCACATCAGTCACGTTTGAGGACGTTTTAAGTCACCGATGATGTAACCCGCTGTCTTCTGACACCAAATCGCTTTTGTGCCACCTACGTGCCCCGAGTACCTATTACAGCTCGGCACGTCAGGACCGACACACACCCGGCAGTAACTGTGCGCGACGGCGGCTGAGATTTCAGCGTCGCCGTCCTCGTGCATCTCGTGAGCCGCCCTGCTGCCCGCTCAGGGAGGAAGTGGTCCTGAAGTGGCACCGTGTGACAGGAAGCTCTCGCAGGCGCCGCAGCGACACGCGCTCCAGCTGCGTCTCCCACATCCAGGCACCTGCAGCTGCGTTTCAGACGCTCGCCCCCTACCACCGGGGGGGGGATGTAGTTGGTAGTTACGCTCAGCCTCACATCTAGAGCGGCCCTTCAGGGAAGGCCCTCGCCCTCGCCTACGCCGGCGTGATCAGGGAAACCCCGCCGCAGCCCAGGCTGCACAGCCAGACGTGGACGCACCACTGCGCCTAAATCATCTCCCTAATATTCTTATTTTGGGATGTTCGGTTTGTGTTCTCCGTACGTTTTTCACGCTTGTTTTAACTGCGTCTTCGTACTTCGCTCTATGTGTTTGTTGGTCAGCACTCGCTGACCATAAGCTCTGGTTCGTAAAAGTTCATTTTATCGTATCTTACATATGGGACTGCAGTGCAAAATATACCTATCTTGTCTTAGTGTCTACTTTTGTGGAAGACGGCATTTAAGTAGAGTATTTATTAATGTTATATCGACCCATTACCGGCCTGAATGACTGCAGCAGCCTTCGCCCGCCATGTTATCTGTGTCTTTTAATGTAACATCGCTGCTATTTCACACTGGCGTGTGAAATCTGGATAAAAGATTATTTTTTGCAGCAGAACACGGCGGGTAAACAGAAAAGGGGGGCAAAAGATAAGGCTGGGGTGACAGAGGAGAAGGTGCCCGTCCGGTTCCGGAAAAGTACCTGTAACACGAGCTGAAGAATCTGAGGTCCTTATATGGTTTATATGGTTTAACGGCACACACGGTCGTGGTTTTACACACACAGTCGCTATGAATTGCAGCCAGTAGGGGGAGCAGTGGCTAATGAATCAACCTCATGGACCAGAAGGGGGGACCACTGAAATGGCAATATAGCACATATAGCAATATGTGACACTGTTTCAGTGGCACTAGGGCAAACTAAACTTCAGCACCTGCTAAACAGACGTCTTTAAGCCCCTGTTTCTCTGTGGTCTCTGTGGCATCAAGCCAACACTGTATAGTTGGTTTTACCTGTTTGTACTGCAATGCGCAACAGATCTCTCCTGAAGCATCTTAGCTGTGGCATAACAGCCCTGCTCAAGGGTTCAACAGCCAAGCCAGGATCATGCCACGAGCTGATGGCCCTTTAAACAAAGATCCCTGCCCAAATGCCACTGGCCATGGTTGTATTTCAACAGCTGTATTCAACGTAAAATCGGCACCCGCAGCTTTATGGCTCCAGCTTAACCCTCCTTACATATTTTCAAGCATTACAGGCCCATAGTCACACATATGCGAGCCTCTTTGGTGAGACCTTGATCCAACTGCTGTCCCGACAGATCACTGACACTGCAGTGAATCAGACCCGTTTTGTGCCTTCAAAATTACCGAATCAGGCGAATAATTAAACCAAACCCCTTTTCTTTAATTGACGAGAACTATGAGAATTCTAAATCAGGAACAGAATGTTTGGGCTGGATCCTTTCTCGCCTCTCTGCAGGGCCTGCCGGTCGGGACACCGTGGATGCCTTGCAGGCGAGTCAATCTTCGTGTGCAGTGCAGCTTCCTGTGCAGAAGTTTTCACTTCTCAGCCCTACAGGTGGGCTTGTTACTTAATATATCTACTTCTATGGCTTCCGCTCTGACGATGCTCAGATATCATCTAAAGAGTCTTTCCGGTAACCAAGTAAGTAAATGGGTAAAAAGCTGACAAGAAGTGCCGCAGATATTATTTTCAATAATTTATTTCTGATTAACTTTTTAATTGCAGGATCACACTAGGATTTTCATTTTGGGAATCACGTTCCTGATCTCCATACCATGTTGATCTCTAAAGTCTAAAGAGACAAAAATTCTAAAAAGACACATATTTTACGTAGCGGTCATGCACAGGTACCTGGTGCCATTCATGGGAAGCTTCATGAAGCAAAAAGAAGAAGAAATTCAAGACTTTTCCTTTTTATAAGCTGAATGCTGAAGTGTTACCAGCTACAGCTGGAAACCACACAACCACCATAATGTATGTTTTTATACAGGACAAATGGAAAGAGTAGGCAAATGATATTAAAATAGAGTGACGGGAATCACATGGGGGGAGGTGGCGGGGGCGCGTTATGAAATACTTCCCGTGTACTCAACTGGAAAATCACTTGTCCCTTTGAAAACGTATTTGTCCAGAGAAAGGGAAGCGTGTCAAATGTTTGGAAATGGTTTGGCCTGTGTATCTGGGGATTTCTCTGTCATGTGTCCAGGGGTGTGTTCAGGGCCACTTCAGGGGCACTGGCCCCAGCTGAAAGCTGATTGGCCCACATAGTTACCCCTCCCTTGTGACTCCTGAATCGAAAAATATCATTGGCTAATGATACAGTTGGCTCCTCTGCATAAATTATGGCCCCTCTTATCTCTTCCCACCTTTAAAATCCTAAAATCACCCATGCATGCATCTTCTCAGGAAGTGCAGGCATGCGACAGTACAAGAGAATAACCCTAACCTTTTAAAAGTGCCACAGAAACAGCGCCCCCTGTATGTCAGATCCAGATGTCACGTGCATGCCTTATCCTCATTTTCCTCCAGACCTCGGCTTGGACGCCAGTCCATTGCGGGGCGATTTACAGACAGTTCAGGGCCGCGGGAGGAAATCTGACTTTGGTGCCGTGAGATGCAGTAACAGTTCCGTGCTACACAAAGACGCATACATGATGTGCCTCTATGCGGAGGGCGATGGAGAGGGAGGGTCACCTGCGGGGTATCCAAAATCACACCCGATGCTGTCCAAATGGACGGACGGATGGACAGGGAGGCTACAAAGCGAGGGTGGTGCAGTGGCGGTACACACTAAAGTCCAATTACAGCCCTGGAACCGGGCTCTTATTTTTAGCGTGGGCAGCTCAGATCAGATCTACAGACCTGGTGGGCGGTTGCCCAACTATGATCTCTGCCTAGCAAAAACACCCCCCCCCCCCACCACCCCCTTCAGGCCAAAGCGTTGAGGTTTAACATCAAAGGGGGGTGAATATCAAGCACCTTTTTCTCAGGCCGCTGCACTCGGCCTAGTTAGAAGCGACACTTCAGAGACGAGCAGGCGCATGTGACGGGAGAGACACGCTCAGGGACTCCGCATGAACAGCCCTGAAACTTGAACCGGAGACCTACTGGTCACAAAGGCCACATCCGTTTCTGCTGAAGCACCAAATCAGCTTCAGGTGCAGACAAATTCATGGTATTGCAGGGCAGTGTAAGGTTGGGTACTTATCCGTTGCAAAACACACTGACTTTTACTTATTTAGCTTTGATCAAAGTGACACAGAAGTGAGAAAAGTTTGTGGTCAGAAAGCATGACCAGCCAGCGTCCCTGGAGAAGATGTGGTTGTGGGCCTTCCTCAAGGGACCAATAGTGATATAATTACTCTGCTGACCATGGGGTTCAGATGGTGGCACAGAGCCATTAACCTACTGAGTCATACACTGCACATCATTATCTCCCAAACACATTGACAAATGAATCTAAAGGTGTTTATTGGCTGAAAAGGTCCCAACACGACGCACAAAGTTTAACACCTCCTCGAGCTTCACCAGCCTTCCCAGCATGCATTGCGGGCTGCGGCTGAGAAGGACTGGGAAGGATAGCGATGCTTTTCCGCCGCTGCCCACGGCAGCCAAACCGTCCTTCGCTATTGCCGGCTCTTACGACGCAACAGGGGGAGTTTAAGAGGGGAATCTGTCAAATCTCATTTTCACTTTGTCTCACCCACTCCTCCAGTCTCCAAGCACCGACGTAGCATTTCTCATTTTCCGATTTATCTAAACTGTACAGTTGCTCAGCTAAAAAAAGAAAAGATTGAGGAATTTCCAGCTTTCTGATTTAAGGTTAACATGCATGCCTGCAAAAGAGTTACGCCGGATTTGGAATATCTGAACCTGGCCAGCGTGAACCTAATTTTATCCAGTTTCGCATACAGAAATGCAGATGAATGTAACAAGAGCAGCAAAGAAGATTTACATTACATTAGCATGTAAATCGTGAGGGGCTCCGTCAATATGTATGAAACGGAGAAATGGCATATGATATGCATACAATGTATCAATTGATAACTGTTACAGAGATAGTTATTCTGAAAACCCAAGGGATGTGCATTAATTGTTCCCTGTTGTCCACTGACCAAAGCACACTCCACTAGATGTGCCTGTCTTGTCTAGTTTTAAAGTTATTAACCCATTCATGTATTGTCCCATTGCACATTATGCGGATACATTCGAACATTCAAAAATTAATTAAAATTTGTTATTCGTTTGTTAAAATTTGTTATTTGTTATTAGTTGTTAACACGATTTGGCACAAATCACAAAATGGTTTGAAGCACAGAACTAATCGGTGTTCATCGATGCCTGTATGATGTGGGACATAACAGTTCTGTCACTAAAAACACCCCACCATACTTCTGGTAAAAGTTATTAAAGCCAGAAAAAACATTTGTCATAAATCATTTGTTTGTTAAACAATGGCTCACCTTCAGTTAAGTGTAATATGAACAGACACCTTTTTCTTATTAGCTGCAAAACATAAATACACTATTAAGTGGAGGCTAGACACAACAAATCTTTCGTAATGAGTAGAAATATAAATACCACTTGACATGATCTTTTTATATATCATCTTGACTTGCTGCCACGTACACTTTCCACTACTACTGCGTTTGAAATCAGATCAGTTAAGTTACTGTTTATTAGTTAATTGTTATTAGGTTAACATTATGAGTAACAGTAATGGAACTTTAAGGAGCATTTCATTACTTATCAGCAAATAATAAGCTTTACTTCTGCATTGTGTCGCATCTGTGATCCTCTGTATTTATTAAAAGTATTTAAATTCTTTTCAGACAGCACATCATCGTCTAATACTCGGTCGTGAGATATTTCGGACCACATTTTATGACCATGAAAATGTACTTATGCATTTCCTCAATCAGCAGTATGTTGCCAGCAAGCCTGCCTGCTTCTGTTGGCTGCAGTGGTATCGGACTTTCATTTAAACTCCTCATAACCCTGCATAATTAGCATGCAGTCTTCCTCTGTGAAGCATGAAGATCGCACCGTGAGTCAAACGGAGACTTGTGCTGCCAAACGAGCTCCATTTATGTGAACGTGCACAAACTCCAATGCAGTTGACACCGATTTAACAAATCAACTTCTTAACTGGCGTCGTAGTACTGATTAGCCCTGATTGAATCAACCTGATTTTGTTAACCCCACATTCGCAAATTACCTCTGGGTTAAGTCTGATTTGGTTAAACCCCCTTCTTAGTATAAGGCCACTAGTGTATATGTGGGTTTTCGCTGCAACTCCCTAATTAGAGGACTGATTGGCTGAGGAGTCCTCACACCTGGGTTTGAACAGCTGATCTACAAGTTATCCCAAAAACCTGCGTATACACCGGCCCTTTGCAGATAAGATTGGCCACCCCTGTGTTAAGTGAACACTACCTGAACTGATCATTCAAAATATTTCATGAAAAATACCCAAACATCGAGAGAGAAAAAACTTGATGCAGTTGAAAGAGACTGGGGGGAATGTCGGGTGGCGTCCTGGACAGATGACGTACCTTTCCGAAATCCCGCACATCAAACAGGTCAAAGGCTTCGAAGAGCTCGCTCTTCTTCATGGAGAATATTTCACAGCAGGCAGACAAGAATGTTCTGATGTTCTTCAAACAGAGGAACTAAAAAACATAGAGAGAAAGTTGAACACTTCAAATTCTCATATGGATATAATAAACACAGAACACATGTCAGCTATACACACAGAACACATTATATTGTCACTTATTTAGGATTTTTTCAATGGTATTTTGTATTCAAACAAACAAATGGCAAAGCATATGAATTAAATATATTATTATTATGTTATTATTATGACTGTTTTACTCATATTCATGCACATAATTTCATACATTTAATGAATATTGTTCCCATTTCTGACCACAACCTATCACTAAAATAAATATTCAAATGTAAACCACAGCGATGTGGGATCCTTAGGTGATTACACTTGTTCCGTCGCTGAAAAAGCCTTGACATTAACACCTCGATACTCCGTAAAGCGTCAATGCAGCCTACAGACAGCCGCGGACAGAGCGTAACCTCACCGGAACGGCTGATCAGTTCAGGTAAGAACAATGAAAGTTTAGCACAGCAAGACTTTGCTAACTGAGTGCAATGTCTTAAATCAGAAGAGGCTTTAATTTCCTATTTACTAGTTTTTAATGATTCCAATTGTCCAATAGATGTTTGTTACAAACATTGGCTTGCAAATCAGCAGCATTCAGATACCCGAACAAACATGTAAGAAGCCACTTTGACACTGCGGACCAGGTGGAATATCTAAATGCCCAGAGCACTTTAATATTCTCACAGCAAGTGAAATGGAAGAAATAAATCGGTGTTGACAACTGTCCCTCCCTTTTGCATGGGCACTTGTCGCCTAACGCATCAAGGTCAGCCTCGAGCCCGTCAAAGGTGCTTATAAACCATGATTCATCAAGACACAGTATGATAATAACAAAAGGAAAAAATTTGGAGACCCATTTTCTACAGCAACAGAATCACGGCAAGAAATACCAATACTTAGAATTGTTTAATACTAAGCAATAACAATAATTAGGCATGGTAGGCAAATTCCACAGATTCTCTCTGTCATTTATCCTGTAACGGTCAACAGGGCCTCAACCTGACATTACTGTTCACAAGCACTTATCAGTGGCCAACCATCTTGCCCGTTCTGGAGAAGCTGCTCTCTGCCTGGTCCTGGGTTCGCACATTAAATGAAAACTTTATCCCCTTTAGTCAGCGTACCCTGCCGATTCGGGTCAGGAGTGCAGCTTTGCAAACAGGACACAGCTGCGAATTGACTGCTGACCCCAGTAATGAGGACACTCTCTAGGGTCCAATGCATGGCTGGACGATATCGCTGAAAGACGATACCTCAATGTTTTAGGTCACTGTATTGATATATATATGTGACTATTTTATAAAAAATTCCCTAAAATATTTTTTCAACAGTCACAACAGAAGGTCAGAATGAAATATAATTTTATTTATTCACAACAATATTTCCCAACTGGAACACATCTCTGAAAAGTGCATCTCTCCTAAACATCATAAGATGTTTTTAAAAAATAACTCTTAGAAAAAATACAAACTGACTAAATATCGAAATGCCTATTTAACAATTAGATTGTTCAGGTAACAAAAAAGTGTATAACATCTTTAGTGCTGTTGTGTTCCTCTGCTGAACCGTTTCAAATGAACGAAAGGAAAAAACAACAAAAAAAAACAGAAATAAAAATTGACTAAATACAAATTGAGCCCTGGAAGGGACATAAAAGGGGTGGAAATCAATGGTTGAAAAAACTGAAATGTAAAATAAAAGTATTTCAAGTATTTAACAACCAGGTTGTTTGAAAGTGAAATGTATGTAAAATGAGGTGAAATCACAGCCACATAGTTCTGCAAACAGAATGTGGACCATAAACAAAAACATGTATGTATTGCAAACAAAAATGATCTGTTTTCTTTGCCAAATTTTTTGAATTGTGTAGTACGTTTTTCTTTACATTTCCCCTTTATTGGCACTCATTTTTATTTAAAGTACGTGTGTCGCGCTTTACAATATTACCATCCGTTTTCACTGTATTTTTCTTTCACTGGCCTATGACATGGTGGAAATGGGTAGGGCTTTGTGATTTGCTGATCGAGAATATGTTGTGTTAATATATAAATACCAGTAGGTAGCCAGTGGCAAAGCATATGAATTAAATATATTATTACTATGTTATTATTATGACTGTTTTACTCATATTCATGCACATAATTTCATACATTTACTGAATATTGTTCCCATTTCAGACCACAACCTATCACTAAAATAAATATTCAAATGTAAACCACAGTGATGCGGGATCCTTAGGTGATTGCACTTGTTCCGTCGCTGAAAAAGCCTTGACATTAACACCTCGATACTCCGTAAAGCGTCAATGCAGCCTACAGACAGCCGCGGACAGAGCGTAACCTCACCGGAACGGCTGATCAGTTCAGGTAAGAACAATGAAAGTTTAGCACAGCAAGACTTTGCTAACTGAGTGCAATGTCTTAAATCAGAAGAGGCTTTAATTTCCTATTTACTAGTTTTTAATGATTCCAATTGTCCAATAGATGTTTGTTACAAACATTGGCTTGCAAATCAGCAGCATTCAGATACCCGAACAAACATGTAAGAAGCCACTTTGACACTGCGGACCAGGTGGAATATCTAAATGCCCAGAGCACTTTAATATTCTCACAGCAAGTGAAATGGAAGAAATAAATCGGTGTTGACAACTGTCCCTCCCTTTTGCATGGGCACTTGTCGCCTAACGCATCAAGGTCAGCCTCGAGCCCGTCAAAGGTGCTTATAAACCATGATTCATCAAGACACAGTATGATAATAACAAAAGGAAAAAATTTGGAGACCCATTTTCTACAGCAACAGAATCACGGCAAGAAATACCAATACTTAGAATTGTTTAATACTAAGCAATAACAATAATTAGGCATGGTAGGCAAATTCCACAGATTCTCTCTGTCATTTATCCTGTAACGGTCAACAGGGCCTCAACCTGACATTACTGTTCACAAGCACTTATCAGTGGCCAACCATCTTGCCCGTTCTGGAGAAGCTGCTCTCTGCCTGGTCCTGGGTTCGCACATTAAATGAAAACTTTATCCCCTTTAGTCAGCGTACCCTGCCGATTCGGGTCAGGAGTGCAGCTTTGCAAACAGGACACAGCTGCGAATTGACTGCTGACCCCAGTAATGAGGACACTCTCTAGGGTCCAATGCATGGCTGGACGATATCGCTGAAAGACGATACCTCAATGTTTTAGGTCACTGTATTGATATATATATGTGACTATTTTATAAAAAATTCCCTAAAATATTTTTTCAACAGTCACAACAGAAGGTCAGAATGAAATATAATTTTATTTATTCACAACAATATTTCCCAACTGGAACACATCTCTGAAAAGTGCATCTCTCCTAAACATCATAAGATGTTTTTAAAAAATAACTCTTAGAAAAAATACAAACTGACTAAATATCGAAATGCCTATTTAACAATTAGATTGTTCAGGTAACAAAAAAGTGTATAACATCTTTAGTGCTGTTGTGTTCCTCTGCTGAACCGTTTCAAATGAACGAAAGGAAAAAACAACAAAAAAAAACAGAAATAAAAATTGACTAAATACAAATTGAGCCCTGGAAGGGACATAAAAGGGGTGGAAATCAATGGTTGAAAAAACTGAAATGTAAAATAAAAGTATTTCAAGTATTTAACAACCAGGTTGTTTGAAAGTGAAATGTATGTAAAATGAGGTGAAATCACAGCCACATAGTTCTGCAAACAGAATGTGGACCATAAACAAAAACATGTATGTATTGCAAACAAAAATGATCTGTTTTCTTTGCCAAATTTTTTGAATTGTGTAGTACGTTTTTCTTTACATTTCCCCTTTATTGGCACTCATTTTTATTTAAAGTACGTGTGTCGCGCTTTACAATATTACCATCCGTTTTCACTGTATTTTTCTTTCACTGGCCTATGACATGGTGGAAATGGGTAGGGCTTTGTGATTTGCTGATCGAGAATATGTTGTGTTAATATATAAATACCAGTAGGTAGCCAGTGGCAAAGCATATGAATTAAATATATTATTACTATGTTATTATTATGACTGTTTTACTCATATTCATGCACATAATTTCATACATTTACTGAATATTGTTCCCATTTCAGACCACAACCTATCACTAAAATAAATATTCAAATGTAAACCACAGCGATGCGGGATCCTTAGGTGATTACACTTGTTCCGTCGCTGAAAAAGCCTTGACATTAACGCCTCGATACTCCGTAAAGCGTCAATGCAGCCTACAGACAGCCGCGGACAGAACGTAACCTCACCGGAACGGCTGATCAGTTCAGGTAAGAACAATGACAGTTCAGCACAGTAAGACTTTGCTAACTGAGTGGATGAGCTATAAAATGAGCTGAAATCACAGTCATATAATTCTGTACCTCAAACAAAAACATGTATAAATTGCAAACAAAAACGATCTGTTGAGAGACTTTCTTTGCCAAATTTTCTGAATTGTGTAGTTCTTTTATCTTCACATTTTCCCTTTATTGGCACTCATTTTTCTTTATAGTACGCGTGTTGCGCTTTGCAACATTACTACCTTTTCACTGTATTTTCCTTTCACTGGCCTCGTTCTGACATGGTGAAGGTGGGTAGGGCTTTGTGACTCGCTGCCTGATTGGTACCTCCGTCGGCAGCATTTTTAAGCATTACTTTTTCTGGCACTGCCGGATCTGTTTGTCCTGCGAAAGTATATTGTCCAGATTTAAAATAAATAAATAAAATCAATATAGCCATACATTATCAAGCCGATTTGTATGTAAAAAATTTATGAAATATAAGACATAAAATCGAAATATATCACCCAGCCCTAATTCAATGGCACGAATTTGATGCTTTTTCCATGCCTTGAATGTAAAAGTCTCAACATATGTCAACCGTCTAATAAGGCATGTATTTCACATGCTTCCAGGTAAAGGCTTAGACAAGAAGAAAGAGCACAGCAAGCACCCCAAAAAAATAAATAAATATTTCATATTTTCAATGGCATCTGTCCCCTATTTACAAAAAAGAGTCAGGAACCCAGACTGCATAAAAGGTTTGGTGTTTAAATTATTCAGTACATCTGAAGCACCGTGTTTTGCTGCAGGTATACAAATTATATCCCTGGATTTTGAAGCACAGAACCAGACACTGAGCAAACTCTGCAGCTTCAAAAAATCTAAAAAGATCCAGCACCCAACCTATCCTGAGCAGGGTAACGGGGAGGAGGGGGGGTCAGTTTCCCAGGCAGCGAAGAGTACAAGGCCACAGTGCATCCTCCATGGGACCAAAACTTTGCTCACTCCACGTTTTAAACTACACCTAGAATATATTAACATGCAATAAAATATCTTAGTTAATGTTAATGCTGAGGGCGCTATTGTGCATTGCTGCTACCCTCAAGAGTATTCTCTCTTTTTGTTAGTGTGTAAAATGCTCGGGAGAAAAAAAACCCATGAATATCTTGAGGGAATATCTCCATTAATTAGGGACGATGACAAGAAACTACCCAGAATGCACCACTGCATCGTGCACACATTCCGACATGTTCTGGGTGACAAATCACAACATCCATCTAAGGCAAGTGCAATACAATAAAAAAAAAAAATCAGAAAGTAACATTTTTTATTTAAATATGTACTTTATTTCACTGTTTCTGAAAAATCAGATTTTGGTAAATTGGCATGCGACGGGGGTAGTATGATGCAGCACAGCTCTGGGACCAGGGTTCAAGTGTCAGATATGTGTGTGGAGTTTGCATGATAGTTTGGCATCCCGTCCCAAATCGTTCGCTTCCCCCTGCCTGTAGGCTCGGGAAACCCTGAAACAGTACAAGCAGTTCAGGAAAAAGGGTGGACGGACTCCATACTCACCATATACCTTGACGATACGATTTATCATGTATTGCAAACACGCAGGATAAGCTTCGACTTAACTTCGCTGCAAATGAAAATTATTGAGGGAATCGGGAGTCATGCCCCCCAAATGAGCTACAGTGCCCCCCCACTGCCGCCTACTGAGAACACTCTTTCATTTTTTTTTAAATGTTTTTTTTTTTTTATAAAGATATTAATCGTTAAACAAATAAGCCGGTCTACTGATCTCCCCTAGGGGTGTCACTGCAGATTATCTGCTTACTTGGTGCTTTGCCACCAATCCACCTCAACAATTTTGACCTCAACTAATGCTGGGCGGTATATTGAATTTTTAGAGCACAGCGATACATTTTCAAAATGGTATACAGGATGACACAGCACCCTCTTATTAATATGCTATGTTGTGGCTTAAAATTAGGGCTCTATTAAAGATTAGAGAAACCAACAGTTGCAAACAACACAAGAGCTTCGGTGGTGACATTGCACAGATTCGCAAATGTGTGTAATGGATAGCTGTACATGTCATGTGTAAACAGCAAAAGAAACTACTTCATTTTCATTTTCACCACTTTCTCAGTAACAGTGTTTGCAACATCTCACATGCGGCCATTTTTATATATGTGGTGTGTACCGGCCTCTCTCTCTCTCTCTCTCTCTCTCTC
>JAABNY020000043.1:5685908-5698433 GCA_015164015.2 Brevimyrus niger | reverse complement strand
GCCCCCTCGTTAACCTCGTGTGGGATCCCCATGTGATCAGCTGTTTCTGGTTGTCATTAGTCCTCTGTATTAAGTCCACATGTCAGTTTGTTTCCTCAGTCTGGTCATTGGGTGTGTTCGGCTTGCTTACAGCGCTCACTTAAAGCGACGCATTGTGATCCTGACGGAATGCATTACTGTTAGATGTACTGCGACCTCTCACCCGGCTGCACAAACTGGAACCGCCTCCATGACGACACACCTAGGCCCTTATTGGCTGAAGATTTAGTTACACGCATGACGTTTGTATCCCAGGCAGTTCCAAAGCATAATCTGCTATTTCTCATGAATATCACGTAAAGTAGTGACAACTATTTTTCAGTTAATTTACCTGGTAAAATAGTTTAAATAACTGACATAAATGCTCTAATGGTACACGTAGGGTAGTGGTTTATTTATTGTTAGTTACTGTGATGTTGTGCTGCTTTATTTGGTTAATCGCCCAGTTTATGAAGTAGGCATTGAAGTAAGAATTGCATTGTAGTATGACTCATACAATTTATATTTGGTTAATGTTCACGGTCCAGTATTATGGCATTAAATTAGTGCCAAAACTAGCGAGCATAAAAACCACACGTGTATGCGCTCGCGGGCAGAAAACCCATGCTCTCTACGTGCTCGCATCTGCATCAGCACTCGCTCGCTTGACAGAATGAATTTTGACACTACAATTTGAAGATCAAGTCGTAGATTGACAAATAGTTATTTATTATTGTATTACATCCACTTAAAGTGCATTGGAGCAACAACTAAGGGTCAGTGACAAGTTAATCTCCATCTTCTACCAAAGCAAATAGCCAATCGTAGTCAATGTTTAAGAAAACCAATCAATGGATCTGAGATATTAGTCACTTTTCCCGCCTCCAAAGTGTCAAAATTCATCCTGTGAAGCGTGCGAGGGCATAGAAAGGATGGGTTTTCAGGCCGCGAGCGCACACGCACACGCGCGCGTGGTTGGACTTTTGGCATCAATGTAACGCTGAGCGAGTAAACGAGCGAGTGCTGTGCAAATGCGAGTGCGTAGAGAGGATGGGTTTTCTGCTTGCGAGCGCATATGCGCACGTGGTTTTTATGTGCGCGTGTTTTAGCACTAATTTAACGACATACAAAATGGTCAGCAGGGCCCCCGTCACAAATTCTTGCACCGACATCTACAGAACCTTAAAAGCGGCCCTGGTGAAAGTGACGAACTTTCATTGATGAACTCTTTTCACCTGTAGAGCCACAACTGGAGCTCGCAATAAGTGGGGAATAAAAGTATCAGAATTCAATGCTATACATGCTCATACAAATCAAAATACGAGATTGTTTTATATCAAGAAATAAATTCTATCCAGACTAAAGAGAACAGCTAAAACATGTGCAGTGTCATTCATGTACATATAGTAATCTGTGTAAAACAATTGATGTCGATATTTAAAGTGGTTACAGGGCAGCATAGTTTGTAAACATCTCATGAAATAGTCTTATTTATATATAAAAAAATATTTTCCAAGCTATTTCCCTCCACAGTTTCACTAAAACTGTTTGAGGTGAATGAACCACATGTTTTTTATTTTTTCACGATCTCTGCACATAAACCGCTGAAAAACCACTCTCCGATTAGCATGAAATTTTTAAGTGGGTCGTTGTATCATTTTACCAGAAGTATTAAATCATGAATCATAATTTCACTGCAGGTGAAATTGTTCACATTGCTAACCATGATTTCACGAATGCCTAGAAATTAAGCACTTTTGAAAAGATTGGAAAATCTTTAGGGGGGTTCAGCCCCCTTAATAAATACAAGCTAAACATAGGTGACATATTTTGCAGTGATTTATTAGATAAATATTAATGGATTTTTTTTCCCTAATATGCAATGACAAAGAAACACACATTCGATTTTACCAGCAATGAGAACACACATCTCAAACTCTAGCGCGTGACACGCACTTTTAAATTCGGTGAAAATGGCTGTCTGTCGTAAAATTCAACGGTAAAATTAATCGCGGAACCTGTGTGATCCGTGGCGTTTAAAACTTAATTGAAATGTTTTAAATATATGTAAAAACCTCTAATAAAGCCCCTTAACCCCACAATGTGATAAAAACCTGTTATTTTCACAGCGTGGGGACATTTTTTGGATCACGACAAGGGGAAACTCAGTTTTATAAAAACATGTTACTACAATCAAGAAACAACACTTATGGTTAAGGTTGGGGCTGGGTTGGGGTTAAGGTTGTCGTCACAGTTGGGATTAGGGTTAGGTCCATGGAAATGAATGGAGAGAACCAACAAAGTTTTAGATGCGTAATCTGTGAGTGTCTGTATGCGTGTTTGCATGCACACGAACACATGCATCAGACGTGTTGCCCTGCATTAAAACAACACCCCACCCCCACTCACCAATCCGTCATGTAGACAGGTAGTACAATAAGGACTTTGAACCCCCCCTCAATATTTACTGCCACCCAGCCAAAAATACAGGATATGGAGGGGAATACACCACATGTGACCTGTCAATAAATTCCCTATTACACCACATCACCATTTCCTAACTGCTGTTGTGCCACAGTTCTTAAAATGGAGTCCTGAGCGCAATCTATGACATATTTTCCTCTCCACCATTCTGAACTCAGTTTTGCATTTCACCGCTCAGTAAATCAAAAAACGACAAAGCCTTCTCTGTCAGTATTCCAACGTTGGGGGGCCACGGCAATAATAAACATAGAAAGATAGAGCCTGGTCACCTGCTTGGGTCTGTTAATTTAAAGGCCCAGAGACCAATAAACACTATGTTCCATTCTGCAGACACTTGGGTCTGAATGGATCTGAGCACCGTTCATTCAAAGCGCCACGAGAAAAGACAGGCAATGAGCAAGTTGACTCACATCATCCATCTTTTCAAAGGTGAGTGCCCGCATTGGAAATACTCATTTCAGTCTCAAAATGCTCAGGGACACTTCACTAGAAGAGCGTGTTTGTAGTGAAGGACGCCCTTCTGTCCTTGGCAAGCCCTCCCTGGTCTTATCAGGGCACAGTTAATTACGTCTGGGCTTCCACAGCATCCTCCAGACCAAACTCATCTTCGCTGGGGTGACTAGAGTGTAACTCACTGACATTCACGGTCATCCGAACACTGATTAACCTCAATGAACATAACACTGCATTTTCATTTGCAGAGAAACTGTGTGGGCGCTCTTGCTATTCTTGGTGCTCTGTTATCACAGATCACCCTGAAACTTTTTGATTAGTTGTATTACACAAAAGAATGACATACTTTAATATTACAGCAACACTGTGGCGTGATTTTTGCCTACATGTAATAGGAAAGAGCATCAAAACACACACACACACACACACACACACACACACACACATATACACACACACACACCTTTTATTTTTCCCACAAAGCCATTTCACAGCACTGGATGCGAAATAAGCTACCAGGGCTCTTATATGTTCTTATATCTCAGATGTTACACCCAGTTGGTACAATAAATTTTCATTTGCAGCCAAACTAATTCAAAGCTCACCAACTAAAACAAAATCAAGATTATCAAAATCAAATTGCTCGTAGTCATTACGCCTCATCCTGCGGCTTACAATCTTCATAACTTGCTGAGGTATACAGGGGCTGCAATAATTTCCCCTGGGACCTTCGAATGAAATAAAAGACCAAAATATTATAGCTAATTGACTTTAACTTAAATCAAATTCATATATTAAAATATGATTTTCAATATATCAGTACATCACATGTAAAGCATCTCTGGGATTTTTAGATATAAAATGTTTTTTTTATATATATATTCCAGTGTATGGTGCCTGCTTTAGCAATATGTTGCGATTTTACATCAGGATTATGCAAGAATGTGTGCTTAATGCAGTGAGGCATTCTGGGTAGTTTCTGATCATTCTCCCCAATCAATGGAGGAAAACCATCAATGTATTCACCATTATTTTTTGATGCAGCATAGCAGAACACTTTCATCACTGAAAGCATGTTTGTGCTTTTTCACCCTTCAGTTTCACTTTCTTTTCTCGGGTGAAGAGAGGTCTGAAGTCTGACATGCATCGATTCTGAAAAAACTGCTACCCAGCTCAGAACATGAGAGATCTTAGGACCAGTTTTGATGACTATCAGCGGAGCGGCCATAATATCAGTATGTCTATAAATGTGACATTCGATCTCACTGTGCGGTGTTCATCTTAATGTGTAGATGGACAAAGGTTTCTCCAGATTCTGTCTGAAACTGACAATCCCCTCTGGCAGGGCCTAGAAAACCACAAATAAATGAGGAGGAAAGTACAGAAGCAATTGAGTAACTGAGTTAAACAGGCAGTCGACCTGACAAACTAAACAGACAATGCAAGATCATCAAATGATGCCTGTCCTGAGGTGATCACAAATTTCTGCAGGCCTGACAAATGCAACTCTGTAAGTTTTAAAATCCCAAAGTGAACAACTGAATCCTGCTCATTTTAAGCTTAAAAACATCACTGATATTCTGGTTAGCCAAACAAAATACTGAATGCATAATGTCAAATCTTTATCTCTTTGTTATTTCTACAAAAAAAAAAAAGTGTGAATGAATGTGATCAACACTAACAATTATATTACCATCTTTAGCTCTTAGACTTTTACCACAAGATAATGACGTCACCGGCTGAACTGCCCAGTAGCGGGTTTCTCAAGAATACAACACCGGAGTCCATTATAGACTTCAGGGGTTAATCTACAAGTCTGGGTTGACCTCCCTTTCCTCTGGCGTGTGCCACAAGTCACTGGGAGGAGGATCTGAAAAGAGCAGGCGAGAGCAGTAAACCACTGTCAGCTGGAAGGCCCTGGTAAGGATCCAGGATCCCCATTCATGCATTTGGCACACACGATAGCAGACTTATCAGCTTGAGTGAGAGCCTCACGGAACCACGAGGGACCCCAAAGAGATGCCTTCCTACTCTTCACTCGCAGATGGGCTCCTTTTCCATTTCACAGCCTACATCTTGGAAGACAAACTTTGTTTGCATTTGGTTGAGCGAGACAACAGATGATTCCTCCTGCTTCCCAGAGACACTCTCCATGCCTTTGTCCACGGCTAAGCCAGTGTAGCGAGGAAGCTAATGCCTCTCACTAGGCCAGTATGACATACCTGACAGCATGGTTGTTTTGTATCTCTAAAGCTTTTTTTGTCATTTTGTTGTTACCGGAGGACAAAGCTTCTGTAGGGCCCGTTCAAAAATATATTGGATATAAATCGATAATAATTCATTATAAAATTACAGTTTCACTTCTTGAAAATTATTTATTTATTTATTTTATAACAACATGACATTAATATACCTAATAACATTATCTAATATAGTATATGCCCTATGTACTGCATACAATATACACTATAACTAAGGAATACTTTGTCGGAAACCATCATATCAAATAAATATGATGGTAATTTATTTTTAAAATGTCCAAGCCATTTCATTTATTGTACAATTAGGCAACCAAATGTAACTATTACGCAACATTGAAAACAAACAGCCTAAAAGTGTAACGTTTTATTTTAGCTGCTAAAATCTCAAAGGTGTATTTAATTTCATATTTATAAAATTATATTTTATGGTGCTTTTCTGGCTTCTCATTAGTTCATATAAAATAAGTGCGTCTCTTTTGGAAATGAAGCATCCCGTTAATCAACTCCCATAGACAAACAACAATTTGACCAATGTAATAGTACACAGAAGCAGAAAATGTTTAAAACATTGATTTGCGTGTCAGAATAATAAATATGCAGTGTGTCACACTTAAAGTAACCGCATTTACATAAGAAGTATTTTTTCTTTTTATACATTTCAAAACGAACCAGACGTTTAATTTGTAAAAGAATGTCAATGGTCTGTCACGCAAAATCCGGCTTCCGTGCGCTGTGTCCTTTTGTGTTTTACAGAAAATTACCACGTACAGTAGAGTCTAATATAAAACTCCGGGTGGTCCGTGTTCGTGTGCTCGGCTAAACCATTACAGCTGCCCAGATCACTCCTGATATCCTGCATCAGGCCCTACGGGAAACCACAGAACTTTTGACTCTTTACAGCCGAATGTGTTGTGTGTGCAAAGCTATTGCGGTAATTTAATCCCTGCATGGCGTTCTCCTTTAGAATTTTAAAAGTAGCCTACTGCTTGATTATGAACGTGCATATTAAATGTAACAAAACATCCACAATAATGTTTTGTCAGTTGCAATTATTTACATTATTGGGATGTTCATAGGCCTATGTAGTTTAAAACTGAGAACACGGCCATGACATGCAGATACATTACGATACATTACGATACATTTAAATATAGGGCTTACAATATATGTAATAAATGGAAACAATATATGGCTGCACTGCTTTTTAAACAAATCTGTAACGTTTCTAAACAAGCGTTGACAGAAAGCAATTTTATATGGTAAGAAAGTATATACAGACTAAGGTCAAACAAAGTACAGAGTAGGGTTGTGGTGTAATTGCATTGCGCATGGCTGGCCATAGAGAACATGTTATGGTATGACTAAAATACACTCTAATTGTACTTATAACGCGGAGAAAGGTGACATGCTTTGCCAGTACCTACGGAGGGAAGGGGTTGCTTGACCTCAGATAACGGTACTTCTTTGTATGAGACATAATGATACTTTCCTATATGTAATATATTGGGATAAATAAGCTTATATTATAAAGCGCCTAGGGTTAAAACGGCGAGTCGGTGGTGTAATCCATCTCACCATTTTACAGCTGCCTTCTGGCTCTGTAAGCAAGGTCCTTACCTGTGACATCTGCGGTCTCAGATTGATCTCCTTTAGGTTGATGGACTGGGCTTTCAGGTTGTTGAGGAGTTGGCACAGCAGGACTCCATCGCGGAGCGTCTGCGCTAGGTCGAAAACCTGCGCTGTCTCCCATGTAACCCGGTGGTTCGGCGGCAGCACCTTGCAGTCAATGAGCCACAAGGCGCACTGCCTCCAGAACTCCATCCCTCCTCAGCAATTAACAAAAATATAAGCTAATCGGCAAAATATCGAGACCTAAAATATCGGTTATGAATAAATACACCACATAGGTGAAAGATACAAAAAAAATCGCCGCTCCTGGTTTAGCGGAATACGAAAACCCGCGTTCACGTCGCTCCCACTATTGTGTGGCAGCAGCGGGCGTGCAGAACGACGCAGCGATATCGCTTCGGCTCACAGAGGTCTTGCTGTGTGGCTGACTGGCTGCTCTGCACCTCAGCACCCCGACCCCCTCCCCCAGCTCCCTCGCCTAGATCTCGCTTCCTGCCACAGCGACGCCGACTTTTGGTTGGCTGGTGCCCGGCATTGCGAAGCGCTGGTTCCCTTTTATTACGCGGCGAACACACGCTATCCGGGCGGAATCGGCACCGACTCGCGTGTGGGAAGATTTTTCAAACAAGCTTCTAACTCACCGCCTGGAGGCTAATGCCACTACTAGGCGGTCATTTGGTAGCACACCCAACATACACCCAGTTTTGAGTACTCGCATTGCGTTAATCCTCTGGGTAAAATACAGTACAGATCAGCAACTAACCAATTACAAGGAAAGAAGAAATAGGGGAAGCTGTAAAAATAGTATTTGTATTTGCAGCTTGTTAGGGAAATGCTTGCGGTCATGAATCATTTGTTAGAAACCGAAACAAACTAACAAAGGCAAATAGTAAATTTACATATTGGTTTTGAAAAAAAAATCAGTGATAGATCCCCAGATGTGTACTGGAAGACTTGGCCCTAAATCGTATAACATAAAATAAATCTATGTGTAAGTAACAAAATGTGAAAGAACTATTCATCAAAGAAGAAAGTAGGTTTATATATTTGGGGAGGGGGAGTACATGAAAATCAAGTATTTGCATTGAAGGATTTCAGACTAATGTATATTGTGAGCTTTCACTACTCCTAGACTGGGGTTGAAGCAACAGGATTTGTTGACAGATTAGCAGTTGTTCATTACATTAGTTGTCGGCACAATGGTACGTACTCCCCATTCCCCAAAATAACCCCTGTATTAGTTCTGAATTCGTCAGATTCATATATATGTTTCATTCGTGATCCTCTACTGTGCATTTTTTTAAACCATCAGTACTGTTGCCACTTATAGCTAGCTTGCATTGCACACGCGACACGCGAATGCATCTTTTATTATTATTTTTTTACATTTTATCGCTGATAAATAACCGTACTTAGTGAAAATGTTGTCATCTTCACTACTCCTGCATCTTAAAGCTTTTTTAAAATAAATACATAGACAAACAAATTGCTTCCCTGTTCTTAGGTTATTATTTATATCTACATAATTACTTTTGGGGGTGACTGGTTTACGGAAAACAGGACATGGAATAATGGCTTCACCGCTGGCACTTAAGGTTCGCATAAAACGAGTGATAAAGAGCCATCTGGCCAGCGTCCAGTCTCCTCTCCCCCTGGCTGCTGCTATGGCTGAGAGTCCGCAGGAAAGGGTCAATGGAGTTCGCGTCTATAATCTATAGGACTGCGTTAAGAGTGTGGATCTGAGTGGTTAATGCCACTGCAAAAAAGACAGCTACAAATAAGCTAAATGTTGAGTTTAAACTCTTTTGGCCAATACTCAGATAACTATTATAGTATGGGCAGATGGTAAGTTACAGTGGCCTTAAAGGGCGCTTTTGCAAAGGCTGCTGGATTTTCATTACTGGTGAGAGATTAAGGAAACGCGATAGGGCCTGTAAGCACAGGAAGGAAGCGCCAGTGTCTGTCTCGATTTCTCCCTGCCGTTATTTTAAAGCTTCAGCACAAAATGGCCTCACCCTCCCGACGGCTCAGTTGCGGAATGATTAAAATTGTACCCTGGGCGACGCACAGCCATTGTTTTCCCGAAGGACCCTGCGCGATGCGTTATGCTTTCCAATGATGCCAGTCAAGAGCTATTCGAAATTCTCGGGATTGCCACTGCAAGCTCTACTCGTTGTGTTATTGTCTGTTATTTGGTTTTAACACACCAAAGTGATTTACAAAACAATGGAGACACAAACACGTATACAGATCGATTTACCAAGAATCAAATCTGGGGTTGATGTACAAATGACACAAGACGTGTATAAGGAGCCAGAATAAGAGAAAGAAATACACATAAGGGTCATACACATATTATGTGGACTATGTGGGGTCAGGGATAAATAAGTGATTGTAACTAAATCTGTCTTTTCCGTGATATAATGTTAATATATAATATAAATAATAAATAAATTATATAAATAAATATATAATAATAAAATAAATCAGGCAGAATCAGACTGAATAATATGCAATTGTATATATAAAAGAGGAGCCCAGGTGCGGTTATAGACTGGGGATTTGGTTTTATTTATCTGAGAAAATGGAGTAGGAGGTTTTTCCAATGTAGGAGTTTGCTTTTTTGTTTGTCTTCGTGTTTTAGAAGAAGAATTAGTTTTAGAAGAATTATTTTTTTAGTGACAGCAAAAGCTAAGAAAGGAAGTCTGGTGGATTCTTTTTTAGACTGAATCCTGTTATGTCCCCTAGCCGACAGAGTACTGGTGACAGAGGAATGAGGCAGCCCAGGAGAAGTGGTGATGAGTTAATCATTTCATCCCAAAAAAGATTAATGGGTGCAGAAAGCCAGAAGGCAGGAAAAGTAGGTGTCCTGTACATTAAGAGGGCATTGTGAGCATATACCATACCAGACTGTATCAGTCACATTCTGAACAGCTTATTAATGGTTAGGTGAACCATGTGAATTACCTTGTATTGTATAAGCTGAATATTCGTATTAGTACTTATTTGAAATGTGTTTTTACAGGTATTGGTCCAGAAGTCAGGGTTTGGAGTAGAAGAGAGATCTTGGAGAGTGTCAGGGTCGGCACCTGACCAACCCTGTTCTACATGTTCAGTTCACATTTGACCAGCAGGTGGCACTGGCCATCCTGCTTCCCTCCTCCCTGTCTTGTAACCTTCAGCCCTGGTGTCTTTCCCTGTTACGGTGGGCTCCCCTGAGCAGGGTTCTGGAGACACAGTGGGCTCCAATGGGTAGAGTTCATAAGCAATAGGGGCCCTATAAAATGTGGAACATAATATGATTTTTCTGGGTTGGGGGCCCGATATGATATGCTTTTATGGGGCCTAGAATCTCTAATGGCATTCATGGTAATATGCCATACATTGGAAAAGATATATTGAAATTTTGTAAATTTCTTGTGAATGCAGTTGGTTATTTTTGAGGTAATGCAGCAAAATCTTTTTATACAGGCATGTATAAATATATAGAGCACTCAAAAGGGGTGCTAAGGAGGGGTGTCAACTCTCACGCATCTGGCGTGACACATTTTCAGACTGTCACACAAGAAATGTTATGGCAAATCTATATTATTCCATCCTAAACCTAAAAGTAGCTATATCAAGAGCATCAGGGTAGTCAGCACTATTTGCAAGGTGATAAAACTGCTACATACATGTAAATGCCTGTGCATGTGTGTGTAGACTTGTCACAAACTGAAAAACTCGTGCCAGCCAGCTGTCCAAATTTGGCAACCCAGCTTAATTCGCACAGACTTTTCAGACTCTTATCTCAGAGTGGATCATCACAGAGGTGCCATTACTGTAGAGGAGGTCCCAGTATTTCAGCCTGATTTTGCAAGCAGTTTGTCTACTGGCACAAAATGAGGAAGCTGTTGCCTGATTTTCATCATAACTTAGTTGATGTGAAGCATACCCTGCAGGGAATGAAACTGCCATCCACAGTATCCCATAGGCAAGTCAACCTACTATCCAAACGTTTCAAGCCGTAATGAAAACGTATATTTTGTCAAATGCAGCGAAGTTAATAGTTATTATCCACCTTTTCAGTTTCACAGACCGAGAGCGGTTACTCCAAACTGCCCACCACAAGCATAGTGACTTCAGGGAGGCAAATGAGCAACAACCCGGTGGTGCTGGCTAGACAAATTTTACGGGTAAATATAGGAATAGCTTTGCATTTCAAAATACCATGAAAATGCAGCATACTGTAGTATGATGTCTGGACTGTATTATGGTAAAAATAGCAAAAATCTAGGTAATTGGCCTACACGTTTCACAACTGGGCGTGAATTTCAGATAAAGAAAGTACATTTGATGAACAAGACTTAATTGTTTTTTTGAGGGGGTGGGGGGGGGCAATCGTCTATAGCATACGCTATATAGCCAAAAGTATCTGGACACTTGCCTTTACAAACATGAATGTTAACGACATCCCATTCATACATAGGCTTTAATATGGAGTTACCCCACCCTTTGCAACTATATCAGCTTCAACCCTTCTGGGTAGGCTACAAGGACTGTTAATAGAATTTTTTTGACCATTCTTCCAGGAGAGCATTTGAGAGGTCAGGCACCGATGTTGGACGAGAAGGCCTGGATCACAGTCTCCGCTCTAATTCATCCTAAAGGTGTTCTGTCGGGTTGAGGTCAGAGTTCTGTGCAGGCCACTCAAGTTCCTCCACACCAGACTTGTTCATCCATATCCATGTGGACCTTGCTTTGTGCACTGGTGGGCAGTCATGTTGGAACAGGAAGGGGCCTTCCCTAAACTGTTCCCACGAAGTTGGGAGCATGAAATTGTCCAAAATGGCTTAGAATGCTGCAGCATTAAAAGTTCCTTTCACTGTAACTAAGGGGCCAAGCCCAACCCCTGAAACACAAGCCCACACCATAATCCCCCCTTCACCAAACTTTACACTTGGCATGACGCAGTTACATTCGTCTATCGGATTGCCAGACGGAGAAGCGTGATCCATCACTCCAATGATCGCCATTGCTCTAGAGCCCAGTGGCAGCATGCTTTACAACACTGCATTTGACACTTTGCACTGCACCTGGTGATGTAAAGCTCGGATGCAGCTGCTCAGCCATGGAAACCCATTCCATGAAGTTCTCTACGCCTTGTTCTTGAGCTAATCTGAAGGCCACATGAAGTTTGGAAGTCTGCAGCTATTGCCTCTGCAGACAGTTGCCAACTTCTGCACACTTGCGCCTCGGCATGCGCTGTCCCCGCTCTGTGATTCCACGTCAGTCACTTTGTGGTTGAGTTGCTGTTGTTCCTAATTGCTTTCACTTTTTATAATACCACTAACAGTTGACCATGGAATATTATTAGCAAGGAAATTTCACAAATGGAGTTATTGCACAGGTGGCATCCTATCACAGTACCACTCTTGAATTCACTGAGCTCCTGAGAGCGACCCAGTCTTTCACAATTGTTTGTAGAAGCAGTTTGCACGTTTAGGTGCCTGATTTTATACACCTGTGGCTGTGGAAGTGATTGGAACACCTGAATTCAATGACTTGGCGGGGTGTCCCAATACTTTTGGCAATATAGTGTACACTCACCAAAAGGATTATTAGGAACACCTGTTCAATTTCTCATTAATGCAATTATCTGATCAACCAATCACATGGCAGTTGCTTCAATGCATTTAGG
>JAABNY020000043.1:5639441-5665326 GCA_015164015.2 Brevimyrus niger | reverse complement strand
AAACGAACTTGGGTGAGGGTGAAGACTATGGCTACAGAACTGAACAATATTGTGATATTAGTCACCTTTGCACTGTTGCGTGTCCCAGTGAATTAAAACTGAGAGCGCCCCCCCCCCCAATTGTCTTTCTTTATTTTTTTTTAAGTACTTGAAGTTTCATTTTTGTGTTAAATGCATGTATACCAACATCGCATTAAAAATCATTTCTTAAACCCTCCAATGGTGAATGTGAAGTTAAGGGAGTCAGTAAACTGGCTGCAGAAACATTTAAATGCATTTCAAAGGGATTGTTCCATGCAAACTTGGCCTTACTATATGGCTGAAATTCCCCATATGACACTATTTGTCTAGTTGCAGTTATGCTTGGCAAAAGAAGGAAATTCCACGTAGCTTCTGCTAATCTTTCAAAGAACCTTTTAATGTAACACACTTATATGCAAACACAGTGTCACATACCCAGTTCCATACTTGTGCACAATGCCACACGACTAGATATCAGGGAATGAAACTCTGTTCTGCATAAAACGGCTTTATTTCTATGAATAAAGTAGGGAAGGAGAGAAAAAATATACACTTCCTGTTATTTTACAGACTATCGCAACCAACGAGTCCTTTCAGTGTTTCCCAGCTTATGTTCCTGATGTAGGGTGATCACCTCATCCTTGTCGGGGTGGGGGCTATGAGCTATGACAGGGTTTGTAAACTACCGTTTCAACTATTTCCGTTAAAAGGACCCAGATTTCACTTAAGCACTCAGTTCTTGCTTTGTGCCGATCGGCCGGTTTCCTACAGTATAACCGTGCATGTTTCACTTATGTTAATGTAAAACAGCTGGATGAGTCTTTCAATCAAGGGAACAAATCAGTCAAAGTACAAGACAAACCAAACAAGCCAAGCTTTGGAGCATGGGAGTAGTATGTAAAACCTGAAGTGGCTCATAGTGTCTCTCCTGACATGGATTAGGTGGTCACCCTATCCAGATGTTGTAAGTAAACTTACAGAAAAAGTTCACAGAATCTTATTCACAAGGCAGTTTTCGGCAAGGAGTTTTCACACATGGCATTGATCGAAATCAGTATTCATTAATTCCCCTTTTCGTTATTACTGATTGCTGACCATTTACTCATTAAATTGTGTGAGTAACTCGTCGCTCAGCGTTAGTACGGAGTTGGCTTCCAACACCTCCTTTTAATCTCACTGGGCAGAAGATTAGGCCTGAAGGTGAGGAAGAATATGACGGCAATGCCCACAAGCGAGAGGAGCACAGGGAGGAAGAGGAGAACGTACAACCAGCTGGGCTCCTCCTCACTCCTTTCACAATAGTTTGAGGATATGGAGTCTAGTGAGCGTTCACCATAGTCACTGAAACATGTCAAGCTACTGAGGTCCTCAATGGTCAAAGTCTTAATGTCACGGAGCACTTTGAACCAGGCCACATGGCAGCAGTTTAAAGGGTTTCCCCCCAGGAATAGGCTCTCTAGGCTGCGACTTAACACCTGAGCTTGGTGCAGATGGATAGCTTGCAGATGGTTTTCTCTCAAGTCCAAACATCTAAGACTTAGACTTAGTATAGAATCTGGGAGGTATGATATGGAGTTTCCAGAAATATTTAATGAGTACAACTTCACAAATTGGGTAAAGTCTAGGTTATGGAGATTTGTACTACCTAGGCCTAGATGTTGTAAGGTCTGTGTGATGCCTGTCATGGATTCCTGCCTCATGACCACACCTCGGTTGCTCGACAGCTCCAAGACCGTGAGGGGCGTCCCATTGAAAGCCCCAGCTGGTACCCATTCCAAGCCACAGTCTCTGAGGTACAGCTGTCTCAGGGAGCTGATGTTCCTCCAGATGACGCAGGCTGAGTATTCTGCTTCTGCGTCCTGCTCCTCCGAGGAGCAGATGGCGACCTTGTTCTGGCTCAGATCCACCACTGTGAGCACGGGCAGGTGCAAGAAGAATGTCGGAGGGAGTCTCTGTAAGTCATTATGGCTAAGGTTGACATGTCTCAAATTCTCCAGGGTATGCAAGTAGCTTTGGTTGGCTTGAAGGACAGTTAGCTGGTTTTTGCTCACATCTATCTCATAAAGATTGGCCGACAGTTCATCAGAGTTGAAGCTGAAGGACTTCAAACAGTTGCTTCCTAATTTCAGGCTTGATAAATGTGCCATTTCACTCAGAAAACCCTGTGGGAGATATGTTACTTGGTTCCTAGTGAGATCCAGGAGATCCAGTGACGAGATGTCTCCATGCAGGTTCTCATCCCACAGATTTACTGTCACATTGGTCACATTGCTGTTCAGATTAAAAAACTGAACACTCGAGACCCAGTTTGGCAAGCTGCTGTTCTCGAGGTGTTGATAAAAGCCTATTTGATTGTCTGACAAAAGTAGAGTCCGTAGGCGACTGCGGGTTGGGAGAAAGGGGAAGAAGAGGAGCTTGTTATCTCGAAGGTCGAGGGTCTCCAGCTGGAAAGTGTCATTCAGGTCCTGGTTGGAAATGAACCACTCGATGGAGTTGTGACTGGCGTTCAGCATGACCACCTGTGTGAGCTGAAATCCAACCAGGCACGGCAAACTGTTGAATGCCAAGTTAAGCCTCTGTAGTCCCTGCAAGCTGTCAAAAGTCCCCTCTTCGATATCAAATAAATGGTTCCTTTCAAGGTTCAGCTCCCGTAACTGGTGAAGGTCACGGAAGATACTCTGGTCCAGCCTCAGTATGGTATTCCCGGATAAAGACAGGAACTCTAGTGAGGTCATGTTCTGCAGCAGGAATGAGACCATATCCTCCGTCAACCCATTTCCAGAAAGATCCAACATTCTTAATTGGGACAAATCTGACAATGCCTCACCCAGCTCTTGATAGCTAGCATAGAGGCAGTTCTCCGCCAAGCTGAGCTTCTCCACATGACGAGTGCGGCGGAATGCATTTGACTCAACAGTGTCTAAACCATTGCTTGCAATGTCTAAAATGCGGAGCTCTGGGTAACTAACGAGACAGGTGTTTTTAAGTAGTTTGATGTCATTGTTATCCAGGTGAAGGTCTTCAATGCTGTTGGGCAGGTCTGCCGGTATAGACTCCAGCTGACTTCCACTGCACGAGGCAGACCTCTGTGACTGCAGAGAAAATACAAAAACCAGGAGGAATTCAAATGCATTGTACGAACTGGAATGAGTACAGGAAATGTCAACATATTGAGATGTCGGCATAAAGAGAATGGAAGGAAGGAAACTGACTTTTTTTTTTTAACAACAACGGGACGTTATATGCAAAGATTAACATGTGTGCGTTGAAACCACAATTCTATCCGTCTTTAATAACCATGTATTCTATGTATCCTAGGAGACACAGGACACAAGTCAGGAAACGCCACATTAGTCCATCGCAAGGCAAACACATACACATAAACACACACAGACCTGCACTTACCTTTGTGGGGACCATCCATTCATTTTTAAGGGCAAAACCCTAACAACGACTAACTTCAGCCCTAACCTTAACCATAAGTAACCAAACAAAATACAAGTCTTTTGGAATTTCACGTTTTTTTGGTTGCAGTCACAGATTTTTATAAAACCGAATTTCCCCTTGTGGGGACCAAAAAAAAAAAAAACTGGTCTAAGCAACATCAAAACGACAGGTTTTTATGACATTGTGGGCACACACACAAACACTCACTAACACGTAGACCTCCTATAAAAGTCATGAAGACCTGCTATGTTTACGGTAGCACCGCTCTACAACACTGCTACGGCTGTCTGCATTTTGGTACTTTATCTTTTGGTACTTTTTAGCCGAGTTGCGGAAAATGGATACATGTAAACCTCTGCTCGATAACACAGGGCTCACTATAAACTGCACACTTCTTACTAGGCGTGCATGTGGTATCTGTGAAGCCGTTCTCGAGGGAAGTGCGAGAGAGCAACGCCCTGGTAAGAAGAAGCATTGACATAGCAAGAAACCAAGCAGGGGGATGCATGTGCTGCTGTGGTTGAATCTCATTTACATTTTATTCATGTTCTGTAGAAGCATGGATGCTGAAATAGCAGCTGCTTTCAATACAGATTTGTGGATCAGTAAACACAGCGATTCACAGCAATTCTCTCACCTGTCATTAATATATGTCCCAAATGCATGCATGCAACACAGCACAGAATATAATGCAAAGAAGATCAAAATATCTCACATCCATACATGCCAAAAACAAGAAGTCAAATGGTGTCTTAAAAATTGTAGACACAGGAGGAAAACCTTTTTCTATACTGCCGACACTTGTCACATTTAGTCATTATCAATGCATTTGACACCGATGAACATATTGTGTTTAACGTACTTGTGGAGTGAAGGTTAAAATGCACTGTACAAAAAAATGATCTCCTACAGTTCTTTAAAAAGTATTTTTACTCTCTCACAATCCATTATATTAGGGTTAGGACTGTCACGATGATGAAATTTTAGCTGAAGATTAATTGTCATACAATAATTGTGATCAACGATTTAATTCTATAAGTCTTTTTCTGTTCATTTTCTAACACTATCAGCCTAGAGCTAGCCTAATCATAGATTAATATTACAAATACTCATTAAGAAGACCTGAATATTGAATATTGGAACATATAAATAAAAATTGCATTTGTCTTTTAAGGTCTAAATATCATATGACATTAAGAAACACCTTGAGATAAATAGCTGGTGTTGTCTTTTCCCGATCTATAACACCTGTCCGATGTTACCTCGCATGTTTACTTCGGTCCTCTATTTCCAATTTTTGGATCAGCACTATTACCTAAAGATCCCATACCTGAAATGTGCAAATAATGATAGAAATATGCCGGTTCTGCCTCATCCAGTTTTTTTTTAAATACAGATGGATGGAGACGATTAACGATTATGCAAAAAATGATCACAGTCAGTTCAAATAATCGCGACCGGGTGATTATGTAATAATTGTGACAGGTCTAATACTGATTATACAACAGCAGTGTAAATTATCGATCCTGATTGGTCAGAAGGGTGAGGATTAATTTTGTACATCTGCGCACACAGTACCGGTCAGTTGAATTACAGCAATAAATCAATGTGACCTTAATATTTAATTCTAACTAATGTTACTTAAAATTCCACATAAGATGAATGGATGGATGCAGAATACAATAAAAAAAAAATTAGCAGAAGCTAAACGTAAATATAAAAAAATACTTTGCGTAAGAAAGTAATTTTACTAATATATGTTAAAATAATGTCTTTAGGTAGAAACATGCAACCCGAATAGTAGTAACCATTGTATTTTCAGGTTAATGCATTATATATTTTTAAATGCACTCCGCAGGGATACCTGCTGCATTGTGTGACTCTGCAGTCATGTATATATAATGTAACATATAATGCACTGCTTGTCATGTGTTACATTTACTTGAACAAGTAAAAATAAATACTCTTTTTCAATTTGAATTATGGTATAAATTGCACATGCAGGTTGATGTGGGGCTTTTCTGATAGCAAATATATTTGAGGAACAGGGCTGAGAGCCCGTCCACCCTGTCGGTGACATAGGCGATCGCCTAGGGTGCCATTATATTACAGGCTCAAAAGATCGAGCAAAAAATTAAAAATAAAAATTGAATACTGGCATTCTGTGACAGGTATTATTTTTAGTTTTAATATTTCACTATTTCTCTTGAAGAAGGGTTGTGAACTAGCTAGTCAGTAGCCAGATTCCCCTTGCCGGTGGAATGCTTTAATATGAATGAACTGGCACAATTTATTTTTTGTTGCTCTGGGGGGGGTGGGGTGGGGGGGCTCAACAGAATCTCACCTAGGAGGCCATAACACCCAGGGCTGGCCCTGACAAAGCCATTAAGACTTATATAGTCAAAGTCAAAAAGCTTTTATTGTAAATTCTGCTTTAAGTACAGGACACATGGAGGATTGAAATCTCGTCTCTCTCAGGCCCCATGATGAGTGCAGTAACAGTGACACACAAGAAAGACAAGGATCTGGATGAAGACCAAACTTCTCCACCTGCCAAAGATGCCTTCTGTGGATTCATGAATCCTTACCAGGCTACAGGAAGCATGCCAGAAGTGGCCAGCGGATCCCAGCATGAGCTCAACAGTCAGGCAGAGAAGACAAGGCAGTAGGATCCGTATCTGCATCTTAGCACCATCACTGACAGCACCTGAGAGAGGGATGCAGACAGGAGGCAGTTTGAACACACTGGGGCTTTCGGTGAAGCAATGACTGTCACTGGTTCAGATTTTTTGACGCACAAGCTCAACGTCAGTCACTTTACTGTCAGTGTAGCATTCAGGAAACACGCCGGACCCCCGAGACGCTGCATAGGACCAGCAGACACAGACAATGGATGGATCGATGGATGGGTTGAGGTCAGTCTTTAGTCCATCCATTTTTTGCACCCGCTTGTCCTGTGTAGGGACATGGGTTCTGGAGCTTAGTCCCAGAAGCTATGGGCACCAGCCAGGGAATAACGCAAGATGACATGCCAAGGCAGAACAGGTCACACTCAGACCATTCACATACACCTATGGGCTAGCGGGTAGCTGACAGGAAAAAATGTATTCCCAGATTCATTAATTATCATAATTATCATATTTTCAAGATGATGATATACATGCATGGCACTGAGTTAATCCAGGATTGCGGGATTAGCACAGACCACGGGTGGCGAAGGAGGCAGATTTTGGGATCAAAAACAGCTCCATTTAATATAAATTCGCACCGATGATTTCAGAGCCATTACAGCAGAACAGAAAGATAGGAACTGTCCACAGTTACAGGCTTAATTTGAGGCCTGCCATTTTATACTGGAAAACAAAGAAAACCCCACGTTTTTCGACATTTTTAAGTTATTTCCTATAAGTAGGATCATGCTAAGGCATGCAATTAGCCTTCTGATTCACTGGCATGTGGACGCATCATCAATCTAGTATTTTTGGTCATGCTTTACATTAACTGCACCTTCATGATGCCTTTATAATGCATTCATAGAACATTCACAAGCAGCATGTAAGCATGCCCTAACAACTTAACAGCTATAATGTACATTAATCACAAAGATTATACAATTATACGATCATAATGTTTGTTATTATTACATGTTTTACTAATGTATATTAAAGCTGTTAAGTTATTTTAGGGTGTTAAGGTAGACACTCTCAGGAAAAAAAGGTAAAAATCTATACCTTTGTCACTGGAGCTGCACACTTTTGTAATTGTACCTTTTAAGGTACAGAAATTGACTCTGATGAACATACCAAAGGTACTAACAGCCTTAATGTACCATCAATGGTACAGAAATGTTACTCAGACAATGTCTGTACCTTAAAAGGTACCGTTTTTTTCCTCAGAGTGTACTTACATCATACTTATGAATGTTCTATGAATACATTGTACAGAATCATAGCCAGGATTATAAATTATTAGGATCAAAAGTGTTAGCCCTTCCTGTGTGTTACCTATAATGTATTGTGGTTATTGGAGTTGCAGAAAAAATACTGAGCTTAACCTCAGTGTCCTCAATGATAAGTATGTTATGACTATGACTGCATTATGTATGCATTATGAAGGTGCACCGAATGTTCTATGAATGCATTATAAAGGTGTACTGAATGTTCTATGAATGCATTATGAAGGTGCACCGAATGTTCTATGAATGCATTATGAAGGTGCACTGAATGTATTATGAGGGTGCAGTTAATATGAAGTGTTATTTTATTTTTTCCTCATCTGCCTTAATTAATGAGAATTATTATCACAGTTTAGGGAAATTACTTTAGAACTTGCTTTTTCCAAAGCAACATACATTTAAAAAGCTGGGTCACACAGTCCCTGAAGCAATTGGGGGTTAAGAGTCTTTTTCTAGGGTCCAACAGTGACATCACTCTGCTGACCTTGGGACTCAAACCAATAACCCTCTAATCAGAGGGCCAGTGTCCTAATCTGCTTGGGTTGCACACTGCCCCTTCATTTCTAGGATGACTCATATTTGAGTGGCTGTGTTCATTTATAAATCCAGAATGTTTCCTTGCGTTAATGTTATTTTCCAACCTACTAAAATACCCACAGCTAATGTAAAAAAAGAAAGGTTATTATTATAGGAAAATACACCGGGCAGAGCTCATTTTAAAAAGATCAACATTCACAAGAATAGTTGCATGCAATTTGTTTGTAGGTGATGTTTTCTTCGGGCCAAACTAGTTAACCTCCATGTTAACCTATGAAAGGCAATAGCTGTACGATTGAAAGTGCAATTTATATCCATCTTACTGATGAATTTATATGCATCTTAATGATTAATTTATATGCTGTCAATGGTGTGCCTTTTGTCATAGATCACACCAGCAATCGCGCTTAGAAATCTATGCACATCCAGATGCCAGATCGCCTTAGCAGAGTGTTTGGTCCTTGGAGACCCACAGATAGTCTATGTTTTTGCTCCCTCCCAGCTCCCTGCCAGACAGGAGCAAAAACCTGGACTGTCTGGGGGTCCTCGAGGACCAGGATGGGACACACTGCCTTATCATGACTGACAACACATTCTGCAGTGTAACTGACATCCAAAAATGGTTAATTCCTCGCTAAGTGTGTGTTTTACAGGGGGAGGACAACACAGTTATGCCAGTTCTGTGGGAAAAAAATAATTAAAACGGTAAATAGCAATAAATCAGAAATAATGTCAACACAATTCTTATTTGGTTATTTTTTATGGTTATTTTACTTAATTAGCTAATGATTTCAGTAACACTTAAGATCATGTTTTAGTAACACATCCTCAATGTGTTATAATGCATTCATAAAGCATTATAAACATGGCTATACATCTTTATAAAAAGGCATTATTATTTGTTAATTAATGTGTTTAGAAATTACTAAAAACATGGCCTTAAATAAAGTATTATCATAATTTCTAAATAAGATGTTGATCCATTTGCTCTCCAGTTCACTGTAATAACTTAAAATGATCAGTGGGACAAGAGAACCAAACCAAGGGAACCATCCTTCCCTCCATCCATCCATCCCTCCATACATCCACCCAGCTTCTAACCATTTATCCAGCACCATACACAGACATTTTAAGCACCTATATATAAAGCAGGTTAGACAGCTATATTAGTATTTTAAACTAGGCCAGTAGAGTACGGAGGTCTATTTGAGGTCAAACAAGCTATAATATAGCCCAGGCTAATAAACGTTATATACTGTTCCACCTATTAGATATTCAAGTGATCAAGGCAGTTCACGAAGTTCCAAAAAACAGCAACGTCGATATATTCCCAGAACAAACTTCTTTATTCTTTGCATACTTCATTATTTCGTCATATCAGAATTTTACTATCTGAACAAAAATGCCCCAAAATAATTGTGATGCACTGACTTATTACAAGGCAAAAACATCATGCAGAAAACTACCGCTTATCTTCACACTGGTTTCAACTGTCCTTTCAGTAGCAAAGATTGGCACAGGCATGTTTGTGTGCGTATTTTACACACACACACACACACACACACACACACACACACACACACACACACACACACATATATATATATATACGAC
Source organism: Brevimyrus niger (assembly GCA_015164015.2). Classification (NCBI taxonomy): domain Eukaryota; kingdom Metazoa; phylum Chordata; class Actinopteri; order Osteoglossiformes; family Mormyridae; genus Brevimyrus; species Brevimyrus niger. The sequence continues at coordinate 5,655,752 of JAABNY020000043.1, read as the reverse complement.
GTTACTCTCACATTTTTCAGGTCCCCACAAAGGTCTGTGGATGTAATAAAAAAAGAAACAAAAAAGCGAAGTCTCGTTTTTTGTTTATAGTTATTTGTGGTTTGGGGCTGGGTTAAGGTCATCATGTTGGGATTAGAAATTAGAATTTTCTCCATAGAAATGAAGAGTCCCCACAAAGAAACTTCTGTGTGTGTGTGCGTGTGTGTGTGTGTGTTCGTGTGCGCAATCATACAGATATACTGGATAAGTAAACCAAGATGCAAAAGCTTTAAGGGCGCAATCGCTAATTGCGCGATGCGATTCCGATTATACGTACTTAGAGTTTTCGGGTCTTTTCTTCACCCTCCCTGACAGCTGAAGCGGGGCCCCATATCTCTGGCTCGCGCCGTCTGCGCTGCCGATCGCCGCGGGCACTCGAGTCAGGGTCTGCATTGTCAAAGGGGGCAGTGAGTCACATGAAGCGTCTAGCACATTCAACGCAAAGTGCACCATAAAACTCCCACCAGGAGAGAAACTTGCAGCGTGCGGCTCATTGATCACTATCTGCAAAATGTTAAATGTCGATTGGGTGTTGCTGGACCAGAGTTAAATCTTTCTTGATCATATAACGACAGTACTGCCAGCATCATGGTGCGGAGTCTCACATACAAAGTACAATCACGTAAGATTGACCACGAACTTTTTCACAAAAGCAAGGTTCCTGAAGACACAAATTAGACTGCAGTTTCGTACGTGTTGAAAACAGCTGGAATATCTGTGTTAATCAAACCCACTTTGCGCCATAACTTTAATTTTGTGAAAATGGGTCATATGCAGAAAATCATATCCCGATTGATGAGTTAAGTAATTAGTCACAGGTTGCTGCAAATCTTACCTCTTAAATCCTGTTTGCGTTTTCAGTGTTGTACAATCGCTCCGTGACTGGAAGATTAGAAGCAGTTCGCTTCAAAGTATCCCTGAACTCTAGTACTTATCATATTCGCGTTTCTGTTGCATCTACTTGACGGGGGATCTTTACCTACTGGGCACACCCACAGCACTGCTCCCGGTTTTGATCAGCAGATACATTTACTACAGAGGAAACCGCAGGCTGCTCACACCCTTCCTGCCGAAAACAGCACTTCGCTGCACTGCATACTCCACCTGCCTCCCTCCGCCCGCATTACTACCCCTCAGCAGCAGATACATTCGGGTCTTCTGCATACAGCAGTGTCACAATCGGTAGAAAGACTGTGGCACAACATGTTGTCACAGTAAACCACAGGAAGAGCTACTTAGCCCCTGTAAATATAGACGTGTGTACCAAAACCATTTTGGGGCTTTGGATAACATTAAAAGCGCACCAGTCGATACAGAAATGATGACTGGCGAGGCAACAAAAGACTTTCCAGAGTTTTTATTTAATCTATTTTAAAAAATCCTGCTCTTTAAGCAACTTGCGTGTACACACACATATACATGTATGCGTTTGTATATGTTTGTTTTTCGAGGAGACTTTATTTTTAAACTCTGGAATGGACCAAGGAAGGAAGCCGCCATCAGAGGGAGAGTGTGTCGCTAGTTGACTTCCTGTCCTCCCATGACGTGAACCAACAGCCACTTCTGCATCTTGAGAGTCAGCTGCACTATTTTCATGAGCTGAACTCGGGTACCAGAGACTGTTAGATACATTTTCAGCGTATAGGCCATTAGTTTCTCATAGTTCCTACGCTACACCATAAAAACCTCAGAGGCCTTCTAAGACTTGCATGCTATTTTCAGCCTGTCGCACCAGTGAAAAGTCTGGACACACCCATCCAAAAAAAGGTTTATTTGTACTATTCTCTACATTTTCATAATAATTATAAAGACATATATGTAGTTATTCACGGACCAAAAAAGCGGTGTTCTGTGGGTTGAGACCCAGAAGGTTGCTGGTTTAAATCCCATGGTTGTCAGAGCGATGCCTCCATTAGGCCCTTGAGCAAGACCCTTAACCCCAGCTCCAGGGACCAGCTGACCCTACAGTCTCCCCTACGGCAGTTTCATGAGGTGGCCTCCTGGAATGCTTTTATAGCTGTCCTGAAGGAGGTCCCATGCTGAACACTCATTGGCTGGTGTTCCTTAACTTTTCTGATCAAACTCCTTCAAAACAATTTCTATTGTGTTTAGAATTTTGTGATCAGTGGTCATTGTCAACACACCACAGCACACAGTGTGCAACAACGAAATGTGACCTCTGCATTTAACCCATATGTGACGTTTGTGACATAGCAGGGGGCAGCTAATTCAGTGCCTGGGGAGCAGTGCTTGGGGGCGTTACCTTGCTCAGGGTACCTCAGTGGTGACTTGCTGGTGGGGGATTCGAAGTGCACTTCCCTTACCATCAAGCCATCACTGACCACGGTGTCAGGTGACCAGGTCATGTGATGCAACACTATCACTTTCCTCTGTAGGTGGTTTGGTGTGTCCAAACTATTCACTAGTACTGTATGTACCCATTCCTCCCACTCCTCACCACCCACACTTTGACGTTTCAGTCATTGGTTGGTAGTGTGTTGTGGTTAGAGACCTTTACTTATGCCACAACCTTCAGGTAGAACAACAGAAGTATTTTGTGTGTTAATGATCTTCAATGGGGAACTTCAATTTCAGTTACTTAACATTCAAATGTATGAATGATGTATATGTATATTAGATGTATAAATAATAATCGGTATAAATTTGAATGTTCAAAGTCATTGCAACACTGAGTTATCAGTCATCTTTTTCCATCATTTACTTTGGATTTGGTCAAGCCCCTTTGTATTCCTGATGACAGCAAACCCCTTCGCCAAATGCTGTCGTCATTTTAATTCATCTAGCCTTGATATATCAGTGTGAACTCCAGCCGGGCCTTTTGCAAATATGAAGTTTCATGTGTCAGTTACAGAGGGCTTGTTTTTCACCTCTGCTGACTCATTGTGAGTTTCAACAGTTATTCGGTCCTGATAAAAACTGAGAGCAAATGGAGAGGGCAAAAGAAAGGACTGCAAGATCTAAACAGGCAAAAGGAAATGTGATCACTTTCTCGGGTGTCCTGGAAAAACCATGCAACAAATTCAAGCTAAAATAGAGAGCACCGTCATTATGGATCACATTAGTAATGACTTTTAAGAGGATCAAACAATCCTATTCCCACATTTAACATAATTTCTATGAACTTAAATGTAGGCAGTCTATTCTTAGTTCAAATCCCAAAAGAGGTCATACTATATACCTCCTATAGTGGAAACCTATATAATTTCCACAATGAATCAGACAGCTAGGCTAAATATATTTGTAAAATTCTAAGGCAGTTTAAAAAAGTAGTCATGCAGTAATGTCACCTCTGAAAAGAAAGCTTTAGACCAGATTGTGTATACATATCAATGGACACGATTTTTTCACTAATCTTTGAGACCGTTGTTTGGGACTGAGCGTAGCCTATTTTAAGGATATTATGTCGTACTTTCCTACATCAGTACCAACTCGGATGTATATTTAACTCATTTTCAAAGCACCCAATATAGAATGTGTGGGTGATAGAAAAGATCAATAATACAGCTCCGAAAAATATTTTCCAAAAATTTAAATTATTAATGTAATTGATGACATGCTCCCTCTTGTGGAAAAAGTGTGGAATTATTATTTTCTGAATAATTCATTTTACTTGGTGTATCAATTCAACGTTAAAAGCGTTTTGGCAATATTTACAATATCTCCCTTTCTGAACAGTAATCTGGAACTAACCATGACTATTTTTCTTAAAAACAAACACTAAATACATTACGATACAAAGTCACATTGTAATAAATGGCTACAGAGCAATTGTAATGAATGGATTTAACAAATTTAATAAATTTAAGAATGGCGTATAGTATTAAACGTCCGTTATGCTAATTTTTCATATGAATATGTCCCTGGTATATACTTAATAATAACCAATACGAAGTTATTAATTATACAACCAGTTCACAAAATCCTCTGTAAACAGGCCGAATATGACGATCCCGATCCTTTAATTACTGTCTGAACCTAAAAGAGGAAAGGGTTAAAATTATTATTTTAAAAATAATTAAAATATAATAGCCCCTACGATTCCCGTTCAGGTTACACGGTTGCGTATATCCACGTCACGTGACGGGGTCAGAGGCTCACTGGTCTCGGACGGAAGTGACGTAGTTCGGTGTCGCTTCGCTTGGTGCGCAGTAGCCTCAGACATTCGAGACGAATAATATCATAACCATAAAGTTTGGGGGGTGGGGAAGACAAATCCACAGGAAACCATCGACGGTCGGTAAGGAGATATCGAGCGACGTGCATAAACGCAGCTTTTTGCCAGATCGGGCCTGCTTTCGTCTAAACGCTTTTACCTGTTGCGAAGTACACTTGATGCTAGGGGTGGGTTGTTGTAAGGATGAATAATGGGGGCAGATGGATGATGCGAGGGCGCCTGGACTCGGTTCCGCGGCCCTGCTCAGTGGCACGTCCGGCGATCGTCCTCGATTGGTGCCTGTCCCTGGCGGCCCACGCTGTCGCTTAATTCTGAGTAACTCACCGTCCACGTATATGCGGAGCTTGACAGATGTAAAATTCACCCAAAGCGCGGCGGTCGATGGCGGTGTAATTCCAAAATACCTGCAGATATGTTAGCGCTATGTAAGCATGCATTGTAAGAATTTTTTTTAAATGCAATATGCGGGCGGTATAACATAAATGGTGGATCAGTCACTAAAAAGCGCTATGCCCGACGTTTTTAGCGGTTTTATATGAGGATTTGATGCGTGCTTTCCGTGTAGCTGTATTAAGGTCACTTTTACAGCAGCGGAATTTCGGGTTGATATGCGCATATTGAATAGTGGCACTCTATTTTTTTGCATACAAACTAAAGCTTTTATTGGGGAAAAACAGCAGGTTTACAGAAATCACTAAAATTCGTTATTTAAAAATGCAAGTTTTTAACTGGTGATATGCTAGAGGACATGCCGAGTTTCCACTGGTGTTTGGTCAGGCATTTGCGAAGCTGATCACCTGTGTAGTCCCTTAACCATTACGTGACCCATTTTAAGACCTGACTGCGGGACTTAAAATAGGTCATTAGATGGTTAAGGGGCTGGACTGGGCTCAGAGGAAGATTCTACACGTTTTCTACTGGAGTCGAACATGTTGTCTTGCAATTGCCCAGAATGTTTGATTTTGTGACTGAGTTTGTAGCTGGTTACTGCTCAGTGGTGCTCAGTACTGCTCAGTACTGAATTAACAGTTATGAAATATGGAAGGATATACGTTTCTGTTCTTTTATCATTAATTCAAGTAATTACTGAGCAAAACACATTATTTTGAGTGGTGGTGAAATTTTACACATGTTTTCGTCTTAGCAGCCAGAAACCCAGAACTTCAGCATGAACCCGGTTTATAGCCCCGCTTCCACTGGAGTGCCCTACTCCAACCCCAAGGGAATCGGATACCCGGGTAAGCAGTCGCCGGCGTCACCGGGAATGCCGCGTCACGTTTTTCGGCGTGTGCCCCCCCCCCCCAAGTCAATGGCATCACCGTGACCTGTGCCCTCCTGTCTCCCGACTGTTGTTCAGCAGCCACTTTTCCAGTGGGATACGCCACCACTGTTCCGGCATATTCCCCCAGCATGTACCCTGGAAGCAGCACGGCCTTCCAGACAGGTACGGCAGAGCCTCGCCGCCGTCATATCCTCCCGTACTCCCTCACCGCCCGTCCCTCTCGATTTGCCGGCAGGTGTTACTCGATACTCTCAACCTTTTGCTGAATGTTATATCAGTGGCGTTGGCTGCCTTCTCACATTCAGAAGTGAAATGACTGCTTGTGAGTTGCATGCGCTTTGTGTATCAGCGAAATTCTTTAAACGTTATCGTTAAACTGTTGGGGGGTGGTTTAACGAAGCTGCTTTGAGTTGCTGAGCGTCCCTGTGCAGGAGAGCCGGGTTTCTGGGGCTTGTGTCCCCCAGCATGCCGTCTTGTGAAGGTTGGGCTCACCTTGCATCGCGGCTACATTTCCAGGTTACACTCCTGGGACGCCGTACAAGATGTCGTGTTCCCCCACCACAGGGACAGTGCCCCCCTACTCGTCATCGCCTAACCCCTACCAGGCAGCCGTGTACCCCGTGAGGGGCGCCTATCCCCAGCAGAGCCCCTACGCGCAGGTGAGACACCCCCCCCCCCACGGCAGCGGTCGTTTTTTTTTTTTGTTTTTTTTTCTTCCCCCAGCAGATGCAGACGTTTGCTGGCTTGCGTTAGCAGGATTTGCCTTATTCCCACACGTGGGCAATGAATGTTACATTTATATAGGGCTTTTCAAGACACCCCGAGTGCTTTACGGAACCTTTCGGGAGAGACTGCAACCGCCACCGCTGTGTAGCACCCGGTCGGATGATGCGGTGGCAGCCATTCTGTGGCAGTACAATCGCCATACCAGCTAAGGTGGTGAAGTGGCAGGAGAGAATTCGATAGTTAGAGAAAGGGGATGATTTCAAGGTCAGATATTATAGGGCCGTAATGGGCGGTTTGGCCACTGGGTACCGGAATGCCGCCCCCACCCTTTCGAAAGACGCTCGGGGGTCTTTTATGGCCACAGAGAGTCGGGACCTCGGTTTTACATCTCGTGAAGGATGGCACTGTTTTTACAGCACGGTGTCCCCTCCTAGTGGGATCCTCCTGTTGGCCACACTAAGGCAGTTTTCTTAATTGGTCTCACATCCCTCGTACAGGGCAGGCCCAAACCTGCTTAGCTTCAGGTGGTTTACCTGGGCTGAACTGTGGTGTGGCTGTTTGTGCACTTAAGGTGGTCTGTTTATTTATTTTTATATAATACACACACACACACACACACACACACGTATGACGGGGCGATATACCAGCTGAAATAGTGTCTGTAAGAACAGGATTCTTCTAGGCCTCTAATGATGTCATGTGCCCTTCAATGCACATGACATCAGCGGTCAGTGAACTAGAACGTTCCGCTGCTGGAGGCGGACCTTAACGGGCAGGTGTTCGCATCTGGGTTGTTTGTTTGACTGACTGTGTCCCACCCCCCGCGTCAGCAGCAAGGCGCCTACTACTCCCAGCCCCTGTATGCGCCCCCCCCACACGTCATCCATCACACCACGGTGGTACAGCCCAATGGGATGCCGGCTGCCATGTACGCCCCGCCCATCCCCCCTCCCCGTGCCAACAGCGTCCCCATGGGGATGGTGGCAGGCACTACGATGGCCATGTCAGCCGGTAGGTTGCTCTGTCGCCTATACTTGTTTGCTGGTGCTAAATGCTAACGCTAAACACTCATCCTCCACCCCCGTGCCCCTAAGGGACCCTGCTGACGACTCATTCCCCAACCCCAGTGGCTCCTCACCAAGTCACAATGCCTGCGTACCGCCCCCCTGGTACCCCCACTTACAGCTATGTGCCCCCCCAGTGGTAAAAGGCCAGTAATGTGAGTAGTCCTTTTTCCATCCATTAACCTAATATACTATTTATTTTTTATGCATTTATAATTGCAAAAACCCAGTTCAGTATTTATCTGACATTTTTATGCAATGCGTATCAGAGTATGGGAATGAGCAACAGTGTTTTTTGTCCGTGGGAGTCGAACCCATGACCTTTCTGCTCTTGGTCTCCTGTCAGTCAGAATTCAGCATTTTTGCCTTGTTTTGTGTACGTTTTCCTTGCCCCCCCCCCTCCTCCCTTCCTCCCTTAGGGTGAATGTGATCGATATGCCTCCATCTTCAGTCTGGTGTCATAGACAAGATGGTGAACCCTTGTCATCTCCATCCAAGATCTCATTCTTCCGAAACGACGAGAAACAAAAACGGGCAAAAAAAAAAAAAGCTAATCCTTCCAGTACGGGCACCTTGTGCCGAACCAACCCAACGCCTCCCCACCCCCACTTAACCTCTCTGCTGTTTCCCACATCCGGTGACAAGGATTTAATGCACGTGTTCTCTCTGGGCCGCCTGCCTTCCGAATAAGTGATGTTGAGTTAGGAGTTTAGTTTGCCCTTTCCGTTTTACACGTCTCTGTACCACGTCGTAAAAGATGCTTGCTCCGATCTACCTGCAGCCACTAACGCAAATCTCCAAAGTAATTTCATAGCTGGACAAGGGTTAAGACAGCTAGCACTCAATATCACTAATGCAGTCTAAATGTTACTTAAGAGTAGTATTCTTTTCAAATGAATGTGTAAATTATGTTAGTTATACAATGGTCAGTGCAGTATACGTTGAACAAACACTAGCGTTTAGATAGTTTGGTGTTGGCAGAACGGTCATTCCAAACCGGTTTTTAATTCACTGACTGATGCTGCATCGTATCTTACTTTTTCCTTCAGTATTTTGTAAAGGTTTTTTGTTTCGTTGCTTTTGACGTGAGCGAGTGGGCGGTTCTCCGATTGCCTGCCCTGGTCTTACTCCCATCCGCGCTGTTTGTGTGCGTGTGCTCATACACGCGTGTGCGCATTTTAAGGTGGCCGAACTACCCTGCTAGAGAGACGGCGGCACACAGCACGTTTAGCTTCATCAAATGACTCTGGTCGTTTTGGGCGTCTGGCCAAATTCGCTGTGGTTTTAACGTCGGCAGTTTTGTCGGGTCACGTAGGAGACGAGCTGACTGTCCCTCTACGTTGCCCGGCCTGTAACCAGCAGTCTGACGGCACTAAGATGCGACATGACCAAGCAGTGAACAGATTCAATAGCGACGGAGATTAGGTTTGAAGTTTGACCGTCAGCTGTTTCCCGGAGCTCTGAATTAATGCTGGGATCCATGAAAAGGGGGCATTTATTTAAATTCCCGCTGGTCATCTTGTCCAGACATTCCTCATTGCGGTACTGGGGTATTTCGGCGCTCTTTAAGAAAGAGTGTCCTTCCTGTGGATCCTGACTCTGCTTCCAGATGGGCATTCGGGGGGGGGAGTCTATGCCCAGAGAGTATTAACATCGCAGAATTCTGGTGAGTCCCTACAGAGAAGGGGCTTGCTGTGCAAAAATGTTGTAGGATAGCAGTTACTTAAAATGAGTCTCCCCCATCCAAAAAGAGGTTATAGCTGTGTAATGTAAGTGTTTCACAGTGTTCCAGGTAGGAAATTTGAAACTGGTAATTTATAGATGCCAATTAAATTAAATTAAATTCCTAAACGATTCGCACTCCTCGGTTTAATTGGACCCCTCCACTCGAGCATGGGTGCACTGGGAAGGTGACCAGTTGCATGTGACCACATGACTTCGTTCATTCCTCCGACTTCAGCCCCATGGCCAACGCGACCGTCGCTCTGGATGACCGCCGGAAGGCAGATGCACGGCGACCTGCATGCATGTGTGTGTGTTCCTTGAACGAGACGCGTGGACAAGCTTTTGCACGGGATGCGCCGTCGGATTAAGCAGGAAGGCCGAGATCCGGGGGTGATGGGGGGGTGGGGAGGCAGTATGTTCCCAAAAACACGTCCTAACTGGGGTTAATGGTTCCACGGTAGTCATCCCAGAAGATCGAGCCGGGCGTGTGCATGCGTTAAACGTCCGTTTGTGCTTGGCTTTCTCTGCTTATCGGATTTGTTCTGTTAGAGTCGTACTCTTGCTTGTTTTGCCCACTTTTAGGATTTAAGATTACTCCCTGGCAGAGCGGAGCGGAGCAGGTCGGCCTCGTTAGTGATCCGACTTCCTGGCCAGGGTGGGGAAGAGGGTGTGTGCTGTCATTGTGTCAGGGTTTGGGTGATGTCTAAACATTCGATACGGTGACTACATGACCAAAAGCACTACTGTGTATTTTTGTTTAAGTTCTGAATTGCTGTTCGAAAAAATGTAATTTATAGTTTGGTCTGATAAATGTATATTTTCTTTTATTACATTATTATGAAAAAAAAACGTCTCAGCAATACAGGTTGTTTTTTTTTGTGTTTTTTTTTTTTTTTTTAAACTCGGTTTCACGCAGCAGTTCAGACGCTAAGTTCTGATCAGCGCTTCGGCCCGTCAGGGTTCTCGGTCACATGCAAGCTGTCGTCGGGTCACGTGATACGGCGGGAAGCTTGTCGGCCGAGGAAAGCGTGCTGAGGGCCGCTGCAGTCCTGTCCTTTCGTTTTATATTCACTAGGTGGCGATATATCCTGTCCACTGAACAGCGATAATAGGAAAGTTGTTTTTTTTTTGTTTTTTTTTGGTATGTTTGCAGAGATGTACTGTATTTCCAATATTTTAAATAAAGTTGATATACAAAAAAATCGAGTCGAGTTGATTCTTTACATCAATGGTGCTCAGCTGCTTTAGCCTTGGGACCCATATTATCCTTTGGTCGTTAACTCACGACCCTAAGTATTGTTTGTTTGTTTATGTTTGTTCTTCTGCATCCAATAAATGACACTTTTCGGTGTGACATTAGTACGCTTCATGCCCTCTAGTGGATGCACCCAGAATTTTTTTATGTCCTTTGTTGCAGGTCTGGCAGTATTAGCAATTGTCAATTTGAGAAGGGAAATCCCACATTTGTGGCACTTCTCTCTGTATATGAGCAAGGAGTCTCAGTTTCCTTCCCAAAAGACCTACAGTTTCTTACAGTGAATTCCAATCATCTTCCCATCAATCTTGTATCTACTGCCCCAGGACCAGTGGCAGTGGTCAACCATCAAACTGTATGCATCCTGGGTGCTAATGTATCACTGCACTGACACACTCCTACCAGCCCACTCTCACTGCTACGTCTTTTCCAACTGTTGATATACAGGCAGTTGGGGAAATAAAAACATCCATCTTCTTGGGAACTGGTGTAAAAATTTGAGGTAAATACAACAATCTGTAATAATGACTGCGCACACTTCTTTGTGATGCCCATGAAAACACTGCACGGCTACAGCGGTTCATCAGTATGCAGTTTTATTACTGTATTATTTTTCCGATTACTTATATCAACCTAAAAACAGGCTTGGGGATGGATCTTCTTTGTGCTGTTGCCTTGTACTGCTCTCTATTTTTGCCGATTTATCGTTATTTATCTTAATTCTCATTCTTCATTGCATTTCGTTTTCTCTTAATAATGCAGATTTCCACAAATTCCATCCAGGAAGCAGTTGAGAATGCATTTCACTGCGCAGTAGTACAAAGCATTTCACTGCGCAGTAGTACAAAGCATTTCACTGCGCAGTAGTACAAAGCATGACTGTATGTGACAAATAGCACTGGAAACTTGCATGCCTGCTGGTTACCGGGCGGCAAATGGGTTTAGAGCATCAGCAACAGATTCTCTAACAGCCTCTAGCCTCAGGAAACCGGGCTGCTCAGCAGCTAAGCTGCAAATGATTGTGCACCATGTTTCATTTTGCACATTTCTCATTTTTTTCTTACCGTGTTGCATCCTTGTTCAATTGATCCCTAACCTCTTATTACTATACTAAAGGGATCTCACAGAAAAACTCATTTCGTCACCTGCATCTCCTGCAGTACACTGTACTGTTGCACATTTGATAAATAGCCTCTGATTTGATTTTAACTCTCAAATGAAACCCCTACATAATCAATGCTCTACCAGTATTAAATTGATGCAGAAGTGGAGATTTTTTTTTTTTAACTTTACATATGATGTAGTACTTCTGAAAGGGAACTTCAGTGCTCATACCTCAGTTTTAATTAATGGTTTTTCTGGAATGCCAGACTCATTGGTAGGACCCCCCTGAAGCTGTGTACATCAATCATAACAGAGCTGTAATTCCTACTCCTGGTCCCAAGGGGCAGCAGTCTGAATATGCATCTGCAAAATGCTGACTAAGACCTACTGCTTCATGGTTCAGTTAGTCCTGCACACCTGCAGCCTGCCCATGGCTGTAGCAGATGTATGATCTAGGGGAATATTGTTGATAATTTAGGTTATGAGCACCTTTCTAACTGAAAGCATAGAGGGCACAGTAGAACCCACCCACCCACACAAGCAGATCAAGATTAAAATCCTCAATGCATCTCCAAACCTCCTGCACATCCATCCAAGTCAACCGATGGTATTCACATTTTATGAGGGAGGGGAAATTGTTTCCACAAACCCTCAAAAAAGACCCAGCTTTGTGAAATTAAGGATTTTGCAGCACTTGAATAACTAACCCATATTCTCAATATTGCAAGCTATCTTTCTATACTAAGATCTAAGCCTCCTCTGAAATCTGAAAAATACTATCCCAGATAACCCCCTCACATATACCATCAATTTCTGAAACCTTTTAAACAGTCCCTAAATGGTTAATTGGATGTAATTAGAGATGTCCTCCAGCTGAAGCTAATTACAGCATCACCCAAAGTTCCTCTTATCCAGGAAAATACAAATAATAATAAATACTTTATTAATCCCCGAAATCTTTAGTGGAATCCCTGATCACTGTTACCTGAGGCTATTTGGTGTTATTCACTTCAATTTCAAATCATCTGTTTGCATCAAGTTTCACGACTTGTTTTAAAAAGTCTTGAGTAAAAGACACATTGAACAATTTTATTACCAAGAATTTGAGTGCATACGTAAACAACCAAACACATACAAATATAATGTACAAACACTGTTGTTGTTGTTTTTTTTTCATTTCTAAACAAACTATACTTACATTTCACAAATGCCTTTGCTCACGCAGCAAGCAGACTGACTGGCATCCTGTCAAACCCAGCGCTATGCTGTTTTTTTTTTTCTTTTAATAGAGACTGGCTTTAAATCAGATTACAGGAAAACTGCGTTTTCTAGACGACAACGCTGTAAATTAGCAGTGCTAAGCAGGACAGGAGTTGCATATCACATGTACCTTTGGAGAAATGGAATTTACGATTCGAAATGTCCCTAACGACGGCAGATGCGATAATAGTTTTCTGAAAACTTAAACGTATCAAAAACAAATTAACATTTTGATTAGATTGAAAGGTTCAGTCATGGATTAAATGTTAGCATAAATAGTTCCGAAGTCTGCTCGAAGGCATTCAGTTATTCAGACTACAGTGGTTAATATCTGAAAACAATGAAGGCTTTGCAACTGTTCGTTGGTACGTAAACGTAATGCACATTCAAGTGTTAATTGTTTTTTTTATTAGATTACGCTAAACGGGACTGTACGTGTTGTAGGTCAGTTATAGGGTTACGCAATTGTCGTTGACACTTCTGATTTTCACTTCAACCTTTGGCCCTCTAAAATATGAGGATAATCCTTCAAACATGTATTCTTGTGGGCAATTTATGTGGCTAATCCAAGGTCTCATGGTTAAAACAACTAATTATATAGGCTTAGTATATCAAATGAAATCAGAAACATTTTGGCATGCACTCCTGGTGGAATAACGGTAAACGTACTGTATATTTTAAATATTAAAAATCCAGGACACCACCCGCAGGCTATATTAAAATAAAACGTTACGCTTCTGAGATGTTTGAACAAAAGCCTCCGTTTGCATATTAGAACACGTGTGACAGGGTATACACAAATGCATGAAGGCAAACATAGTCGTATAAGCTCTGCGAACAGCATGCAGTTTGAGCAATGACACCCAGGATTTGCAGGTAAATATTTGGGGGTCCTCGAGACCGAGATTTAAAGAAATACCTTGAAAGGGACACACTGAAGGCAAAGATTACCGATATATCATAAAATACCACTAGGGGGCAGAATGAATTCAAACAACCTGAGAAGGTGAAAGTGGTTTGACCAAAATAAAAAATTTAAAAATCAACATCAAAGCAGAATGCTTAGGTGGTTTATCTAATACTCATTAAAAGATACATAGGTAATTTATGAAGCAGCAAAACTCACAGTTAATTTCAGCATGTTAAAATAAAATCAGGATTTGCCTTATTAGAACAACTTCATTTCCAGAAAACCTAATTCTACACAATTCAATAAATTTTTCAAAGGTCAGTTGATTAGTTCACGAGGATGGTGAAACATAACTAGCATAGAGAAATGATGCGATGCTTAAGGAGAGGTCTGGAAATCACTGCTACATGATTTTCGTCGGCGTGTTTTGGACAGTCGAAAGGACGTGATGTCGCGTGGAGAGGCACCCCCGATATTTGTGTCATATTTCTTTTATCGTTCGCCGGATTTCGCTGGTTTGTTTCCACCCTGTAATGACTGCGTGTGGCACAGTGGACTCTTATCTACGGATAAATATAAGACTGCACGGCAGTGCCAGCCTCGCTTGGAAATAAACGAAGCAGAGGTAATTCACCAGCTCGGGTAGCGGTGAGAGAAGTTAATAAGTCCTTCCAAAACCAGAATCTCTTTGCATACTCTCTAGTCCCCAGCCGTTCTCTCCCGCAAGTAGCCTAGGAGCAAACCTTATCGAAAATTTACAAAAAGAAAAACAATCTGATCGTTCAGTGTCAGTCAGAATGGAGGTAGTCGATTTGGTGCGCAGTTATTCCTAAAAGAGCCGTAAATAATGTGTAGAAGGGCAGAAAAGGCAGTAAAGATGTCCGTCAGGAACTATGTGTGTGTTTTTGGAGCACAGTAAACACTATGATAGACTTTGTGTTTCAGTGTGCTCTCTTATATATTAATTCTGTAATATTACCTATTTACTCTGATAAATAAACTTCTCCCTCCCCTACATCAGTCGCGCAGAAATCACAAGCTAATAGTAATTTGAAAAAAATGTAATGAATGTTCATATATATAAGTCTTGGAGGAAAATACAAACCATACATATGTACAGTACTGTGCAAAAGAAAATTATGTTTAAAGTAAGCATGGGCATCGTTAGGTCTATTTTAAGTGGGCTTTAGTCCCCTAAAATGTTTCTAGCCCCAAATAAATGTGTATTTATTGGCTTAAGTCGTGAAAAGTTTGCCATTAGCCTCCACAGTAAAGAGTGAGCCCCCCATTCATTAATTTCCAGCAGTAAGTACATGATTGCTGAATATGTGTGTGTGTGTGTGTATATATATATATAGACACACACACACACAAGAAAAAGTGATGAGTATCTATGACCACTTTGGTTGCCAAACCTCTCCTAAGGGGAATCTCAGTCATTCCATGTATTTGTTAAATTCCACCACCAGCTCACTTAATTAAGTTAATTGATTAACTTCATGAGGTATCGATTAGCCAAATAACATGTGCTGGTGGTCATGTGTAACAAATCAGGGATATATTGGATGGTTTCTGCAAATACGGCGTAGATCTAAAGAGGTTTTGAAATGGTTAAGCTGACACATTCTGACCGACATAAAATCATAGTTTTATAGCGACATAAAGATCATTTAAACATAATTTTCTTTGGCAGCCTAAGACTTCTGCACAGTACTGTATACACGTATATACTTATATCTTGTATAGCCTTATATAATAGGATTTAATTTTGTATTGAGTAGCAATGTATCAGTGGAACTATAAATAAAGTGATACTCTATAATGCCAGTGGTAACATGGTTTAGTACCAACACTGACCTCGATCCCGTATTCTTCCGCTCTCTCACCCGGAGCCAGCCGGAACCCCTTCCTGCATCCTATGACCACAGGCAGTTGCATAGCAGCGTCGCAGTGAGTCTGTACTGGCAGGGGGGTGTGGCACTTCTGTGCCTGAGGCAGCTGATAAGCGCGGTCATCCGCATTAGGCTGTGACTAAAGGCCAGTCCCCATAGGCACATTTACACTTGAGTAAAAACATTTAAATTTAAGTAAATTGTTTTTGGGGGACTTGTTTACTTATGTTATTATTATCAAAAAATATACCCCAATGGTTATTTATACGCCTAAGTTTTACCTGTGGTTTCTAAGGGAGACCTAAAGTTGAGCACCATTTTTACAGTAATCAGCTCTTTTATAAAATCCTGCTTACCGATATGGACTTTTGGGATGTTAGTCTTAAACTTGGTTCAATTTCTAAAGTGTGAAAAACAGGATATCCAAGCATTCTGCTGTGTTTAGAAAGTCTAATTGAATTAGTAGCAAGGCATTTTACTTGGGCTGGGTTGGAGTTAAAAAAAAACCTCTCCTTTCATAGTAATTTGTGCAGACATTGAATGGCACTTTAAGAAACATTATTAAAAACAGACATGCCCCGGAAGTACATAAAAATGTTTGAAATGACAGGATGCAAGGTGTTCAACCACAGTACGAATTTCTTGGTGTCAAGCTTAGGACAATAGAAGTTTTAGCTGGACAAGAATCTTTGGGATAATTTTATCTTTGCATACAAAAGTATCATCCACACTTGTGCCTAAATGGAATCGAATCTGGTGATCTTTGCCACAGACAGGAGTCCTTGTCCCGTGTAACTTATGTCCTCTGCGCCCACCCCCCCACCCCGCACCCGCGATCCTCCACCGCACTCCCAGACGG
>JAABNY020000043.1:5592480-5623556 GCA_015164015.2 Brevimyrus niger | reverse complement strand
AGTGAGAGGGGGTCAGCAACAGATGACAGAATGGAGCATTTCGGCAGGCCAGTGCCCGGTCCGTCCCACACACACGCAGACAAACAGCTAATTGTTTCCCCAAGCTAAATTCGGCCTTAACACAAACACACACGCAACCATACACACGCGTGCTCCAGGACACACAGGGGCCTGTCTGTCTGCCGGTACAGTGGATGGAGAGTGAGTCATATACATCACAGAAACAGGAATCTACTGAGTGAGAAAGGCTGCTTTGGGCTTTACATGCACTCTGTGACATAGACACCATTGTTATGAGGGGCAATGGCATGTGCCAAGCAAATATTCCATGCTCTCCTAAAGAATACCATTTAAAACGTGAAGTATGATAAGACTTTGATTTAATTATACCTCACAACAGGTGACTTTATGGTTTAGGGGGGATGACCCACCCATAAACACCTGCCTGCTCCTGCTTATCCATCAAGTCGTTTGTCTGGAGAGGAATTAAGTCAGAACACCCAGTAGAATCACTCTCCCTGTTTGTGGTTCCAGTTTGCTTTGCCAGACGAGGGGAGGCTCTGTAAATCACCTGGCTGGCCAGAGGGAAGCACATACCAGTGGCTGTTAAAAATAACACCAGACTCTCCCTCCTCAGAGTTTTGTTCCTTCAGCAATAACAGAACGAACCTTGGGCCAGTGTCTCCCTGCCGGTTTCGGTGGCAGGGAGAGTAACCTCTTGCTGTCCCCAGCAGAGTGGATCACTTAATCGGAACTGTAAAAATATGCTCAGCTGAATAAATGTTTGGAAAATCCCTATCAGTCTGGCTGAACGGGTCAGCTGAGAAACTGCATGTAAAAATATTATGCATTAGGCCTTCATAACATGAGTTATATACATATCTATATATACACACACACACACACACACACACACACACACACACACACACACACACACACATATATATATATAAAATTCAGTTTGTATAAAAGGGTCTGCCATGTAGCTACATCTTAAACAAACTACACAGCCTCTGGAGCCAAATCTTAAATAAGACAGTAAAGAAGTTATTAGTATCCACTGAGCAGAACAAATTAGCATTTTTTTCCCTACAGATAAATTCACGGAAATGACCCTGTGATGACCTCACACCTGCTCCTCTGCGAAGCTGCTACAGGCCGACCAGGCAACCTGCAGTGGAAATGAGACAGATCTTGCCCCTCCCCCCCAACCCGGAGAACTCTGATATGAACCGGCTGCAGATGTCGAGGGCGCGGGGGAGTGCTTGGTGCCCTCGACCGGGGGAGGCGAGCAGACATATTACTTACATGTTTGGGTTTAATCGCCTCCCATGACTAAAGCAGCCCTCTTGGAAATTCATTAGTTATCTACAAGTACAATAACAGGTCCACTCCAGGATCTTTGACCTGCAGCCACAAGGGGTCGCAAGACCACGGTCTTGACCGCTGGGGCAGATGCTTGGTGTGCATGGGAAGACAAGCCAAGAGACATAGTCCAGATCCCCTGAATCTCCCGAAGGAACATTCCAGAGGCATAGACTGGATTCTGAATTAGGGTGGCTGGGGGGATGGGGTGGGATTGCGATCTCTGTATTATTTAGGTATCT
Organism: Brevimyrus niger; assembly: GCA_015164015.2. Classification (NCBI taxonomy): domain Eukaryota; kingdom Metazoa; phylum Chordata; class Actinopteri; order Osteoglossiformes; family Mormyridae; genus Brevimyrus; species Brevimyrus niger. Next base: position 5,621,946 of record JAABNY020000043.1, on the reverse strand, counting down.
AATCAAAGGGGAACATTCTGTTCCCTACAGCTCCCAAGGCCCCCAAACAACCTGGACTTGGGGTGTAGGTTTCTATATAATAGTTCTCATTTGTGAAAGACCTTGTATTTGATGCAAAAGCACTTAGAGTGAGAGCCTAAGGTTGTTTGCAATTTAAAAAAGCCTTTAAAAGCTTTTTTTTAGCATTAACTTTTCTATAATCCTCTCCCCTCTACTTTTCAGTTAGTAAATTGCTATCTGTCCAGCTCCTTTCTATAATGATTTCTAAGAACTGCCACAATATTTTGTGCCAGCAGGGGAACCTGGGGACAGGGTGAGTGTCTCCTCCACCGCTCTTCTTGGTATACTTAAACTGAGCAAGGGATTGTGGGAAAACCTGCTGTTTTTCTCGCAGTGACCACTTTCATATATTCACAAACTCTTTTCTTTGTCATGCTGTAAATAGTCTGTCATGCTGTAAATGGTCCATCACCCAGGAAGCTACTGTGGAACTTGCAAGTTTAGGAAAGTCGAGCACCTCTTCTGAGGATGACGGCACTTTTCGAGCAAGCCCCTAATTCGGTGTCACACCCGATCAGACTTCCATTAATGCTTAACAAAGTCGATTCGAGCTGAGTTCATATGAAGAACTCAATGGACCAGTGCTGATCATCACTGCACCTCCAGGTTGGTGGAGTCCCTTGATTTTGGGCTGTCCTCTCTCTGCCTCCCTATAGCCCATTCAACAAGACCTAGTGCCTGATGCATTCTCCATATATAACAAACTTGAGCACAGCACCAAATTGCTTGGGATACGTGTACCTTAACCACAGTAGAGCACTATTCCCTGAGACCGTTTGACATTGTGAAGAAGTGTAGCACAAGTCAACGGCCAGGTTCTGTTTCACTGTTTCGACATGACTTTGATCCTCTGGTTCCTGTTGGAAATTAGGCTGCAGAACTAGTACGAGAAGCTACTTCACTCTCCCCTCAGCAATCCCGTCACCCTGAAGTTCACATCCTGTTCACAACAGCAGTACCTCTCATTGACCATATTACAAAAAGGTATACCACACACATATAAAGGGGGAAAAAAACATCTGTCGTCCTCCACCATGCCATGGCTCTCCCATGGACCCCCCAAGCCTACTGAACCCTAGAGCCACTCCCCACTCACTCAACTCCGACCCACCCGCATTCCCCGTCCGGAAACGCTCCAGCGATTAGCCCCAGTGCTAGCACTCTCAGCATGAATTCGGCACACACGAAGAAACACATCTGTAACCACCCTTGAGGATATTTTAAGACCTTGTCGTCGTCCCCCCAGGAAAAGGAGGCATTACTCCCACCTTGACCCTTTATCTGGAGCACCATCGAGACTGCCAGTCACCATGGAGACGGGGACAGTGGGGTTTCGAGAGTTTGTAAGATCCACGTCATCGCGGCCAACACTGCCTCCCTGTGCCACACCTCTAGAAGAAAAGGTGTTGTGGAAGTTGTTTTCAACACTGAATGTGAAAAGTGACACAAATAAAATGGCAGTCTTTAGTTCTGCTTCAGAAAATCGCGGCACCAGCTTCAAAGCCTCTTACCTCAGACTGGAAATCTGTCTGGATATCTTACCCGAATATGAATTTACATATTGAAGGCATGCATTTTAATCAAATATTTTCAAGCAACCACAAGGGAAGGCAGTTCTGAGCATCAGATGCGTGATGAGTGGCGAAGATGATAGCTGATTGACTGGACTGCCCCGTCCCCTATCACTCAGAGATTCAAAACATATCATTGGCTGGCTCCTCTGTATGTATTATGTATGAATATTATCTGTCTTATGCTCCCGACCTTAAATGAATCCTAGTAGACGGATGCACCATGTAGACGGACTCACCATGTAGACAGATACACCATGTAGACACATGCGAATTGAGTCGCCAGGCCCTCAGTGACCCAAAGCTCTGAGCCCATAAGTTCCTAGCCACACTCGAGTTTATGTGAGTCACCAGGATGGAGGCCAAACCCACGAGAGAAAGCAAAAAGGACCCTAAAGCAGCAAATGGTAACAACATCCCGATGAGTCACCAGTGACAGGACGATAGACTGATTGGGTGATGGCTGGCAGCAAGGAACCAGGATTCAACACTGAACCCATGGCTACACTGTCCTTACACTATCCGTGACTTACCATCAGTAACATATGCATCCATGGACACAGCCACGTAGTAAAATAACAGGCTTGAAGTCCCACCCCCTTCCTGAGGACCAATCAGTGGAGTTATCTAGGATCATCTACACTCAATCCTGCAGCCATGAACCTATAAATCAGCTGCCTACAAACAAGCCAGTGCCTGCAGCGTAGGTATCATCTCTGCCGGGGTAGAATTGCAAGCTTGGTTCTGAGTGTTCAGTGATCTCACCTGCCTGGGGCACCATCCCCCTCACTCCCCTCCCTGAGGCCCATATCAGTGTGTTTGGGGTGCCTATTTAAGGAAGCCGACTGCCAGCCACCTGGCGAGGTTTAGCACTGTGAGATCTTCCAAGAGAAAGAAGCGGCTCCAGGAACCTAGCAAACGCGGGAAAACATGGAGCGAACTACCTGCCATCTGCTAAACGGGAACGTGTGAACACAAGTGGTGTGTCCTGCATCCAGCCAGCAGTGCCTTTTCTTGCATGTCAGCCCTATATCTAAACCAGAGTGGAAGCTAGAAAAAAACAAACCTCAACCTCAACCTCAACCTCAACCACATATTTCTGTGTTGCTCTATGGAGGTTTTGCTATACAGTGTTACTGGTACAGCTAAGATTTCAAAACAAATGTTATTCATCTGTGGAACAGAAGCTCGAGCCTTTGGACAAGTCCTTAGAATCGCCAGTAGCTGTATAATTTCTCCACCAATCAGCAAGCAAGGAAATGGGTCATGTGACGTCACCGGAACCCCTTACATTTAGGTTCCCAAGGCTACACACTAGACCTCTGTTGGAGGAGCCAGCGTGTCATATATACAGCACCAAATTCCAAGCGTGCCTTGAGCTGTCTTACGATAACAAGGCCACGTGCAAGGCACCCCATTTGAGGAGCTGTGGAATTTCAAAACTGTTCCGAGTCTGTGGCTTCTTTCCTAGTATGGACATCTGGGATGTGTGGATGCGAACGTGAGCCAGTGTTTAGGCAATTTCAATAATCGTTTTTAGAGAGCATTTGTTTTACTGAAAAGGAGGATAGATCGGCCACTGAGATACAAGACATCCATAATAAGAATGCAACAAAGACGTTCTTTTATTTCATACTTGTAAATGCCGTAAGAAATCCCTTGTTAGTAGCTGGAGTCTGGAACTGTTTATTCCCTTTATTAAGTGATATTTTTACAGCTGTTTTGTTCTCTACTCGTAAGCCATTAATCTTTTCTATAGTTTGTCCCCCTCTGTCATTATATGAACCTTTTTGCTCTGAAACCATTTGCTGCTGATTAACTCAAAAATTCAGCAAAGGACAGCAGGAAAATGTAATGCTGTGGCAAAGTGGGCATTGAGACAATCCATGCGTAAGAACTGCGGGAACCCCTGGATGTTCTTGTACATGCTCCCCATGGTCCAGGAGTGAGGTCATTCCAGATGATAATGGCCTCCATGCCAGCAATTAATGAGGCCAAGCCAAGATGGAGAGGGAGATGCTGAATGACTGCCCAGCTTTATCTCCATGTACCCTCTCCATCGCCTCTTACATCAGCCCCCCACTTTCCACAAGGACGAAGGAGTCCATATGACTTCCTGTCAAAGCCATGCACAGCAGCGAGACTTAACAGCGCTATGAGAACATCTCTCACTACAAATTTCCGTCTATATATAAGTCTGTAAAAACAGGGCAGTATAAATGTAAAAACAACATAAAAAAAAACATCGTGGACTCCTGAGAATATTAAAAGGTTAACAGGTTCTTTGAAAGACGACCGGCATTCTGGGAAATGAGATATCTACGACGAGAGCAGACTTCAGCAGTATTATGACGGTGGCTTACAGCACATTCTCCATGGTGACCAGAGAGGCTGAATTCTGACACTCACACCTGTCTCTGGTTTCTGCGGCCCCTTTCTCCACAGATGCTGTCCTGAACACCCCCCTCTCGCACCTCCGGCTGCTCTCTCCTCTTACACGCAATCCTGGACGTTTGCTGGAGCACGGAACCACCACTCGCTCATCTCCCTCGTTTGTCCTTCTGCAAATTGTCACTTTTCCTCTTAAAGGCTTTCTTTCACCTGCCTGATTGGAAGCCCAGCCAGCACTCGCTGCAGATGAGATAGTCAACAACAAACAGCTCCATTCATCCAACCCGTGGGTGTTTACAGCCCCCTAGTCATCTTAAGCACATGGTATAAGGTGCTTAGCAACGACCTTTAGCCTCATCCTGATTCTTTTAGCTAAAAGACCGACTCCTCCACCGGCCAATCAAATACCGGTCACTCCTCAGCCCAACGTACTCCCGCCTAAAGCACAGCGACAAATCTGAGAAAAAAGGGGGCGCATTTTCAAATTGTCTGTGCATAACATAACAACTTTCTTTAAACGCCAGTCTATCCGTCAACCCCGTCAAAGCAGCGCTTTCCCGAGGAGCAACCTTGACAGCCTCGCCGTTGCGAAAAAGAGCAGGATGATCCGGGCGACAGAGAAACAAACTGAAAGCTCGACAAATCGGGCAAGGACGGCCGGAGGCTTGAGGGTTTACCAGCCGAGGACCTGTCAGATTAGCCGAAACACACGACCTGACAAACACGCCCCCACCCTTATCAACAGGACGTGGACCCCGCCACACCATCCCAGCCACTTGGTCCCAATAAAACAGAGAACCCGCCTTACCTGTGGTGGAATGCAGACTCTCCAGACTCCAGTAATGGGACATGACCCCACGGGCAGCCCCCACCCCTGCCAGGGGTCCCCCAAGGCCACTGTCTGAGTCAGACCCGGGGGACAGCCCCGAGCTCCCGCTGCTGCTGCTGAAGCTGCCCCCTTCTGCGCCCCCCTGCTGGCTGCGCATGTGGCCAGGGGATGCGGGGCTCTCTCGGGCCCAGCTCCCACGAGTGTCGCCTGGCACCGCCGTCTGCTCTGGAGCTGCTGTCTGCCGAGCCGCTGCTGCTGTCTGCTGGCACACTCCCTTCCTCTCCGCCTCTCTCTCTCTCTCTCTCTCTCTCTCTCTGAGACAGGCACGACGCAGGCACCGGTGCCTCTCTTGCACTCGCGCACACACACAGCCACTAGCTGACATCACTGGGGGTCCTCTGAGGGGGGATCCGAGTTTTGTCATGGCATTCAATTGCAACGACAGAGGTTGCCTGCCTTCCCAGCTGGGACTGAAAAAGAGCCCATTGCTCAAACCCCCTCACTCTACCCCCTTGGATTTTAGTAAAACACAGATTACTGGGGAACACGATCATTGTATTCTGTGAGTGAGAGCTTTAAGGTACAGGCATCCTGTTACACCATCCAGTAGATGTGACTCAAAAAATTAAAGTTTTTCCAGGAGCCTGTTACCTCATCTATATTTAACACTGTAAAATCCATTATAAATGACATTATAGCTGTTTGACATTGAACAGATGGAGCTGACAGAAGTCTACATGGTGCCCATATAATACATACAACACAGGTAGCCTATATAAGTCCTCCTTATCCACGTATCAGGTGATTTTCACAAGGCCCCTATGCTACAAACATGCGCTGGATGCTGATGCGTAGGATGCAAACACAAGGAAGTTGACTGCTTTTACACAACCTCAGTATGAAAGAACACAGGCTGCAAATTCAGCAAAGTATCTGTCCTTGACAGAAAACAAGCAGTATTCCATAACAACATCTAAAGATTGAAAGCAGGTCTCACCTTTGTGCGTATTAGTCACAGAGAAAATATGAAACTTACAAGAAATCTCTGGCATGCAGACTGGAGATAAAATGGTGCGTCATTCAGTCCAAAAGGCTGAAAGTTATTCACAAGTGCCGACATGAGACCATCACTGGATAAAAACAGCCTTGGCTTTCCCACACACCGGAAGCTTCTAGAATGTGGGTCGGGGCTGTCTGAGTGTGCGTGTGCCATTCGGAAGACCCAGCTTCCCAGCAGCATGTTGCTTTTTTTTTGGAACATGACAATAACTTTCAAAAAACGTTCACACATGAAAGGAAACAAAAATTAGAAACTTTCGGAAATGCTGCGTGATAGCATAGACATTCAGAAAAATACAGTCCCTGGGACAGGTGTCGAGATTACCATAAAAATGCTGGCATAATGCCAAGAACGTTCAAGAATGGCAGATTATACAGAGCCTAGATGTGCACTTAACCTGAAGAATGCTAAGTACAAGTTTTTAACACAAAGAAATAGCCAGTCCATCAGCTTGAGGGGCAAATTACAAAAAAGCAACAATGGAACACATGCACACATGGGGGAATATTAACTGGCATTTGCTAATCATCAGGGGACGAGCAGCAAAGCAAAGACTCCAAAGGCCTCAGGGCACATTGTTTGCAATTTGGATACACGTTTTGACAGATCCTAGGCCTCTCTACTTGGAGCTGAGCCTGTATTTGCAAGGGAGCTGGCAACTTATATAAATAAATAGTTGTAACTACACAATAACAGGCAACTGGAATGACGCAGCAGAAACTGCAAATCCTGCTCTGCTCTGTCAGAGTCAGGAATGACTCTTACAGGCTGTTTAGTGGTTCTTGATAAAATCCAGACATCTGGAACTGCAAATATTTCATTCAGATCCTTTCATGCTAGTACATTTAGATTGTGACACGTAACAAAATTATTATATTGGCATCTTCTGCAGACTTACTTTCTGACATACGATGTGGATTTTTGGCCAGATTCTGACAGCTACGGATTCTGAGTGCTATAGCTTAACAAAAGCCAGATCATGAGGCTGTGCAATTATTACATAACATCAGCAACCTCATGAACACTGGAAAAAGCACATTGCAGGTCAGCTGGGATAAATGACCGGTCCAGCTACACCAGAGCAAGATCAAGACCTGTTCATTGAAATGTGGATGGCAGATTTGCCGCTGCCTAATTACCTCTCTAATGGAGATTTGATTTCCATCTCTGTGTGTACGTGACCATGTGAGTGCGCTCAAGTCTCGTCTAGCGTCGCGTGTGTCTATGCATGTATGTGGAAACATATTTTGCACAGACAAATTTCTGCAAGTGCGTATTCTGCCTGTCTGGGTGGGTGTCACCAGTGACCTCAGACGACCCCTGAAAAACAATGTCATAATTGATAAAGCCACTGGGGGGCCCCTTTCAGAGGTTATGATACACACCCAAGCAAAAAAAGATTTTGTGCTCACCCTAGTCCAGACTCCGCCAGACAATGGTAACTGGGGCCTCTGATGGCAGATCAGACATTATAGCTGGCCTGAAAGCTTACTTTAGACAAAAGCAATCAAGCGCCTAATAATGTCCAACTGGGTATTAGTCATTACAAGTGGCACTCAAAAATTATACGCGTGCAGATTTGCTTCATAATCTTGGCATAACAGTGGATTTTGATGTGCTGCAAAGGAGCGTGAAAACAGAAATGTATTTCAGGCATCAGGTTCATGACTGGACACGTAATTGAATTAAATCTCCACACAGACTTAAATCTCTGAGATGCTTTTCCTCCCCAGAGCTCGTTCTTGGCTCAAACCACAGAACTAGCTTTTAGCCGCCCGGAACAGTCATTCCTCAGCTCTGTCCAGAGCAAAAATGGCTCCCTTTCCTTGATATTTATTGCTACAAAAAAAACGAAGGAACTCATCTGTTTGACATAACCAGACCTAACTGGGAACAAATAGAGCACCATATGACACTCTGGGGGGGGGGGGGCAAGCAGGGGGGTACTCACTTGGATAGGAGACACGTCGAGGCCAGCCCAGGCAATCCAGGCCAATAGGGGTACTCTGAGAGAAGTATAGGTCCCTCAGGGGCATGATGGAGAAATCCTGGCTTAAGCTGGTGGACCGGTGTCCCGGGGCCTGTCAAGATGAAGGTACAAATCAGGACTGTGGTTCTTCCTGCCACAGGCTTCTCCTTCTCCTTCTCCCTGGGAGATTCTGGAGTACAGTCCCGACTAACTAAAACACCTGCTGGGAGCACAGTCAAGAAAAAGCGCCTGTGTTCCTACCAAGCAAGACTACAAGGGCAAAAAGAGAGAGAGAGACGACGAAGCGGAAGAACGCAAGGCTCGGGGGCAGAAGTAGAGGCAGAATGGAGGATGAGGAGAATGGAGGGGGCCGAGGAGCCCCCAGCAGCCCCTGGGTCTTACTTTCTCCGATTCTTCGGGCCGCCGCCTGGACGGCCTGCACAGGCTACCACGTGCAGCCAACACAAGCTTTCTTTGGCGGGTCTTCTCTGCCTCGATCCAGAGGTCATCGGAGCAACGGTGTTGTCCCTTTCCAGACCTTGGGTTCAGGTTTGTGGCTGGCCCTGCCATGCTCGGCACCCACAGGGGCACACCCCAGCTGCCCAAATCAGACAGAGGCCTCTGTCCTGGAGACCTTTGCCGGGGCGACTGCTGCCCCCGCTTCTGCACCCGCAGCACACTTCCCAGCTCCTGGTGCCTTTTGTCCAATAATTGGTGGGCCATTTTGCCACCTTCCTGTGTGAGCTTTGAGTGCAGATCATACTGGTTAGGAAAATCTATATGAGGTGACTAATATCACCCAAATTAGTCTCTGCTGTTATTTTTATGTTAATTTTATCACAGTAAATGTGGGGCGGTTAAGGCATCTAGATTACTCATGTGCGTTTCATTTGTCAGCTGTGTATGAACACATGTGGCAATATTTGGTACCCTACGCCACTGGCATGGGATTTCCCCTAGATGGTGCTGCCTACTCAAAGATATGCAGACACTAAACTGAAAAATGAGGAATGTTCTGCATGATTAAAACCGGCGAATTGAAACAAGATTGTAAAAAATTACAATAAGGACAAAAATTGCCAAAAAAAAAATCCCAAAAAGCTAATTCTGCTGTTTTTGTTGCCCACATTATAATTTTTTTAGTACAAAAAGATCATGACAGTTTTCTAGTCAGAATAAACATTGAGGTTTTAAGGACGCATGAAAAGGCAGGCCAAGCTGTGTGTACACAATGTATGTATCATTTAAACTTGCTGCCTGTCATTTGTCCCATAAATAAACTCTTTCAAAGGTAAAAGATTCCATCTTTCAAATACACCTGACAACAAGGAATAAGGTAATGAATTACTGTCAGAAAATAAGGAGGATTATCTACATGTTTGCTCCACCTTACCTCAGTGTCATTGCTGGACAAGGAGGTGGCCAGACTGTCCTGTGACTCGCTGTCCATGACGCCGTCATCCTGCCTGTAGTCTATGTCCACTGACTGGGTTGATGCCAGCTGAACCATCCGGGGTTTGACAGTCTTTGGCCTCCCAGGTGGGTCGCAGAGACCCTCAGCACTGACTCCCTGCCCTAGCGAGATGAGGGATGATGCAACTGACCGTGAAGTGTAGCGGAAGCTCCGACGGTGGGGCCACGGCTTGGGGCTCTGAGGCTTGGGGCTCTGAGGCCTCAGGGGGCCGTCCACTCCTTCAAAGGAACCCAAGGACCTGGCCCAGGAGGGTGCATGCTGGTGGACAAGGGTGGTCATTTGGGCGTAATTAGTAGGTGTCAAATGGTTAGAGTCGTCAGGTGAGATTTGGGAGCTGTTTGAGACTAAACAGCTAATGCTGGAGGAACATAAAGTGAGTCCATTGGAAGGTCCAGACACCCTAAACCCTTCTGACCTTCTCTCGTCAGAGATCTCTGATAGATCTCGTGGTGCAGCCTTTTTGCTCAGTGGATCAGTGTAACACGACACCTGTGAACCTGACCGCAATTTGGATGAGGAGATTTGGAGACTTAGCCTGTCCCTGGAGCCCCGCTGGATCCGCCGGACACTACCTGCATCAGAGACCGAGAGGGTCCTCTTCAGGATCTCTGTCTCACTACCTTGTTTTTTCTTTCCCCTGAATGTTTCTGTGCTTGCTTCTTCATTGATAGTCATCGGGCAGTGGTCTGCATTTTCCTTGTCTGAGGACTTGGACTCAAACAGACTGGACAGGGATTTGTGTGCCAGAGCTATTCTCATTCGTAGGTTGAGGTTGTCTGTGCTCTTGCTCCTTCTGGGGCTTCGGCTTTCCATTGCTGGTATGGTAACAGAATTTCTGTCACAGGGGCCCTGGAGGCTAGGGTGTCGATGGCATTGCGCGGATGGGATAAAGACTTCTTCTTCAATCCTACTCCTGGTTTCAGAAAATCTCCTCCCAAAACTGCTTCTAGGGGAAACTACATTCTCAAAGACGTCATCAACTGAGTTTTCACCTGGCTCACCCACTTCTCTCAGCTGGTAGGTACTCTGGGATAGATAAGTCTGGTAGAGAGGGGGATACTTTATCCTCTCCATACACTGATCTTGTGAATTTCTGGCTGGTTGCTCCCCTTTATAGCTCTTGCTCTCCCTTGCAGAGGTTTTTCCCTTCCTGAATGATGGGATCCTATTGAAGAACTTTGAGGCTTTGTTGGCAGTACTAACCTTGGATGTTTTATTCTTCACTGAATTTTGAAGAATTGAGCTGTTCCCAACATGGGATAAAAGTCCATCTTCTGTTTCTGTTTCTCTGCTCGTGTTGAGATTGACCTGGACCTGGGATGCTGTACTGGGAATATGGCAGCTTTTTTTCTCTGCCTTTTCATTGGCTAACAAGGTATTGGCCTCACTGGAGTCCAGAGCAGGGGTAGTATTGGAACCAGGCAGATGCTGTGTGATTTTGTCAGGAGAGTCTCCCTTGCTGCTCTCAGGTGTGGAGGGCAAACAGACAGTAAGGGGAGTAGGGGTATTAGTGTAGCTTGTGGCAATCTTCAAATCTTCCAAAGCAGACCCCATAACAGGCACCTGCTGCTCCTCCCTTTCCTTCACACTGCTTTTATCTTCCAACGCAAACAAATTTTCTTGATAATGATCCCATTCTAGAATGGGCTCAAGATTACTGCCTGATAATAAATTGCTCTCTGGTTGTTCATACACATCTATCTCTGTCTCATGCAGTAGTGACTGTGAAGAGGAACAATGTTCTGTCTTAGGGACAGTATGATAACCTACTGAATATCTAAGTCTATCAGCCATCTGGTCTTTCCCTGTCTTTTCTCTTGTGCCATCCGACATTCCTGTAATTTTCGAATGACTCACAAAGGATTTAAGCCCTTTAACCTCATACCTCTCTGAAACATGAAATAAGCCCTTGATTTGGCTGCTTGTTGAGTTATCTGGTTCAAGCTTGGACCCCAAGCTTATCTCATAATTCCTTGGTGCAACTTCCTGTGAGAGCGGGGCCAAGCCATTGGAGGGGGGGTCATCACCAGCAGCATCTGTAGTCCTCAACCCAGTTTTATGCCCATGCCCACCCTGCTCCTCCCCTTCAGAACAGTCACAGTGCTTGATGTCGCCAACAATCAGTCGCCACTCTGAACCTTGCTGGACCCAGTGGGGCTCATCTTCCAGGTCAGTGGGACTGGTGAAGACCACTACAGCAAGGTTCTCCAGCCAGGGGTGCTGTTCAAAGGCTTCCGGCTGACTCTGGAGGCTATCTGAGAAAACAGCATCAGCCCCCTTGCCTGAAAATGCATCCACAGGTCCGCCGGCACTTCTGTGTTCTGTCTCCCTGGGAACTTGTACCAAAGGGTCGAGAAGATCTAAAGCAGGCTTTGTGTTGCTGGAGTGCCACTTGGATCCTGCAGGACTTTTCTCAGCACAGTTACCTTCAGAAGTGTGGTTCCATTCCAGCTCCTCAAACTGGGAACTGGAGCTTAATTCAATGTCCGTCCTCCACTCAGGAACTTCATCAAAACCTGAATCACAAGCTCTGGAGATATCCACATCAGGGGCAAAGTCAGTCTCACAGCTGGACTCCAGATTATTAGTGCTGATCTGCATTGCAGTCGATCGCTGCCCTGAGTCAGACATTACTTCAGAATCATCCACAAAACATCGCTTCACTTTGTCAAACTGGGGGTCAGCAGATAATTCAAAATTAATTTCATCCAGGTCAACTGCAGAAATAATGGACTCCTTTTTATTTGTTATACTATGAAATCCAACTCCATAAGCAGCCTCTCCAAACTCTGTTTGCAGGTCTGTGAGGTTATGGAACTTTGTATCCAAGTGGTTTTGTGGAACAGAATCAATAATGCCTGCATCCTCTGAAGAGATATGAAACTCTCCCTTTTCATCTCCCGGCAAGGTCTCCGATTTCCATCCGAGGATGCTATCCAGCCGTGAGCCATTTGAGGAAATGACCCCATGGTTGTTGTGGGGGGCGGGCAGGCATTCCTCGATCAGCTCCTCAGTCCCAAACCCATTACAGAAAGGTCGGACTTCAAAGGCTTCTGTATCAGTAGGTAAACTATAAAGAGACTGGGTCTGTGAGTCATCTTCCTCAATACTAGGAACTTTTGCTGAACATTTACTGGAGTCCTGAAAATCTTCCTTTGTGTCAAATTCTTTGTGATTCAGTTGGGTTTCTAAGGCATAGTCCTTATCACCATCAAGTACGTGTGCACCAGAATATGATTCAGTCTTTAAAACATTACCATCTGGGTGAATTTCTAAGAGTTTGTCATTAGTACCAGCTAGTGAAACTGCATCACAGGATGGATCCATTTCAGTCTCTAAATTATCCATCCCAGGACCAGACTGTGTAAAAATACTGGCGCGAGAAACAGTTTCTAACAGAGTTTCCTCACTGCTAATCTGTGCACAGGTGTCATTGCAACTTTCTGAAACATCCTTGTTAACATCATCTTTCCAGTCCAAGTCCTGCACTGTTCCTAAAGCATCCTCCTCCATATCAGACTGTATGTAATTGTTTGCTTCCATCTGGATTTGTAGAACTTTCTCCTTAGTTCTAGACTGTATGCAGCTACTAGAGCCTCCCTGGTCTTCTTCAGTAACACGCTGTACACAGACATTGTCATTGGCTTGAGTTTCTAAGTGTGTGTCGTCATTAATAGCTAGTATGCTTGAGTCACAGGATAGTTCAGTCTCTATAACATCCTTCTCAGGCCCAGACTGTGCAGCTACAGTGCAGTGGGGAATAGTTTCTATCATAGTTTCCTTAGTGTTAGACTGTGGACAGGCTTTGTTAAGTGACCAATTTTCTAAAATCTCTGTCTTGGTAACATCATTCTCAGTTTCACTGTCTTGGACTTTTTCTAAAACCATCTCATCGATATCAGGTTTTACACCAGTTGTTCTATCTGTCAGGTCGCTTATATCATTTCCCTTGGTCCCAAAAGGCAAATGTGTTCTTACTTGAAACCCAGTTTCTGAATCATCCTCCTTCATCACATCGTCCTTGGTGTCAGTGTCCTGTAGTGCCTTGACATTCTCTTTCCTCTGATGCTGAGCCTCTGACTGGTCTTCTGAAAACCAATCCTCAGTGCTGGACTGGACACGGGCATTTACACTAGCCTGGCCTTGTGAAACAACGCTCTCATTACAAGTCCAACTGTCTCTCTCTGTAGATGATGTAGATGGTTCAATTGATCTACAGTGGGACTCCCCAGGACCAGGTATTACTGAGACATTCACGTTACTATCAGAAATGTCATCCCCGGATTCACAATTTACAGGGCTGTTAACATGGGACCGATTCTCTAATACAACCCCCTCATTAACACACTGAATTCTGCCGTCAGTCTCTTTCAGTGTTTCTAAAACATGCTGCCCAGTATCAGACAGCATATCGTTTGTGCTGACCGGAAATTCTGAAGCATCTTCCTCACAGCAGGATGCCATGTTGCTGTTAGCTGGGGACAGTTTTGGATGCTTTAAAACCTCTTTAGTATTAGACTGTGAATAGACACAGAGGTCCATCTGGGTCTTAAAAAGCTCCTCCTTGGTGCTCAGCTGATTAAAACCTCTAGGGTCCTTCTGAACTTCATCAGCGCTACGCTGGACACAAACATTAATACTGGGTTGGGTTTCTAACAGTTTGTCCACTATATCTGCTGGCATATATGCATCAGAGCATGGTGCAGTGTTTAAAACATCGTTCTCAGGACCAGACTGTGTAGATACATTAGTGTAGGGGAGAGTTTCTAACACAGTGTCACACTGTGCATAACGTTCTGAAACATTTCCCTTTGTAACACCCTCCTTAGTTTCAGTGTCCTGGACTATTTCTAAAACCTTCCCTTCATTATCAGGCTGTATCCCATTGCTGGTGTCTGTCTGAGCACGTAAAGCATTTCTCTGGGTCCCAGACTGTGAATATGCTGTTATGTAGTCCTGACTTTCTAAAACATCTCCCTGCACAGACAATGACACCTCCACTGTAGGGTGGGGCTCCTCTGGACTAGATAATACAGGGACATTCACATTAGGTTGATCTTCTGAAACACTATCCCCACCTTCACAATTTAAACAGATGTTTACGTTGCACTTACTGTCTAAAAGAGTCCCCTCTGTACCACACTGCACATTGCTGTCTGTGTCCTGCACTGTTTCTAAAGCATCTTCCTCCACATCACATTGTATCTTACTGTCTGTGTCCATCTGGGTTGGTAGAATTGTCTCCTCAGTTCTAGACAAAATACAGCTACAAGGGTCATTGTGATCTTCTTGAGCACTACACTCTACATAGACATTGTAACTGGGTTGAGTTTTTAAGAGCTTATCATCATTATCAGCTAGTTTATGTGCACTGGAGCATGATTCAGTCTCTAAAATATCCTTCTCAGGACCAGATAGTATAGGAAGAGAAACAGGTTCTGATGCAGTTTCCTCAAAGTCAGTTGCGCAGGTGTCACTGCAACTTTGTGAAATATCCTCCTTGTTACCATCATCCACTGTGTCCTGCAGTGTTAGTAAAGCATCCTCCTCTATATCAGACTGCATGAAGCGGTCTGTGTCCATCTGGGTTAGTAGAACCTTCTCCTCAGTTTTAGACTGAATCCAGATATTAAGGTCATTCTGATCTTCTTCAGTGCTTCTTTGTACAGAGACGGTACCATTGGGTTGGGTTTCTAAGAGTCTGTAATCAGCATCAGATAGTATGACTGCATCAGAGGATGGTTCAGTCTCTTCTAACACAGATTTCTCAGGGTCAAACTGTGCACAGGTATTAGTATACGGTTGACTTTCTAAACCATCATTGATTTCAGGGTTCTGGGTTTCTGAAACCTTCTCTTCATTATCAGACTTTATACCAGTGCTACTCTCTGTCTGGTGAAATATAACATTTCCCTCAGTCCCAGACTGTAAATGACTCTTTAAGACATCATCCTTGGTCACATCATCCTTGGTGCCAATGTTCTGCAGTGTCTCTACAACACTGTCTGTACTATTCTCTCGTACGGTTGTCTGATCCACCCTAACAATATGCTCAATGGCAGAGTTCACACAGGCATTAGCAATAACCTCGTTTTCTAAATCGCTTTCCTCATTACCAGCTTGTATACAAGTACCAGGGTCTATCTGATCTTTTAAAAATGTTACCACAGTGTCAGAATCTACAGGGACAGTAGTGTTATTCTGTGTTTCCGAAACAGTCTCAACAGTAGGAAACTGCGCATAAGCACTTATGCCAAGTTGAAATTCATCGCCAGTCAATATATGGGCGTAGATTTCAGTTTGGCAGTCCAAAGGATGTTCTTTGTTATAATTTTGGAGGCCGGTGTCAGAGGTCATCCTGGCCTCCCCTGCACTGTGGTCCTCTCCATCATCAGTCAGGCACTCCAGAAGGCCAGAAAATGGCTGGTGAATCCCTAAGGTCTCCTCTGACAGGTGGTCCTCTTGAGAACCTGAGCAGCGCTGCTGTTGTTCTTCCTCCTCAACATGAGCCAGACCACCCGTCCCAGAAAAGGAGACGAGTCGAGAGGGCCCCGTTCCGGCAAATTCCTGCAACAGGCACACCTCGGCGTGGGGGACGGGTCCGTGCTTGGCGCTTATTTCAATGGGTCCACACTCTGAGTCTGTTGTGCTGTAATTTTCTTTCTCGGGAGTTGGGTACAACGTCTCTGGAACTTGCAAATTAAAAGAGAGAGGAAGTCCAGCTTCCAGAATCAAAGTTCTCTCACTTTGTAAGGCCTCTTGTGTTCCAGAAGGCTCGGCCAACTCCAGAGCACCAAATAGCCGGTCACTAGCACACCACTGTGGTGATGACCGCGACGGGAGGCCATCGCAAAGGCTGCCCATAGAAGACTCCTCCTTCATGCTCTCCGGAACGGTGTGTCCCTCATCGGAGCCTCTCTCCCCTTGCTCGCCCTCGTGAAATCCCCGTCCGCCAAGCAGCACGGAGGAGCCCTCGCTGTCCGGGCTGTCTGAGTAGGCGCCGCTGTGACACGACTGTGTGTCGAAGAACTCCTCCGTGGTCTCCTGTGAGTGTTCAGAGTCATTTGCAGTGTCCTCAGGGGTTTCCGGGGCCTGCACAGGACGGACACACACACACACAAATTAAAAATAAATAAACACATCTTCCCAGTCTATTTATCTTCTCAATCTCATTAAAGTATCTTAATGAATAAAAATGTAAAATAAAAAAAAAATCAGAAGCATCTGGTTGTATCTGAAATTGTTTAATTGTTGAAACATTCTCAAAAATATGTGAGCAATTAATCACCCCTTTTGCATCCATAGCAATATTTGGAGTAACTCATCAGAATGTTAATCTAAGTCTCAGGCTGCTGCAGCTTTTTGCTCTTCTTGCAAGAAGTCTTATGATATGTAAAGGAAGAGACCTTTCCCCTCCAACATATTGACACTGGATCAAAGATGCTATGCATTCTGCACACTTTGAGAAGATACAATATTCTTTTAAGGGGTCTTTTGTGATATTCATAATCACTTTCTGCTTTGTTAATATAAGTACTTAGATTTTGGTTTTTTCGCATTTTTACACTTTATCCATTTGTATACCCGGCAAAGGAATATGTTCGCATGCACAACAGGTTTGGCATGATAATTACATCACAGGAATGCGTCCGCTTGCCTGCAAACGGCCTGTCGCGCTGTTTGCGAAACTGAACTTTCCAGCTTGATAATAGCCCCTTTTCACCCCTCTGTCTTTCTTAATACCCACTTCCTGGTAATATGCACACAAGCACGCGCCCCCAGGATAAAATCGCTGTTTAAAAAAGTGTAAGAAGTTCCGAGCTTCTCGGGACACGTCTGACTCTGCATTATGCCTTGCGGGGCAGCGTTGAAAGAGTAACAACACACCGATAAGTAAAGAGGAATTTACAGAGGTACCCCAACCTGGTAATCTACCCTGGATCATACTCACTATCCAGATGCCGGCCACCTTGGTGAGACCACCAGACAGGACCCAGCTGAGTACGATTCCCATGATTCACAGACAGAACCAGCAGTCGATGCCTCCTCCTCCACAGCCAGTCACCCACCCTGCCAGCCCACCCCCCCTCCCCAGTCCTTGTTTCTCTCTCTCTCTCTCTCTCTCTCTCTCTCTCTCTCTCTACTGATTCTGAATACATGACAGGCATGGGGGAGAGGGGGAGGTCATCCTCAGAAAGAGCAGAGAGGCCTCCTGGGTACCTGTTGAGGCTTGCTGCACACACCGTTGCCATAGGATTGGGGGGGAGGGGGGGGCGAGAGGAGAAAATGGGGAAGACCCATCTCTGGTTTCTCCTGGGCTAGGCTAATCCTAAGGATCTGGCACTTCCTTCACATCAGTGAAAGAGGACACTAAGCAGACTAGTTTGACTGGGGGGGGGGGGCACGATCAGGTGCCCACCCCATCCCTTATTGCATGGCATAATCGATATCCCCGAATTCCCTTAAATACCAACAAGCAACATCAAGAAAACAGACCCAGTTCCTGATCCTTATTGTAATCCAATTTTTGACACTGGGAGGGGGATTAAAAAAAAAAAAAAAAAGCCCGGAGTGCCACCAGCCAAGAATGGCAGTAAATTGCTCAGAGGGGGCAGTGTGTGGGGCTTGGCAGTTTGCTCCTGCTGGTATCCGTGGGGGGAATGTAAACACGGCCCAGAAATAGGGCCTTGGTGAAAATCCCTGTTTTATGTTTTCAAAATGGTGCTGGAAGTCGTCCCGCCCGTGCCTGCCCGCCCTGCAGGCTCCTCACTGGGCAGGTTGGGGCTGCAGGTGACAGCGATGAGCTCAGATACCCAGAAATACATTAAGCGAATATATCTATCGGCAAGTTCGCATATTCCCGACATTAAGTGAACAAAGGTCCTGACTGATTTCTGCCTAACTACGTGGCAACTGTTCCTGGGGTAGGGTGCAAACGGATTAGTGAATTTTGCAGTGTATGACTGAGTAGGGGGAAAAAAGCCCATTGTCATATGACAGCTCGCTGCTGCAGGCTGATTCAGAAACAAGGCTCATTTCTCAGTCTTAAGCACAGCTGAGCACCCCAAACAGCTTAGCAGCTTAAATAGCTTTGCGTTGGTGTCACATTTGAAGCAAGCGAACCAAGTCACTAATGCAGTCAGACAGCTACAGCCTAGTGAGGATCACGGAAAGGGCAGAAAGGGCTGAACTCAGGCCAGCAGGAACGATGCTGTGGTGAGGCCACGCTGTGCTTACTGGGGAAACACTACAAAAAAGATGCAGGCTTGTTTTCATGTCCATGTACAAAGGGCCCTGAAGGACCTTTATGCCACGACGCAGGATTCAGGGCGATTCTAAGGTTTACTAAGGGCCATAATATACATAGATCTTTATCATAAGCCAATGATATATATTGAATCAGTGAGTGACAGTGGAGGGGGTACTCCCGGGGCCAATTAACTTTCAGTGCTTCTAAGGCCCCGTCCCCCTGTATATGCCCCTGGGACTTGCTTTCATTTGCATGTACCAACACTGACAGGGGGCTCCAACATCCCTCAGGAGTATTGGGACAAACATGGGGGTCTGCATGGATCGTACGGAATCTGATGAATTTGAATTTGAGGCGAGACAAGGGGCGTGTCCGTCAGAGGATGAGAATCAACGAGGCATTGGACACAAGGCATGGGCAGCAGGCTTCAAGCCCCGCCCCCCGCAAGCAGAACTCCCAGAACTTTGAAAACAGAACAACATCTATCATACTGACAGACTGGAGCTTCCCCTTCAACAAAAGCCAGCAATACTTAATCAACCAATTTAGAATGAAATCTAATGTAGCGTAACACTCCTTTACATTGATGTAGATTTTTTTTTTTCTATAGGAAATCCAATAAAACAGAAAAACGTCCAAAAAGACATCTATAAGAGTATTATAGCAAAATACTGTAAATGATCCCAAAAAAGTTCTCGTTCCAAAGGATCATTCCAGAAATCCAGCCTTAGGCCTAAATCAGTGTGATGAAACCAAGAAACTATTTAGACATCACATTGTGTGCAATATTTAAGATTACTTTGCTTTTGTTGCTTAGCACAATTCCTTGAAATGCGGCCAACTAATTTTCATTGGAATTATACCTAGGAAACAAATAAACAAAGCAGAGTTCTTTCTTGAGCCCCTCCACCGAGACAAAACACCTTAAAACATCAGTCAAGGCTAGCACTGGGATAAATGTTAGAGCCTGCAGGTGTGTTCAAGTCAAAATTGCTCAACGACATCTTCTGACAGGCCTGTTTTTATCTGCTAACCAATAGCCCTGCGAGTCCCTATTTTATGTGTCACAGGAGAGGCTAATTCAGTGAATTAGTGTTTGTCCCGTTCGTCAGCATTTCTGGATTGTTTGCTTCTTAGAGGGAAAGGTGTGTCACCCATTCTCCAAACAGAACGTTGGACCAAATGCTTAGTTTCTTCCTGTTCATTTTCTAACATAAGTTGGTTAAACTTCATTGATCCCAGGGGGAAATTCTTTTGCATACAGCAGTAAGGTAGGTAAAGTGCAGTAAAACAACTATATAGTGCAAAAACAAGACAGTGCAAGACTGTACCCATAGTGCAAACAAGGAAACATGGTACATATATGTTTGAAAAGTACACAGGGAGTCTATGAGAAACAAAATCACAACAGCTCTCCTTCCAATGTCACCTAAGCCCCACCATCTTGACATTAGGTCATGACAACAGGTAATGAACTATAACGACAACTAGGAACTGGCCAAACCTCCATGCATTATCTTCACATTAATTCTACTCAGACAACATTCCAAGCACTTGTGGGACAAGCCAAGAGTAAAGAATAACCAGTAGTTTGGAAAACCAACACTAATCCTTCCTGCCTCCTTGAGTCCATACAACTCTTCACACCCACACAATTCTTGAATGATGGGTCATCATCAAGCTCTGTATTCACAGAATTTAACAATGCTACGTTTGTGATCATCCGTTATAGGTTGGCAGGAGGGAAGGCTGAGAAGTGTGAGGTCTACAGATGTTGCTTCTATGGCTAAGACATCCAACAAAAATGAGGGCTCTTCACCAACATGACCTCATAGCAGGAGTGTGGTGGATTTTGCAGGGCCTGTCCTGATTTTTAGGAATGCTATAGCAGAAGGAGGCAAAAAACCTTTTTTCTAGTGAGGAATGAGGTCCTAGACTTGGTACTAGATGTGAGCTCAAAGGAAAATTCCAAAGGAAAACCAGGGTGTCCATATTGGCATAAGAGAGCTGTAATGTCTTCAAGCCAGTATGAAAAATAGCACTGATCTGTAGGGCTGCTGGGATCTAGGGGGGGGGGTACACTGAAGAGATGGGTGCTCCCATGCCATCACTTTTCTTTTTGAGCTACTCTGGATGCATTCATTCCTGCCTCCAGGCCAAAGAGGACATGAGCTGGCCCATTTAGCACCATCAACAGGCACGGCTAAAGCATACGGTTTTGATTGCTATACGCAAGGCAAGGGGGATCTGAGCTAGTTCTGAAGTTGTCTGTATGAGCTCATCCCTCGAGGGAAGTCTTCCAGCACGGTGGAGGGGGGAGAACGAGAACACAAGGCAGGACTGTCGCAACGGTGAGGGGCAGAGGACTGTTCTGGGATGTGGGGCCAAAGGCTGACGTCGCTATGCTAACATACACTCCCCCAGAGTTCATCTGTCTTGGCGTCAGATCCACTCCTACTTCCACACTTTTCAGACAGGGATGCACTCAGGACCGACGTGGCACAAGCAAAGTAAATATGGTGCTAGAACCGGCAGACACATGCACAACTGATTTAAAAACACGTGGCCCTTTCCCAAACAAGATCATGAAAATCAATACTCATCCCAGCATGCAAGGTCCAAACGGTAAATAAAGTACATCGACTCTTCACACAACTTTCAACAGCTGTTCTGGCACCTCAGTATATCATATGGAGAATGTCTAACCTCAGCATAAGTGCCTAGTGACTCCAAATGAGCAGATGTGACCTGTGTGGGGTCAACTTTCAACAACTCCAAAACTTTAATAGGAGAACAAGTATCTAGTCATGCCAAAGAAGCTAAAGCTAAGTATTCATGTAAACTACTGAGACGTCTCAACGCCATCCATGCATCAACCAGCCGCTTATTCTCCCTGGAGGATCCCAGTAAGCACAAGGCTGTGGTACCCGACAAGGTTGGGATACCATACAGCACAAGGCCCTAGATGGGATGTCAGTTCATCAAAAAGCACAAGCCCACGCCTATGAACCCTGAGTACTTAGAGATGTTAGTTAACCTAACTGCATGTTTTCAGATTGGGACAGGAAATCACAGGGAGTACATGCAAATTCCACACACAGTGAAGATAAGACCCACTGAACACGGAGGGGTAAGATCCACAAGAGCCATGCTTCTCACTGACTCCACGTGGTTGCTGGGCATGTTGAATGGAAGCTTATTTTGTTTATATTAATCATTTCTTGAGTATTTGCAGGCACTGTATTACACGCACTAGGACAAAAACTGATTGTTTGGGTTTTTAAAAAGCTTAACGTTCTGAGCCAAAAAAGAAACAATTATATCATTTTGGAAGTAGATGGAAATTATAGAAAACAAAATGTGTGTCCTACAAATTGTCAATGGTTTTTATATTGTCACTTTCCTCTGCTGAAAAGCTGAGGGACCTCAGTGGTCACGTTATCCTGCACAGGGGAGGTTTCTTCCTAATTGTCTCCCTCTGTTAATGTTTTCCACTGGTTGTCTACAATGACCTCAACCAAGTTCAAAGGAGTGCCACACTTGTTCTTGTGCAGTGGTCTGGAAAACCCCAAATAAAGCAGATTCTGCACAGCTCTGCACATCCACACACGTACTAGCAATGGATAGCAATGGTGTTTTTCGCGCGATTAAGCGAAAGTTGTGGTAAGTAGAAGGACATCAAGAACAAGCTCATCACAAATCTGCATTCTACGCATTCGCTGAATTCTGTGCTTCTTCAACACGGAAGGCTGCCTTCAGCTGCACTTGCCACACACAGCCTCACCCATGTGTGTACATGTACACGTACTCGAACAACGGATTCACACTTTGTAGAGTTACCAACAGATACACAGAGGCAGAAAGACAATGAGGTGATGTGTCATCCCATTGGTGACGTCCCATAGCTGTGATTCCCACCGGGAACTCAGTGAGTCTGCCATTCCATTCAGATGATCCGTTATGCTGCCCAATGGCGCCAGCAAAAGCAACATGACTGGGATATAAAGGTGGCCCTTTGTTCCAGCGAAGCCGCCAGTCAGACCATGGATACGATAAAACACTGAGCCCTCACAGAACTCTCAATAAAAACAACAACAGCTAGGAGCCAACCAGACCTCCGTCTATTATCTTAGCAATTCCAAAATAACTGGCCGACCTGTTTTGTATATGGCCCAGGGGAGAAAATGGCTCCTTATTTTTGGCGGAATCAGATAACCGGAATAGTGAAGTTCCCAAACACTCGTCATTAGCTGTTTACGTCACAGCCTTTGCGCACGGCCGCATTCCAAAGTGGCAATCTTGAGCAAAGACTCGGTGAAGAAGGCCATCTACTGTCTGACGAACTGCACGAGAAAGGGTCAGCTGTAGTCAGGTGAGACCTAACCAGCCAGAAGCAGAAGGGGGTTAGTTGGTGTGAAGGAACCTCTGGGTAAGTTTAGCAATCGCCAGAGATCACCTGCAGATCTGTGGAACACCCACCCTCATGCTCTGAATAATGTCTACATGTATATTGACGTGATCTGCTTTATAAATCGCCACTCCAGTAACCCAGCGACCAAAGCTAATACAACAGATCTCCACATGTGCACTTCATTGCCCGTTCAGCATTTGTTTACTTTCCTATTATGTTTTTGTCATCCCAGATACTAGACTATGTGTTTACATGTGTTGCTCTGGCACAACCCCCGCCCCATCCCAAGAGATCCCTTAAGATGGAAATATTTCGAACAAATCTGTTGCCTCCTGCCTAGTTCCCTTTGTCATATTGTCCACATTGACTGCCAAAGTCGCTGCACATATTTCATATTTCATGATGCTCTTATAGTATAGGGAAGACGGTTGAGTAGACGGTTGAAGCGGAGAGATGCATCTTAGCTTCTTGTCTAAACATGCCCTGTAACTTTCTTAGAACAACAGACCCCTCCCGGAGACCTTCACGTCTAGCACCAATTATGTAATCAAGTACTGTCCATATTAATTGATCAACCGATAAGCTTGCCCATCTTCCCGTAGGCGCAGAGCCCCACGCCCCACTCCAAAACTGGGGTGGATTATCTGCTGCCCCACCAATGAGATGCCATTTTTTATGAGGGGAGGAAAGAAAAGTGACAATCTCCACCGTGACCCAGCAGCAAGCAATCCACATTCATGTTGAACATGAGCAACAGATACAACAGCCTGCAAACAAGAGCAACCTAAGGACAAGCTCTGCCATTCACCACGTCAGCAGTTATCTTTGTGGGAAACAGTGGATGCAGTGATTCCCCCCTGAGTTCATTATCCTAGCCCTAAAGCGGTGTTTCTAGAAAGAGCGGTCAGTACAGGATGCACCCAAGCTTATCTGTTCCCCCCCATCTACCATGCTAGACGCAGACAAGGCACAGTGAACTCCAATGCCGAATTACTTTTATGCTGCCATGTTATAACCTTCGATGGCTTACCTGCCTTCTTCGAGTCGCTTACAGCCTTAAAACTTTCACCGGCTTGTTGCTCACACCGGATACCTCGGTGAGGAAATTCAAGTTCGGTTAGATGCAATTGCCGAGCTCCTCCCTCAACCTCCGTCTGAACTGGCAACGTTTTTGTTCTTGTGGAAATCCCGCGCCTCAAGCACTGGGCTGATCTTCAGTTTAACCAACAAATGAGAAACTAAAAAGAAGTGGCTTAGTATTGGGGTACTTCATAAGTTCATACATCTATCTCCCCACTACTCTTTCAGAGTAGGATAAGGTAAGAACCTGAAATCTATCCCAGTAGGGCACAGCATTGGTGTAAACCCTAGACAGGCTAAGACAGGGAATGTAGATGCACACACCCTTTAAGGGCAATTTAAAGATGCCAATTATCCTAACAAACCCCCTGCAAGTGGTTAGCACTGAGTGGCTCAGCGAGCCAAATCGCTTTGTCTTTGACTGGAAGAATGCTGGTCTCACTCCCCTGCCTAAGCAGAAAAGTCACATGTCTGTGGGCCCTTGAGCAAGGCGCTTAACCCCCAACTCCACGTTGGCTAACCCTATACCTCCAAGCTACAGAGGGCAAAATGGAATAGGCAAAGACATGTATTCTAGTATGCCTGCACTTGTGCAAATAAAAAGGAATGAGGAATCCTCAAGGCATGTGGCACCATCAGTACCCAATGAGGTACCATGCTGCCCAGAGCAAATGCAGTGAACCCTTCCACACTGCGGGGTTTAGAGGCTCCCCTTAATTTACTTAATCTAAAGCTCAACCTTGCCAAATAATGACAATTGAATTCCTCTCTGGCCTCCCTAGGGTATGGAAAGAATCATAAATCACCAGCGAATGAGAATGTGTGCTCTTCTGTGGCCGTGGCAACAGAGATGGCCAGAATATGGGAGGAGGTGAAGGGCTGTGAAGGTTCAGTCTGCTGTATATCACCTGACTAGATAGGATGGCCAGACATCCCCCATTTTTTTGGGTAAACTAAGCCACTGGTTTGTCATGCTTTAATGAATAAGGGGGTGATGCATCTCTCCACACCCCCTTGAGAAGCTGTCATGTGTCGCTGTCCTCCCCCCAACCCCCAGCAGCTGGTGGGGCGAGCCCTGCCGCATGAGATGCCTGAATTCCCTTTCCCCACAGTCATGGCCACACCCGATTAGCCCTATCAAGGGAAACCTTAGACTCTTTCCCCCCAAACAAGGATATAGGACAGGGGTAGTAAAGTATGTTATCCCAAAGTCTAAATTACATCAGCGACACAAAGTCGAGGTTCACTGCCTCTGATGCTGGGTGGAGGGGGCTCCCGGCATTAAAATTGGTGAGCAAGGCTGGTGCCGATGCTTAGATCAGGATGCCGATACCCCTGGCATAGACAATTCCTGATACACGTGCACACCCCCACACATGAACACCCACACACATGTGGCATGCGAGAAAGGCCACACAAACGTCGCATAATCCTCACCCCTGTTGACACCCACTCTCCAAAGCATTCCATTCACCTGGATCTTCAGCACGGTAAGTGAAGATTCGCCCTCTCCACCCCATTTGTCATGCAACCCGCAAAGGTGTGGCCGGGACGGCGTCCATTATATCTTCGGCTCCCTCCCTCCCACACACACACACACACACACACGCACTCACTCATCCTGGACAGGAATTTTCAGGCATCACTAACATAACGTTATGATGGCAGGTAGGGACAAAGAGACCCAAAACAAACACCCCTCCACACCATGCTGGATCTTGGCGAGGGGCCAGTGTGTGAGCCATGCAGAGGACATCATGCAGAAAGCGTGTTTGGGAACAAACAAGGGAACCATCTAAGTGCTTCCTGGACCCATTCCAGTTGGTAGGGATACACCGCTCTCCGGCTGTGTGTGGGCCCTCATGTTCCTCATGTTGTGCTGGGGAAGGTATAATGCGGAGAAGGTCATTTTGGAGAACACTGCTTAGCAGAGCGAGCGTTAGGGCGAGAATCTGAAAAATGAGCCGAGATGAGACACCCAACCACAAAAGCAATGTAAAGGTGATGATGGCAGTTAAACCTGCTCAAATGCTCCTCCATCCTACCAGAAATGCACCAAACCTACAAATTAATGAAAGTCAAGAAACCGACCCACCCCCCCCTAGCACTGTTACACTGCAGCTGAGAAGAACTTCAGCTGCTAATAACAATTGGGGTAACAATGTTAGTGGAATGCTGGTGAGTACTTGCCCTGCGACGTTCTGGAATCCCTACTAAGGTGTTCCCTTCCTTGTGTCCTGATTCTGGGATAGGCTGCAGCCTCCCGCAAACTTGAACTTGATATGCAGTTACGGAAGACCAACTAATGGGCGTATGGATTTCCAGGGAAGGATGCTTCAGGGTAGGAATGGACGCCTTCATCTCGACAGTAACGTAATTGCTTTTCAAAGCCTAGGGACTCCTGGATCCTGGTAACTTTTCCAGGCCAGAGGGCAACAAGAGGCTACAAGAGGTATAATGACTCACAAACTGGACTATTAACAAGATGAGTAAGAGCCTGCATTCCAAGACACGTAACTGCTTTTGTACACTTAATAAGAACAGTTTAACTATATATTATCCTATCCAGCAGTGAAAATATGCAGAACTTCTAGCCCATCTCTTTGGATGAGCCGGCTAAAAAACTCACTAAATCTCCACTAGGCTTGTCTCCACACCCGAAGTTACTTGACTGTCACACGTCAAGCAACTCCCACCTGCTCCTTAGGATCCTGGATGTATGAGGACCTAACAGGTGATGCTCCTGGCCGCTCCCTGGTGGCTGCAGACCAGAGCCAAGCTGGGAGTGGAAGGAGCCTGTTGCATTAATGGCTAATGTCGCTATGCTGATGCATAAGCGCAGGGCCCGGCAGTCCTGAAGACCTTGACGAAGAAGAGGCACGGCCCATCATTTGATCAACCCTGCAGGCGATTTGCTCAAGCTAGTCATCCTCAACCACTAAAATTTACTTATTTAGGTAGTTAAAGAACGCTTTGAACGGGAGTTGCATTGTAGCTTGCGGCCAGCCTGTATTCATGCAAACAGATGCATTCCACTCCAGTCCCTGCCTTGGAGCAAGTTTCCCAAAAATTAGCAGGATGCAGGGGGGGGGGGCAAATCAACCAGAGAAACAACAAACCTAGAGCACGGATTATGTTTGCAGAACCTGGCACTGGCTACGAATGCAAATCCGTTGGCTTATCTAAAGCAGATTGTTAAAGAACAAACTTCTAAACGTCACATGACGCACAACGGGCACCTGGCAGCCTGAGTAGGGATAGACGTTTGAGAACATGCGGTAAGCTGTTAGCATATATCCCATTCTGGTGCAGCCCACTCACTGAAACTCTCATCTACCGTAACTGGATCTCTTAATGAACAACCATAGCAAGTGACTGCAAATACCTTTTTGGCTAGAAAAGGGGAAAGGCTTTCTCACTTCACTAATTCTCATGGATACCAGTGCCCTACTCTGAAGTTACCCTCACTGCTCAAGAGCAGATGGGTCTTCACCGATCGCCATGGCAATGCAGAAAGTAGCACTGGCATGCAAGGTCCAAGAAGGGGGAGCAGGGATGAGGGGCAGGGGCATGAGAACGGGGCTGTCACCAGGGGTGGCACGCCATCCCCAGTGCGGCCCCCGGTGCTGTTGTGGGTGGGGGGTGCTGGGAGGTAATCACAAGCTCCCAGCGGAAGAAGAATCAAAAGACCCCGAGCGAAGAAGCAAAGACTCCGACGACCGAACACAGGGGACAGTGACTGTGTCATCTGGTTCCCAATGAAAGACAAGCCGCCATTCCAATGCAAAAATTAACACCCTTTCAACAACCAAGAAAGACCCAAAGCTGGACAAGGCTTGACCAAACTCTTCTACACATATGTAGAGAGAGTAGAAAAAAAAAGCAGAGCCTCTATTTGCAGATTCCCGGCACTTTTCACAAACTCTCAGTTGGCTTTGGGGCAGAGAGGAGAAGTTTGGAAAAAGCAAAGAGCATTCATCCTAGGGAGAGAGAGGATGAGGAAGGCCCTTACCTTGAAGAATCTGCGGAGAAAGCACATTACGCTGAACATTTCGAGGGTGTTGCGGAGAGGGAGACAGCGAGCGGAGCGAGGGTGAGGGGGAGCGGAGAGGCCCCTCGTGCGCGGCCCGCGCTGGCTCCACTCTGACAGGCTGCCGGCAAGGCGCTCACTTGTTGCTGTTTCTGACTGTCTCAGAGAAGAGCAAGAGCACGACGAGAGAAAGGGAGGGAGAGAGAGAGAGAGAGAGAGAGAGAGAGAGAGAGGGGGGAGAGCCATGCCAGAGGCTCAGGCTGAGGTGTTGCATAACAATGAGGACTCGGCTGCGCAGGTCTGCGCTGCCCTGCACAGGCAGATGGGGATTCCTCTCCCGGGGGCCTGACTCCTTAGACATTTATTCATTAACAATTATACCCCCCCTCCCCACCCGCAGCTTCATTCGTGCTACAGGCTAATGGGGGCCAAGGAGAAGAAGGGGGTGGGACAAAAAAACTGACAAACTCGTAGCAAACTCAGGGGGGCTCTGTGAGGGATCAGAAAGGGGTACAAGAGCAGTGGGCCCCTTCGTGCTCCAACCCCAGATGAAGATGCGAGTCCTGCCCCAGACCCCACCCCAATCTACCCTTAACCCCACCCCTAATCCTGCCCCTCTCTGTTTACCGAAGACCACAGCTCTTTGCTCCCTTCAGCATTCTGGGGATCTGATGCTTCTCCTCCTGCTGGTTTACAGTCCACAGTGGACAAGTCGTGAAAAAGTTCTTCAACTTGCTTAGATGTAACACAGTGCCAAGATGTCATGCAATATCTACATTAAACAGCTTAGAAAGATCTGCCACATCAGGGCACACTGAAGTGAAGTTCAAAGCTTCATGTAGCAAATATACGAAGAATATAAAGAATAAACTGAACTTTATAAAACAAGAAAAGCATATACTGTACTAAAGACATCTAAGCACATTTATCAAAATAGTCATTTGTAAAGTAAAATGTATCCAAACAATGTGTCCTGCCCCGATCGTCTGCTCTTTCCGTGTGCCACGCCCCTCATTAACCCTGCATGGAATCCTTGTGTGATCAGCTGTTTCTGGTTGTTGTCATAAGTCCTCTGTATTTAGTCCGCATTTCAGTTTGTTTCCCCAGTCCAGTCATTGTATTGTCCGTCTACTTTCTGCCTGCTTTACCTGTAATTAAACCCCATGTTTCCCAATACCCTGACGTCTGTGCCTTTGTCTCCATTCAATCCCCACTGGGCACGACGATATTATTATAATTAAATGTATTAATGGTTTATTATCCATTCATCCATCCATCCATCCATTTTCCAAACCGCTTATCCTACTGGGTCGCGGGGGGTCCGGAGCCTATCCTGGAAGC
>JAABNY020000043.1:5568914-5582881 GCA_015164015.2 Brevimyrus niger | reverse complement strand
CAGGGGTAAAGGAAGAAAAAGGGGGACTGCATGAGAGAGGCAGAGGAGACGAGTGAATAGAGTGAAGGGGCACAAAGACAGGAGACGTCATGATATCGCTTACATCGAGGGCAGCACAAAGCAAGAACAGTCAAACTATGACAACAAAGGCAACATGAATCATCCTTCAATCCAAATACCAAATACCCCTATAGCACCAAACTGTAACCTTTGACCTTGTGGGACACTGTAACTATACCGGTGCATGTCCTTGTGTTAAGTAGGAAAGTGAGCAAAGCAGAGAAGGCCACACAAACAGTCCTGTCTTTCACGGCTGTGGCCAATGGCAAACCATGCATCCCCACCCAACCCCATGCTATGTTTGTCATTTTCAACCCCCGGCTCTGTCATCATTCAGCTGATCAAAGGGCTTAAGTGTGACAACAGCTGCATCTGATAGCTGGATCCTCCTGCCAGAGCCCTGAAGACCTGGAACAACAGACGGGCCAGAAGATTCGAGCTCAGTGACCGTTTTCACTGAGGTTTTACAAGAACCGGTCCAGAAATTCTGGGGAAGGTTTCGGAGATGCACCAAAAAGCAAAGGTGTACAGAGCAACCGGACTTGAATTTAGGCCCCGTTTGTCCAACATGTTACTATTTGACATGGATTCTTAGGAAAATGATCCTCCCAGGATGTTTCATATGAGACCCAATAATCATTTTTAATTACATGTGAATTCTCCTCAAATACGCCTCCAGTTTAAAACTATCCGCTAACCAATTACTCAGTTATTTCTTATCCCTGCTGGACCATACGTAAATACCAGACTTTGGCTGCTGCAGGACTTCACTGCACGGTCTCACTGAAATGACTGCCGCCGGACTTCACTGCACGGTCTCACTGAAATGCCTGCTGCCGGACTTCACTGCACGGTTTCACTGAAATGACTGCTGCAGGACTTTTCTGCACGGTTTCACTAAAATGACTGCTGCAGGACTTTTCTGCACGGTTTCACTAAAATGACTGCTGCAGGACTTTTCTGCACGGTTTCACAGAAAAGACTGCTGCAGGAATTTTCTGCACGGCCTCACTGAAATGACTGCTGCAGGACTTTTCTGCACGGTTTCACTGAAATGACTGCTGTCAAAGGCACACGGTAAGATATTAAAAAGATAACAGACATCACTGTTGCTGTCAATCACACACAGACACACATACACCAGAGTACAGTGAGCAGGCCGGACAGTTATCAAGTTGAGGATCCATCCAGATCCACTCTCACGTTAACAAAACAAGGGAAACTCACTGCACATGAATGCTCTTTGACCTTATTTCTTTTATGTAGGGCAGGTTTATGAGCTGTTGTCTTTCATTTTGCCAACATTGACTGTCTGAAATCCTGACAGTACTTGCAGAGTCTGCTCTTGATTTGCAAAACGAGTCCCTCCTGATAAACGGAATAAACAGTTTGATATTTGAGGAAACTTTATCTCTGTCTGGTTCAGAGGTCTTGCTGTTTAATGGAATACTGTCTCCATACATCTCATAATATGCCCCAAGTGTCCTCCAGCTACAGATGGGACAGAAGCAGACATGCCAGGGTGTCTTCCTGGGTTTTGTTGTATGTCTCTCTCTCTCTCTCTCTCTCTCTTTCTTCAGCAAGGGCCCTGAGATACATATCTCAGCAAGCCTTTCCAAACGGTTATCATTCAATCAGGCACATCGTGCGCGCCCATCTGCCGCAGTTACGGGATGCAGTGTTCCATTGACAGCTCTTACTGTTTCGCAGTGTCTGTGTCCATGAGAATCCCAGAGAAACGCTCTTATATCAACGGAGCTCTGAAATATCCCGAAAGCACTCTTCCCTGCCGGCGCGAAGAAGGTCTCACAACAGGAATGCGAGCCTTTCTCTGTACGGAGCCTCGTCCCCAAGCCGAGCTTTGGCTGCCGATCCTCAATTCTGTTATGGTGATGTTCCATATCGGCTCCTGAACTGTTTGGTCCGGTCATGCTTACGCCGTACAGAACATAGCATGGGCAAGAACTCCAACAGACAACAACGATGGCGCGGTGCTGGCCGGCATGCGACCCACCACATAACACCTCAGGGGACTAATTTAACAAAGGCCGGCACAGAAGGGACACCAAGAACCGGGGCTTGGCTCATATGGAACTGCGGTCATAATGCTATCTGAAACATGTCGGAGGCTGAGCAGACCTGCCCTTTCTTGAACACCAGTACCAGTAAAAACAGAACCCATCTACAAAATCCCCATTACATCAGCACTCCCCTTTCCACGAGACACGATTACCTCTTACATTAAGTTTTATTTAGTTGCTTAGTAAGTTATTTTAACTGACTCAAAAGTTCGCCAATTTACACAATTGAAAACATTTCGAGTTATAAGCTATGCTAATCAACCCATACTAGTCTTTGAACTCACCACCTTTCAGCCATGAGCCCCCATGCCATCCGCCTGCAGTGGCCCTCACCCCCTTACCTGCGACACGGGTCCGCTCGCACAGCCTCTCCCGGGTACCCGGGCGGCCGCTATTCCGCTCTGCGGTGCAGCGTGGAGGATCCCGCACCCCGACATTACTAAACTACTCATCAAACTGAAAGTGTGAAAGTGCCATGCTCATGCTCCAGTCCGTGAAAAGGAGAGGAAGAAGGAAAAAAATAAAAAAAGAAACAAGACAGGGAAGAAGCCCATCCCCAGAGCAAAAAAAAAAAAGGAGAAAACAAGTCTGTCCAGAAATGAAAAAATCTCTGAGCGGTAGAACAAACCAATCAGGTGAAGAAACAGCCTCTGGGGGTAAAAGCATGAGCTCCAGCAAAGCTCGAGGATAGGTAGAGCAATGAGGGTTCATTTCCATTCAACTGCAGGTGTTTGTCAGGCAAAGAGGGGTGCTGATTGCCCCCCCCCCCAAGCCAGACTGTGGACAGGTCAGACATGTACAGGGCCTAAAAAACCCATTCTGACACATTCGCCATGTGTCGAAAATCCATTGCACCATGAGACAGTGGATCCATACCCGGAACAGGGGTCTCCACTAACCAGGACGGGAAGGATTTTAAATCCCTAAGCCTTGAAAAAAAAACCCTAGAGGAGTCAGAAGCACACAAGTAAAGGAGCTTTAAAGAATAAAAACACTATATATTTCCTTCCCAGAAAAGCCTCTGCTGTTGTACCCTAAAGCGCTTCGATTTATCCTGCCCTATTAATAGAAGCATTCGATTTACACAAAAGAATTCCACTTTGGATAAAAGCATTTAATAGATGAATAATAATGCGAATGCGCATGCGGTAGCCCGAGAGGCAATTGTCTACAGGGTAACTAGGGCACATGAATCAGTCAGTGGAACAGCTGAATAGGTCTGGCACCACAGTGCTGTCCTGGGCACCCTCCCCGGCCAATGAAATGCCAGGAAAAAGATTCAGTAGCTGCGGGGGGTAGGGTGGCATGACGGAGTCGTGAAGAGCATTTGAGGGGCCTGCTGAGGGACGACTCCTTCCTTTCAGTGACCCACACTTCCACCCATACCAATACAGACTTCGTGGCCAGTGCTTCCTGGATGCTGGCAGACCCATGACCGGCATTCTGCGATCGAGCGACCTTCTACCACTCCAGACTGTGTGATAGGTCACCGGGCAGACGGCCAGTCTGGACAAGCCTGGAGCTCCGGTTGCTGGGAAGAATCGTGCGAAAGAAGCCCACTGGGTACCAGGACACGGCGTCTGTCACAAGGCGCCGGCTCATTCGCTGACCTCGCCATGCTATCCTTCCCGTCACCAAAACCGAGTGACACCTGGCATCGACAACCGTAAACAAAAGCAATTTACGGAGCATGTTTTTCCTCGTTTTCTCTGTCACTTGGTTTTCCGGGCCAAGAATTTAACCCCAGACTTGCAGCATAGTCTTTAAGGTCAAAGCAAGGCAATCACAAGGGGCTGCGTTGTTTACCCAGAGGCGATTGCAGGGTTTTGCCCTGCCTGAGGTCTCCTTTGACGTGTTGGGCCTCTCACCCAAAGCCAAGGTCCTCCCCCTGACCACATTAAACGTTTCTGCTCTGCCGAAGGTCAGAGACAATGTGCTTTGGAGATACTTGACTAAGGGGAAGAATTTGCGAAGCCTTTGTGACCCAAGCACGGCGTATCACCATTAGTGAGCTGTTAAAGAGCTTTACCGCTAGGAACCTCCCCCACACCGTCAGAATAAAACGTCAATAAACGGTTTACAGAACAAATGTACCATTAGAGTCGAGATCTCCGAGGTGCATTTCAAACATACTGCCCCCGATGCCAAACATGCTTCAGGTCACGAGTTTGACCAACAAAAACAAGAGGTACATCATACATTCCACTTGCATTCTTTTCCGCTATGTTACTTCAAGTGGCTCCGCTACGAGACGGGGGCATCATGGAAACCAAACGGAACCCAAGCAGAACCAAACTCACCGCGTGACCCTGACACGCGGAAACCCCAATGGAGACATTCTCCTCTCATTGGTGGATTCATGCTGTAGAAGACACTTTCATCAACACCTTGAAGGTGGCTTTTCAGGTACAGTATCATTCTATTTTACCCACAATCATGTGCAGTGCAAATACAAATACATTTGGACAAAGTAATGAGTGATTATATAATTCAGAATTCAGAATATATCTATATCAGGTTATACCTGCAACAATTTAATCTGAATTTTTTAACTATCAGTTAACCAGCAGCTACCACTGCATGTGGCACTATACTGGAGTATATTTATGACACAAACAACATACAAATTATGTAATTTCATATTTAAAAAATATTTTTTTCTGCTATTTCCTAATATAGATGGTCTGGATTTGTTGTTATAGAGGACAGACATGTGCTGCTAGATTGTAAAACACAGCATACCTGTATAACTCATTATTCGCCATCTCTAAGAAACATTCTGTGTACAAACACCATTTCCGGCCCCCTGTTTCCGGTAATGGGCACTGATGACACGCTACAAACTGGCGGTATCTTTTTTTCGAGAGCAGATTCCCACAGCCTTTGTTTGGCCGATATTTCTGTTGATTCAGCTGGGAGTGTTTGTCGGCGGAGAGGATCATCACTGATGCTTTTCCGTTTCTGCTTCAGGCCGACGCCCTCATTTTGCATATTCAGATAAAATGAAATAAAACTGGTTCTTTAATATAAAGGGGAGATACAGCTCACTGAACCGAAACCCTTGTGGATTATAAAAAAAAAAAACAGGAAAAAAAATGTAAAAGCAACTGTAAGGATAACAGGAAACCTTACCTGAGCCCTGGTTTGTGAGCATCCCAGTCTCTGCAAAACAGAAACGGCAGCGTATTAAGCTGGGTTACAGTCGGCTGCAAAACAAAGGAATTTATTGTAATGCTGCTGCAAAATATGTGTGCAGGCCGCCTTCCTCCCAAAAGGGGGTAAAGAAATCAGCGAAATTGGCTACAGTTTTTCCTCTCTACTTCACAACCCTTAAAGTATCCTGGCAATAAAAGCAGTATTAAACATTTTTTAAAAAAATCCCTTAAACTGTTACAGACAAGCTGAGAAATACCACACCCATGTTTCTAAGTTGCAAATCGTTCAGTCTGTTTATGGAAATCACCTTGCGTCGCACTAATTTGCCCTGATATCTCTTACCTTTCCGTAAAACATGGTACGCAGCATGGATGCATATTGCAAACACACGCTTCCCGACCTGGTGTTTCTAAAACTTTGAAACATTTGAAGTATTCCGTGAAAGAGCAGCCCTGAACCTAAACGTTTCCGGGGTAATTTGACACTATGGAAGTCTTTCACTTTTAAGAAAACTGGTTCATGTGTCTGACGTGATTTGACATGCCATAAATGACTGATACATAAATGACTTCGCCAAGCTGGTTTGAACTGGCACGCTTTATTGGGAAACTCCCACCGCTCAGCCTGTCTGCCAATTTCCCGCCATTCCCGTTGGCGAACGTGGATGCTTAGCAAGGATGATGGGTGCCGAAAGCTCGGGGGAGAGAAGTTCTGGTGCGGTGACCTTTGACCTCTCCTGCAGCTGTGTGATGTCACCAACTGATCCAGATCCCCTGGCAGACGCAGCAGTTCCGGCAGGTTAGGATGCTAAATGTGATCGGAAGGTTGCAGGTTCAAATCTCATGCTTGGTAGTGATTTCAACACTGGTTCCATGAGCAAGGCCTTTACCCCCCAGTGGGACTGGGACTGTCTGATCACAATTTTTTGAAATGTTGCTCTGGATAAAAGCTTCTAAATAAACATAAATGCAAAAATGTCATGGTGCCATGTGAAAGGGGGGTTGCTGAGCTGCTGCCGTCAGGGACGCAGAATAACAAGGCAGACGCTGAGCGTATTTTTGGGCATTAACCCCCACAGCAGTTCAAATATGGCAGCGGACCTACCCAAGATACAGGTAATGCTGAGAAGATGGTTCTGCTCACCTGACAGCCTTCACATCACGTTCTTTTTGGACCACGACGAAAATAGCCGCAACTGGTCATAATTTGTCCAGTTATAATAAAATATCCACACAAATGTCTGGAAATGCTCCTGCTCCACTACAGTACGTCTAGAAATAAATTTTTCCTGCTAGTAGCATAAAAGAGAGTTGTTTATACTTTGATGAAACCAAAAAGCCTACGATTCCATAAGCAAATAACTAGAATGTGTGTGTCGTCACCAGGGGCACTGCTCGGAATTCTGGCCCCCCCTGACAGAACGTGACACTGGGGGTAGGAAGGGCCTCGGGCCATTTTGTTAACCTAACCGATAAGTATAAAGTGCTGGGCCTCTCTTGCCCCTTCAATGCCCCCCGAATGCCCCTGGCTGGCACCATGCCACCTGAATGTTTATTTTCCTACAAGGGGTAACGGCGGAAACTTCTGGAACCCTGGATGTCACAGACCGATCGTATCCTGGTATAAGTCATGGAGAGTGGCTCCCTGACGTGCGGCGGGTGCTGTCAACAGACCTGAGCGGACAAATGGAGAGTCAGGAGCCGTGTCGAGTATAACGAGGCCAGACTTTTATTTATATATGAATCACGCTGCTATTTTTAGAGCAGATGTGGGCCTTTTTGGCGCTCTCGCAATATCTCCGCTGGCATTTTAATCTTTTACGCCACCGGCGAGGAGCAAAAAAGGCCGTGGCAGTTGCAGCTGAAGGCTGGTTCTGATTCTGTACACTCCCATGAGTAAACGAAGACACCCTCAGGCCTCCAGGCTAACTGAGACGCTGGACTCCCCGGCTTGCCAGGAATACTGCACCATGAGACACAGAGCCACATTGTTGCCTGTTTTGCGGTCATAAAATATGCCCGTTTGTAGCAAAGCGAATGCCCTCCTTGGAAAGTCTGTAGTAGCCTCCGTAATCACAGGCAAGCCGGCTGTATTTACTTTACAGCTTTTTAAACTTCCAATTTGCGTGCATGATCTTGCCAAGATGGACTTTTTAACTATTCCGTAACTAATTATCCGGCAAGTGTGGAGGTTATCCCTGGGAATAAACGACACGAGACAGGTTACAATGTGGATGGGAGGCCAGGCTGTCACAGGCAACTTTTACAGTTACCAGTTCACCCAAACCAAGCTCCCGTCTTTGGGCTATGGGGCTACCTATGAATTCACCATTCTTCCATGTGTTTTTTTGGAGAAATTGGAGCGGTCTGGGAGTGCTGAGGTGCTCCCCATCATGGCTTTAAGCTCGTACCCGCCTGTACCCCGTTACCAGGAGTGCGGTGTCCATCACCTCCTCAGAATTCACCAACCCCAACAGATAATAGCCTCCTGCCAACAACAGGGCTACACAAACACAGCTGAACAAAAATGTATGATAACCACCTTTCAATTCACTTAATAAACAGATAGGTTCCCTGTATATGTAAATACACCTTAGTACATATCCATAACACATCACTCATCCATTGTAATCAAAAGTTTTAGAGTGCTAAATAATTACCGAGTTTCTTAAATTTTTCTAGTTTCTACAAGACGACATCTCAGACTGTATCTGCGTATTTTTTTTAGGTTTGGCGGTTACTGTCAACTGTTTACTTGTCGATATGAGGAAAAAGTTTACCGCTTGGTCGTTCTTGGTAGAGCTGATTACGAGCAACTTTGGACAAGACGAATAATAACGGGCAAAAATCATAAAGAACCGATTTTCGGGTTTCACCATTAAAATATTATAGAGGTGATGAACTCCAGCCGACGGCTGGGGGCAGGATGCGTAGTTTCGTTACCGCGAACATCCTTCTTACCTGGCATAACTTCAGGACAGTCCAGCAGAGAATATATGCTGACAAGGTGAATTTGGCCCTCATGTAACGCTCGGGCAAGCAGGTAAGGTGCATCTGCACCTCATCCAAATCACCAGCCGGGCTCCGCTCGCCATCCTTCCCGGCGGAGGTGCCATGTGCGACGCTGTCATCCATCTCTTCGCCCCTCTTCCGCCCTACATAATTGCCAGAATCCAAATCGGAAATTGGTTCAGCTCCGAATTATGCTGACAGTATTATTTTTCTCGCATGCATACAATTTCCCCAAAAATAGGAGCTTGCCTCATTTCTAACGGTGTCTAAAAGAAAGGTTGGAAAAAGAAAAAATAAATGCACCACATCCCAGGTCTCGCCTCATTAATACTGAAAAGCCTTGACAGCTGTAAAGTCTTTTTAAAAAACAAGCACTGAAAGAAGCTGTTGTTGAGCGATTGTATGGAGAACAAGACCAATACAGTCCTGAAGTAAAAGTCCCGCAAAAAGCATCCAGAACTCCTCTTGCCAAAGAAGAAAGAAAGAAAGAAAGAAAGAAAAAACGGGGGGGTGGGGGGGCAATTAATTCCTCTTCGTGGGTGTATCGGTATGAACTGCTAGAAAGGTGCAGGCGACATGCAATACCGTTGGCATTTTAACATAAGATGCGTTTGACAGATTCTGATGAGGTGGTGTCGTGTATATTTCAGGCGGTGCTGTAAACATCTGCGTACACTAAGCTGAGTCACGGCGCAGGAGAAGCTGCTGACCGCCGGGCAAGTCAGCGGACAAAAGGGGGATCGGGTGTCCTCCCCATCTGACCTCCTAAATATTAAATGCCGTTCAGGTGCTGAACTCGATCGTCCGGGAAGCGATGCTGGCAGCAATGCGCATTTTTCAGACTTTGTCTTCCGCAAACGCGTCTTGGCAGCTGGAGTTGGAGCCGCGCAGCATACTGCACCGAGGAAAGTCTCACATCCTTCGCAGCTTTGCAGGTGTCCGGGGGGCTTGAAAGTGCATGTCACTGATCGTTGCTTAAAAAGGGCACATCCCAATCCCAGTCTCCCTCCTGGGGATCAGCCCAGCTGCGTGCACACAAACCGCCGTATTGTTTCTATCGCCTTCCCTTAATGCTGCCTGGTCCCGGGACATACTATTAGCCGACTGGTCTATTTCACGTGTGATGATCCTTTAGCTGTTAAAACTTTTTTTAATTTGGGAAACATCATACGTTTAATGTGCATAACAGATACCCCTCTTCCCCGAACATCTTCTAAAAAGGGGGCTGTTAAAGGATATAGCGCGTGGCACGCTGACAAATAATACTAATAACGCGAACAGAACTTCGTGATTCAGCCCCCGAAGACATCGATGTAGACTGACACTCTGTCAGTCTGGGTTAATATAATGGGTATGCAATGGCGTAGGTATCTGGCCAGGAGGTATATAGCCAATACTATTTCATTTGGATTCATCCCCCCAATAAATAAACCTTTGTATTTATAAGTAAATAAAGTCCCCCCTCCCCAGAAAAAAAATCAAATAAAATAATCAAACTTCGTTGATAATAGCGATATGCCTATATTATACGGTATTAAGTTAACTGCAAATTTAATTTCCATGGGTTTTAGCGGACCAGTATGACACAGCACTGAAACTTTGACTTGTAAATATATGAGTGTCGGTCTGGGTAAAAGGTCGGTGTTGCTGAGACCATTTTCTGACCTATTTTCTCCACTAGCGGGCCCAGTCGTACTTCCCAGCACAACAGGAGTCCAAAGTGACATCATCCCCTTCCGATCCCCCCACACCCTCTAGTTTAACCCTTAACGACCACACTACAAAACTTATATATATAAAAAAACACTTGATTATTCATAAATGTCTTTATTATTTATAATGCACCGCATACTTTACATTTTTACTACGTTTTACATTATCGGATTCAGGATATGATCAAAGAGTAGAAAACATTTTTATTACTGTATGATTAGTGCACAAAAAACACTTCCTCTAACAAAATTTCATTTTTATTATCTGCCCAAAAACGCTATTTCAGGAGAAGGTGGCACGTCCTATAGAAATACCGCATTGCACTTTAAGGGCACTAAAACAGGCATGCAGACGTGAACATTCGTCATCTTCACAAATTAGTACTGTGTTTTTTAAAATATTTATCACATTAAAACGCTGTCGTGATCAGCCTCACGCTGCCGTAGCATGCCCAACACGCAGAACAAAGTAATTACCCTATATTTATTTAAAAGAGAAAAAAACATCCTGAGTGAACACATTTAATGCATCAACGCTGTGTTTGGACCCTAATATACCATGATGTTATTTACAGAGGAGCACAAACCATGTCCATGGAAAAAACTAGGGAAAATATAGCTTGCAGCTGTTTACATACCTTTATTACCACGCCTAAGATAAGCTTCCTCAAGAAACAGAAAATGCTGGTCTGTGCGTGTGATAACCATTACTGGTCAGCGGGTGGCACAGTAGTTAAATGATCGGACATGTTCTGAAAAAGTTTAGGGCTCAGTTTCTCTGAGGGAATTGCTATCATTTAGTGAGAATGGAGAGCAGTCTCTCCACATGTGGCAAGAAACGTACTTCTGCCTTATGGCTCCACAGCAGAAACCAAGAAACAAAAAACTGCAGAATTATCATGGAGAGGAGATTCGGGTTGGGGAGGTAGGTGTTCAAATGCATGAGGAAATGCCAGACCTGGAATTTTCCAGAGCTCTAAATCCTACCGTGCATGATAGTGCTAGGGGGGGTAAAAGCTGCACTTAGTCCCAGGAAGAAATTTCCACAGTGAAGTGCCTGAACCAAATGCCTGCCCCCACCCCCAAGGCTGGCATGAAAAATCAACCTTTCATTTACTGCCAGCCTTTCGCGGAATGGAATCCCCCACACACACACCATCTTCACCTGCTCTCAGTCAGCTCTGTTTAGCATACTGGACATGTACTGGACTATAATGATGCAGGCTTGAAACCCACGATCGCTATGCGACTATAAATCTTTAAACGGGTTTAAGTCAACGCAGATTAAGTAACAGGGTTGGTCCCAGTCTCTCGGGAACTCAATACGCTTGCCATGATCCGAGAACGGGCCAGTGTGGTCAGGCCGGCATGGCTAGAAGATCGTCAGGGTGGGCAGTCCTTAAAGCGACAGGCAAATGTTTTTGGACAATCTTGTTCTGTGGTCAAAACAAGACTCTCGATTGACGGCCAGGACACAGAAGGCTTCTGTGTCAACTGGTCTGCTTGGACGACGGCGGCAGGAGGCAGAGGACCAGCTCTGGAATCACACGAAAACACAGATCTTGATTGAAGGCGGCCAAATATCATTTGACAGTGATAAACTGTTCCCACAATGCACCATGTCTAATCGCTAAAATAACACTGCTGCGGATAACCAAAAAGAAACAGTCGAACCTTTACGAGAAAATAGTGCTACGTTGTGGATTTCATGCTCAGCTATTTGTTGAAACTTACTGGTAATAATTTAGTCTTAATCTTCCACTATCATTTGCTATAGTTAATCGGTACATGTTAAGGCTTTGTGGACAATCAAAGATCAGAAGAATAACAAGTTTCTGCACCTTCAACTGGACAAACATTGTGGATCGGTGAATAGATAACATAATTTGTTGCTTTTCTCTACTGATGTAACAGCAATGTGCTTTGTCTTGGTCAGTAGTGTTCAATTAATGCCTGGTGTCTTTGTTAGTCAGCAAGCACTTTTACCTACAGAACACATACTTCTATAATATTTATAGAATCGTGTACAGTGCAGATATGACTGGCAGAAAAAAACTAACAGAAAACACTTGGAAAAAAAAAAAAATCTTTGAGAGATGGGCTGCCATCAAAGGGAAGAAGGATCCAAGAGGAAGGCTTGAGACTGGACTGTAGATGAGAGACCTCGGGTGCAGGGCTGGGCTCCACCTCCACCACTCTGTTGGGAAAAGACAGAGAGTCACGTCGCAACCAGTAGTGAGCAACTGCTCTCTCACCAGGATCAAATCAGCCCGCCGCAGTTTGCTCCTCTCCACTCGGTAAACCCAGCTAAATCGACAGCGGCTCCTTGTCACGTTCGGCACCGACACGCCGGCCTCATCCTTTTCCCCCTTGGAAGTTCATTTATATTGTAATGAGACAGGCAGGGCGGAGTGATCCAGGGATGCGAAGTCACTCCAGTCAGACCATGGAATCGCCAAAACAACACACCGCCTTTTAGCCTCAGAAGAATCTATGAGCTCTAAGGATAGGGGGCTCGACACACTTCAGTGATGCCGTCTATTCAATTTCTACGCTTGTTTCCTAAGGCCTCACTATCCCCCGCTGTCTATGCTTGCTTTTGACTAGCTGAGCAGCTGGGCTTTTGTGACTTGGGAGCACGCTAGATCCTTAAGCTTCAGACAGTCCTGGCATCCAGGCTAGACCCCAGAAAGGCCTGTCTCTTCTCCTACCCCTTCCTTCCTCTTTCTGCTGCTTTTTGGCCTGGAGTTTTAGGTCCGCCGAGGG
The DNA here is from genome assembly GCA_015164015.2 of Brevimyrus niger. Taxonomy (NCBI): domain Eukaryota; kingdom Metazoa; phylum Chordata; class Actinopteri; order Osteoglossiformes; family Mormyridae; genus Brevimyrus; species Brevimyrus niger. The sequence goes on along the minus strand of JAABNY020000043.1, from coordinate 5,570,095 downwards.
CACAGAGCTTCTCATTGTGCCCAGCGTTACCCGGATAAAAGTTTGCACTGGCATGTGCCCCAGACATCATAGTGCCTCATTTCATTTAAATTCAGCTGTTTATCTCAGACACTGGGTACTGCATATGTATGCGCACAGCAGGAATACAAGAGGGTGTTAATGTGAGATAGTTTAAAGTGAGAAAAAGTTTGATAATATGTACACAGACTGGCCTATTTCAGAACCGTGTTGAAAACATTTTAGCGAGGTGATAAAGCGTACGCGTGTATATATTGCCATCGTGTGGCCATAAGAGATAATTACAAGATTTTTTTTTTTTTTAAAAAAAGGATTGCATTTAATGATCACGTAATTTACCAAGGCAATAGCAATATGTAATGAATAATTTAATCCTGTATACTCTGTTGAAGGTGCTATAACACAGATAAAATTAATTGCACTGAAATGAATAAAGTGAACCTTTCAAAATACTAACCACATAAAACCCACAATGAATCTAAACAAATTGAGAACATTATTAGATTGGATTAGACTAGATTAATCTTGAGATTCTGGTGGGACATTCTTGAGAATACAGAAGCAAGGAATGTAAAGGACAGTAAACATACATACAATATATATATATACACACACACACACATACACACACACACACAATAGGTGCAAAATGTGATTTTTTTTCACATTTCAGGTCAAAATGTTCTTGATTGACTGATTGAATCAAAGTGCAGAGGAGTCAAAGCACAGATGGTCCAAGGTGCAAGTCAGAGTGGTGATACCCTCCTTCTAGGTGTAAAAGCATAGACAGGCCTCTAGGGGGAGCTGGTCAGACATGGAGCCCCCCTGACAGTGCTGAGACTGTGGGCAGAGCGGTGGTACCCTCCTTCCAGGTATAAAAGCACAGACAGGCCTCTAGGGGGAGCTGGTCAGACACGGAGCCCCCCTGACAGTGCTGAGACTGTGGGCAGAGCGGTGGTACCCTCCTTCCAGGTATAAAAGCACAGACAGGCCTCTAGGGGGAGCTGGTCAGACACGGAGCCCCCCTGACAGTGCTGAGACTGTGGGCAGAGCGGTGGTACCCTCCTTCCAGGTATAAAAGCACAGACAGGGGGACAAGAAGTTCTTTCTCACCCAAATCCTGCCCTCTCTCGCCCTGAATGCTGCCCTTTGTGCAAATGAAG
>JAABNY020000043.1:5557705-5568814 GCA_015164015.2 Brevimyrus niger | reverse complement strand
ACAGGGGGACAAGAAGTTCTTTCTCACCCAAATCCTGCCCTCTCTCGCCCTGAATGCTGCCCTTTGTGCAAATGAAGTCCCCGCGCCGGCAAACGGCAACCGGTCACTTCATCCCTAAGCGGTCAGCGGTCAGTGTTGGCGGTGGCGATGAAAGACAGGGCCGTGGGTGAGGGGGAGTGCCGTGGCCACCCCCCCAAATGCCATTGGACACACTCCAACCCCCACCCCAGCCCCCGAAGATCACACCTGCCACTTCAGCGAGGATTCACAATGCATGCCAAAGCAGAGAAGGCAGAGACTGATGTCACTGTCGCTGGCAGGCGGTAAGCCAGTGTGGCAGCTCCAGGTCCGGAGACACTGGCCTCGCTGTTCCATGCTGCCCTCAGACGACCGTAAATAAACCAGACAGCCTTAAGCCAAGCTGGTTTCTGCTGGGGAGATAAATGGATCCCACAGGATGTTCAGTAACAAATACACTCCGCTGCTCCACCTGTCAATTCAAGCTTAGTCAGCATCACGATAAACTGGCCAGAAAGGAATCCATGGGGCCCAGTGTGGGTCGGTTCCTCTGAACGCCCCCAAAAACACTCACGCCACAGATCAAAGACGGCTCCTGGCAAGTGGTCCTGTCATTACGGGCCAGCTGTCCCTACACCGTTGGCCAGACACAAGGTCCGAGTCAGCCTTGGTGGTTTGACGGGGTTACCACGGTAACCTGTTCCTCTTCAGCCAGACCCTGATCGCCGCACTCATCTCCACTGCAGCTAGGGCATCCGATCAAACCAGATTCTCAAGGTTTCTCCGGCATCAATGGATTTGCGGTGAGGCAGGGGTGTATAAAGGGGCGGGGCCACAGGGCACTGGGCCCAGCTGAAAGCTGATTGGTCCCCAGGGTGCCCCCTCCCCTGTCACTCACCAATTCAAAACATATCATTGGCTACCGATTAGGTTGGCCCTCTGTATGAATTATGTCCCCTCCACCTTAAAAAAAAATGCGCTTAAATGATATAATTATTCATTCTGCCAATCTTGATGCAAGCAAAAATGCTCTTGGATGCCCTGCCCTCCTGGTGGTCCAGATCTGTGGTCTGGATCCTCAGACTGACCCTTTTAATTATTTATCCCCTGTAACTGCACCTGCACTTCTCACTCCATTTATATAGCCAGCCTGCTCTATTATTAATGCTGCGGCGGGACACAGTGAAAAGCAACAAAAGGCTGTTGGAAACTTCTGGAAAATGGGAAATGGTAACTGAACAAAGCACATGCGCAGGGAGCGATTAGGAACTCCTCAGCCAACCTGGGGCATTATTACTACTACTGCTGTGTCAGCTCACTTTGGACACTTTATGTTCTGTTAAGTTTTACTCATAAAACATTTACTCTCATATTCTGAATTCGGCCATTTCCATAAACCAAGCTTTTGTCTGGGAATCTTATGTTTGCCAAATCCACAGAATAAAAAATGGATGCTTAAAAAAAAACAACAGATTTACTAGACCCTCTCTCTTTTGTTTTCTGGGAGAGTAAGAAACCAGACCTTTTTAAACAGCATGTGCGTTGAGTATGATTTCCGGCAGGATTGTCTTCCAGTGTACGAGATACTACTGTCACACAAGCTGCTATCCATTGGAAATGAGGTCGAAGTCCGCCTTGCCCAGACGAAATTTAAATATCGTAAAATATTCAACAAACTGAAATCCTTGGCGCTCCCTTGATGGCTGAATATTTTTAAGGGTACAGATTGAAAGCAAAGAAGCAGCTGTCAATTTTCCATTACAGCTTACAGCGCTCCAGCTGGGAGGAACCCTGGATTTCAAGGCTTGAAAACGCTGGGGGGGGGGGGGGTAAAAAGGAGATTTTCAGGGGAAAATGAAAATGGGATTTTACCCAGGAGGTGAGGTGACACAGAACAGGAAGAAATTGCATTTTCCAGGTCTAATTTCAACAGTGCTACTGGTTTCCAGTGGGACATGAGGGCATATGGATGTAAATTATGGGGGATATAATTAAAACCAGCTAATACAACCCCCTGCCCACCCCCTTTAAATGGGTGGAGACCTCAACCCCCCAGTGCTTAACCCAAAGTTATGCCCTTGTGTTAGTATGCAATAGAACAGGAAATAATGATAGAAGTCGGTCTGACCATGAAATGAAAGCCAATCAAATCACAAGCTCCGCCCACCGGCAACACTCTCCTCGTCATATGGTTGCACTGCCCCCATGTTTTGCAGAAATGCCAGATTGTTTCCCTGGGGCTTATTTAGGGATTTTAATCCCTTTGGTTCATGTTTCCACCACCTCATCCCTCACAACACCTTCCTCTGGGTCTAGCAGGCAAGCTAATTATAGACCAAAACGACCTTCAGCAGAGCCGGGCAATCGATTCATTGCACAAGCTGCCGCTAGTCCAATAATTACAGTGTTAAGTTCTCCTATACTTATACAAGTCATAAAGTGAGCAGTACTTACAATCCAGCCCTGTGCTTCATGTAACAGGGATATTGGTAGGCTATCTTAAAGTAAAATCAAAATTGATTTCTTTAATTCTTCAAAGCCACCCCTTCCCCTAAAACCTTCTTGAGAAACTCTCCAAAAACACCAAAATCACACTAAAGCAATCATGAATAGCCAAATGCTCCATTTCCATGACGATGATGCTTCCCCACAGTTGTCATGGTGACATGACCAGTAAGGCATTTTGCTAGATTGCGTGTTTACACGCTCATTTTCACTCTTCGGGGTTTGCGCCTGTCTTTTTAACACAGGTCAATGGTTTTCCATTCAGTTCAACACAACGAATGCGAAGAGTTTGGCTGTTACATAATGAAGGTACTGCTTAATGACTGAGCGAAACACATGCATCATCAAAACCCAGAAGTCGTAAAAATCCCTAATGGCTCATAAGTGAGTGTGTGTGAACATCTGGGTCATGCGGAATCTTCTGTAGAAATCACACACGAATGCCGTATTGAAATGCGGGGCAAGTCAACGGGAGACAATGTCTGATTACACCGGGTCAAATAATTAGAAAGCATCAACTTGCCAGGGTACAAGCTGGACCACAGAGCTAACGTGACACGTCAGTCAAACGTAGCCTTCGAATCAGCCCCCACGTGGTTAAAAACGTTACTGTGAGCTAAACGTTCTTCGTTCTCTTTGGGAGTCAGATATTAAACGGTGAATGAGAGGTGCGAGGCTTAGAGTTACAGAGCGCTTGGTATTGGTGTCTCGCACGCTACTCGCACTTCTGTCCTTGTGCTGCTCGACAGATAGCCCAGCACATGCCCCCCCCCCAGGGGAGACGGAGAAAGATAAACAACTGCTTTAACTTCATTTAATTAACTGAGGTATAATTTAACCTCAATGTTATCCTGCATATTTAGGAGTTTCCTGCATGAGCGCTGAGCTGTTTTATTTTCAGCATAAAGCACATTTATTGTTCAAAATTATTCTGAATGACTCAGAGAATTCTATTATTCTATTATACAATTAAGTATAATGTATGTTTAATGCTGAAGCCACATTAGAAACATCTGGTAAAGTAACAAAAGCCAAAGTCATACTGTATAGACTAGTTGCTTACGTTTCTTAACATATTCAGACTTAATTTCATCTAATTTCTTCAGCTGTTGTGAAGCCCTCATCCCACCATTTTCTGTAAATGCTTATCTTATTCAAGGTCACAAAGGCCTAGAGCCAACCCGGAGGGTGCAAAGCAGGGAACAACCAATGCACCACGGGGCACACTCACACACCATTCACTGACACATGCACACTTACGAGCAATTTGGAAGCTCCAATTAACCTTAGCATGTTATTTGGACTGTGGATGGAAACCGGAGTACTAAGAGGAAAGCCCACAAGGACACGGAGAGAACATGCAAACCCTACATGCATGGAGCCATGGTGGGGACTCAAGCCCTGGTTCGAGAGATGTGAGACAACAGTGCTAACCACCAGCCCCTGTCACAAAGCCTTATAATTAATATACACAGAATTAACACATAAAAATGACAATGCAGGATAGCTCAGTGTTAGCCTAGCTTCCTTATGATGAACACGCACCTGCACCCTCATTTCTTCATCCTGCGCTTGCGGTCGGCCTTCTTCTCCTCCTGGAGGACGTGTCCGCACAGCTCGACGCGGTGAACGGCGGACTTCTTGTGCCGCCGCAGCCTCTCACGCGGTTGCCCCTTGGCCCCGCCTCGCTTCACCGCGTGACCCTGGCTGCTGGTGAACTCAGAGTAGGCTGCATTGGAGAGGGGCAGGGACGTGGGCCTGGGTGCCTGTGTGGGGCTGGCGCTGAAGAGAGCCTCTGGCACGTCTGGGCACGAACTGCGGCATTTCTGGAGAACAAGCTCATCTGAGCTGTTGGTTGTGACTAGACCCAAGTTACTGGTCTCTAGGAGTGAAGGATCATCCAGGCTGTCAGCTCCATGTGAGGGCAAGGAAGCCAGTCCCCTGTTTTCACTGTTGGAACCATGTTTTCTTGGATTTTGTTTGGATTTGAGATACTTTTGACTCTGTTCTTTGCTCTTCTCCACTCCGACATCTTTCTCTTCTGCGTCTTGCTTGCTTTCCCCCAGCTTGCTTAATGGGGGCACCATTTCTGGCCCTCCGTCGACCTGATTTCCGTTGATCCTCAGGGTGGACACCTGGGACATGCACTGCTCCAGCAGGCGCATAAGACTGACATCACTCTCTGTCCTGCAGGGGCTGATGGGAGATTCTAAGAAGCCTGGTGGCAGTGAGCAAGGGCTTCGTGCGGATCCTGTCCTGTGGAAACTGCCGGGGCTTAAGAGGTCTGAAGTCTTGATGTGTTCGATGAAAGACACACAGGAAGCACACAGGAACAGCTCCTTGGAGCCCTTTTTCAACAGCCTCTTGCAAGACTCGCACAGCGATTCCCTGTTAATTGCGAGCAGAAACACAGTGCTTGCCACAGAACCTGGAGACCTGAGTGTGGGAGACTTCAGGTCCCAGTTAGGCGTTAATGGGGACTCCTTGTTGAAGATTCGGAAGCAAAACCCATTTGCTGGTGTTCTGATGTTACCCTCTGGAGACGCTATATTGGGCTCATCTTTTCTGAGATTTGGTAGGAATACTAAACTTCCATTGACAGCTGGGGATTCCGGCGCTGGATCCTTAACAGCCAGCTGATTCTTCGGCATATCCTGACCCTCACGGAGGATTTTATTGCAATTCGGAGGGAAAGTAGTTGCCTCAACGTCTACCCCGCCACACACAGACGGACTCGTCTGATTGGCCTTCTGCTTCAGCCAGTTCATTATTCCCATGGCCAGGGAAATCTCAGTGTCACACAGCTTCAACAGGCACTCCTTCCCCTTCCAGTTGCTCTGCAGGAGCTCCTGGCTGACAAGATCCAAAGCCAGAGGCGGGGCCAGATTCTCCTCTGCTCCAACGTGGAAACTGTACATGGACTGTGGATGGTCACCGGCTTGACAAAGAATGCTTTCTGATAGGCTCATGTCCTCATCAATGATGGGGCTCATCCTGGACTCACAGGGGTCATAGAAAAGCTCATAAAGAGCATCGCCGCTATAACTGTCCCTGGGGAAGCGGTTGGAAAGGTGAGGTGTGACAGACCCCCTACTGTTGTCCTCCAGTCCAGGTGAGATATAGTCATAATAGCCTTCATCACTTGTGGACACTATTTCTTGCTTGTCACTTTTTGGTGTCCCCTTGTCTGGTAAAAGATCTACAAGCTTTTGTTCTGTCAGAAGAAGAGTTCTGTCAGGAGTTGATTGCTGGCTAATGGGTTGAGGCAGGGTGAAGGTATTCAGATCTGGTTTGCCTACCGCCTTGGCTTCTTTACTCTTCAAACTGTCCCACAATCCAAACAAGTCGTGGATCTCTGCATGGGCTGGGGATGCCATCTGTTCCACCCCGCCCTGGTAGGATCCCACCACAGGGCTGGCTTTCTTGGAATCGCAGATATCCTTGTCGGGGTCTTGCTTCTGGCCACCCTCAACTGGATGAGGAATGGGGAGGTGTTGCTCCTCATCTGCAAATATCTCCCCACAGCCAGTATGGGATCCAAAGCTCTGAAGGGAGGCCACGTCCTCGCAGATGCTACTGCAGAGCTCAATGGAGGAGTCAGACAGATCATCGTTGTGGTCGGGGACACCAGAGCAGCCACTGGTGGTCGCTTCCTGGGTCGGCTTGCCCATGTTGACTGATACTACTGCTTTTTCTCCTCTTCCTGGAGTGAGGAGACCAGGTGAGACTACCTTCTCCCGCTTGTGACGCCTGATTCCAAGCAAGTCTTTGATAGCCTTTCTCGGCTTCCTCAGAGATATCCGCTTCTTTGGGATAGACTTAGCGATGGAGGGCACGAAGGGCACTTGGGGCGTGAGATTACGGTAATCTATGATGTCCCTGCTGCTGGAGGCACTCCGGTTCTCGTGCAACAGGCCGCCTTTGCCACTCGGGGAAACGCCCAATCCGGAAAAGCTGACGCTGCTGACCAACTGCCTCCCACCGTCCCCGGTGGGAGTTGCACTCCCGATTCTGCGCGCTCGGCTACTTCCTGCCTGCAGCACCATGCCTGCCACGCAGTCGTGGGTCCTGCTTCTCCGAACCACCCTGCGTCGCACCCAACCGGGAGATTGAGTGTTGGTGGGAGAAGGGGACAGGTCGGTCCCCTGGCTGCTGGGGGAAGAAGGGCATGCTGGGGTGGTGGCACGCGATCGGCCCTTGTGTCTGCAGCCGTCACTAACAGGTGTGGGACCCGGTTGCTCCTTGCAGTCCCCCACGCCGCCCATTGGCGGCGTCACACCACTTTTCATTGGGCTGTTTGGTAGCGCCATTTGAATATTTTAAGAGCATCTCTGAAGAGAAATAGAAGACAGAAAAAAAAACACAGAGCGGTCCTTAATTTTAAAAAAATCCATTATCGTATATATAAAAAACCTCCATTATCATATATTTCAAATGTCTTGCAGAAGTATTGCATATACTTTATCCCTGACAGAGTTGCTGTAAGCAACCCCAGGCAGCATAGGCCACAAGGTAGGGCTACGTCCTAGAGGGGATGCCAATTTAATCAATGCACATATACTTTACGTTGCAATCGCACATTAATCTCTCACACCGTTTGTATTGCCCTATGAAAAGGTTCTTTCACAGATTGTACTACTCGATATAGTACAAGTTACTATATTCCCATAAAAACTAGCAGAGAATGCATTATGTTCAGTACTTAAAATACAAAAAAATATTCCTTTAGGCAACGATAATTCCCTTTCATGAAAATGACCATGTGCTTTTATTTGCCGGATCCTTCAAATTAACTTCCCGACGCAGTAAAGCTATGGGTTTCCGTAAATGCAACATATAAATACTTTCATGTTTTGTGTCATTTATAACTATAACTATCACGGGGGATCCGCACCTTTCCATAAATCCATCGATCCGTCTTATAACCGCTTATCTTAGTCAGGGTAGCCGGGACTTACTATAAATATATAAAAACGAAAGGCGCATATATATATATATATATATATATATATATTAGAAACCATACCCATAAGATAATCTTAATGTAAATAAATATTATACACGTATACGTAACCAATATTGCTTCGAGCAGTTTTCACCACTGCTTTAATAGTACCTAATGATTGACTCGTTTATGTTATGTTCATGTACGATCTATTTAACCCAGTAACGACGACTATTCATATTTTTCATTATGTGAATGTAGTCAAAAGGCAAAATGTGCATGCCAGGATGGCTATTCTACAGTGTATCTCCCGATTACATTTCTCTTTAACCAATATCCTCTTATACAATAAATTGGATATGACATCTGCATCTTTTTCTGGAGAGCGGTACCCCGCGCTTTTCCATCAACCAGCTAGTCAATATACGCATGCTTATTTAAACATATTTAATTAACATCTTTAGTTCTTCATTTTGACCAAATCCGGAGCAGCATGACACGGGTGCTTGGTTGCAAATATCGTACGATAGGAAAGGCGAACGCCTTCGCTATCCCCAGTTTATATGCATTTCGATGCACACAGAACAAAAAAAAGCAATGCACGATGGCCAGTAACATGTGCATATTTGTAAATAACCACCTGACACCTAACGGAACATTTAAGTGTTGCCTCCAGCGAAAACATACGTTCGATCAAACATTTAGATTCCACATCGCTAATTATTTTAACATGCATTCGTGATTTTCCTAAACAGATCGCATGCCATGCAATCTGTGCCCGCTTTTAGGTGGCAGACCTCCATTTAACGACGTGACATCGGCGTACCTGTTTCAGCGCTGACGGATGAATCGCGAATCCCAAGCGGAGCTCGACAGGGACGCGCAGTGCGCTTACATGGCGTAGCACGGGGGATAGGCACAGCCCTCCAAACTGTTCAATAACTGGGAATCGATGAGGGTTACTGAATCAGAAACGCATGGTGATTACTGGCATGTGATACAAACCGAACTATCGGCGGTGCTACAAGTCAGACCAGAACAAAAGCGTGGCGTGCTGTAATGATGCAATCCTACTACGATGAAAACGAAGACGGCAGATGCACGCCAGAGAGTGTGCAAGTTCAAAGAATTGTTCCAGATTGACATGTTCAGAATTATCATTCATTCGATAAGCATTTTGCCTACAAATACAAATAGTATAAACAAAGAAGCTGTAAGGAACGGACACTTAAGGTCAGAAGACAGCGGTAAGTGCTATTTTCCCTTGTGTAGCAGGATCTGTCTCAGAGGGTTTGCAGCCTAATGACTCTGTGGCACGTGGCGGCAGGATTACGCTCCATGAGCTAATCAATGGGTCGCGGCCAGTTTTCTGTCTCCAGGCTCAATCTGCCCACCAACACAGTTGAGGGATTAATGGTGTGTAATTTAGCAGACACAAAGACACACACAGAATACCACGAACATCCCATCCACTTATCAAATGAGCGCATTTTATTGAAGAGCAAGAAGACAGATACAGCCTTTTAATTTTTTTTAACCATTTAAAAATGGAAGACAAAAGTGCAACAAGTGAGTGAAACAGCAACTTCATCAATAGTGCAGGTCCACGGGGCCCTGCAGTCACAGATAGGACCCCCAGCCCAGGTACATTTGACACAGGAGGTTCTCATCAGTGGCTTCCTGGATCAGGTAGTGAACATGGCCTTCGATAGACAGGGGCAAACCTATCACCTTGTTTCTGTTCTTGATCGCTCCCTGCAGGCGTTGCTCGATGTCCAGGACGTGAGTCTTTGCCTGGGGAGGGACGTCACAAACCTGAGCACTGCTTGGTCATCGTCGCTTAACATTTATACTGCTCGTAAAAACAGCTCTAATAGAAACAAAATGAGTTTGGTTACAATGGAGAATTTCTCTGATCCATAGTTAGCGGCCGCCTCAATGACTGACCATTCTCATCTATTATAGTGATAAAAAATAATAATTTTCAAACCAATGCATGCACTTGTGACCGAATCCGGTACGCCTGACAGCACAACATGCGGGAGTGAGAGAGATCTTTGAGGCAGAAGGTTAAGAATGCCGTTAAAAATGTCCACTCCATGAACAATAGAAGAAACTGAGTATGGAAGTCTGACGAACTTATAAGCACGCTCGCGGCCATGTCTGGGCTACCATGATTTTCACTTAGTGACCATTTCACTTAATGACGTTGAAACAGAACTCTGTCACTCAAAGAGGAGTGGTCGTAACCTCAAACAACTCATTTCTAAATATGCTGTGCAACTTCACCCAAAGAACCACAAAACAGTTCTATTCAGAGGTACACTACTGGAGGTAGAAATGCAAACTGACATTAAAAGCTGTTTTCCAATTGCAATTCATAAGATAAGGCGGTTCCTTCTTACGTTAAGCAAGCATTTTGGTGCTTATTTATAATTAGCAACTATTCAAGTAGGATGTCGCATTTAAATGAAATGACGGCTTTGCCAATAAAATTGTACTGTGCTAAACATTTCTGATAATAAAAATGGACGTCCGTGAGTGCATCTCTCAGGGTGGAAGCCAGCCGCTGTCTGGTGTGGAACAACGCGCCTGGGTCAGTGAGCACGCTACCTTCTCGTTGAGGACCTCTCCAGATTCGTTGGCCTGTATCTTAGAGGACTCTTTAGCTGGCTTACTCCACTCCACCAAGGGGTCATGAAGGAACGTCTTCAAGACGCTGAAACGGAGGGTTTGGGAATACATTTACCATCACGATGCTAATCCTGAGAGTGAAACGATAATCCCAGTGGGACCTGCTGGGATGCTGTACTCTGTCAGTAAAACAATGACTCGATTTCTATTAATTATTCACGCAGACCATTATCTTGCTGGATTCTTCATTGTGGTTTATGTATGAGGACAGTAGGTGGCCTGATGGTTAAAGATCGGCACCGAAGAAACTGCTGCAATATATGACAGATATAAAGACTCCTGAAGAATTCGACCTTAAACTGTAAGCTTCGGCGAAATGTCCGGCGACAAAAAAATATGGATTGCGTTTCAACTTCAAATAAAAATAATGCTAAAAATGGGAAATGAATGGCTAAAGTCTCGCTCGTTTGGAAGAGGAGTTGCTCCGGCTGGTACCTCATGAGGGGCTCCCTCTGGTCCCTCATCAGCCGCAGCGTGACCTCGCAGGCCTGCCTGAAGAGGCCCTCGGTCCCCATGGGCCCCATGGCGTGCACCATGTTGTGTGTGAGCCGGAATGGCACCACCTCCGGCCAGTCAAAGGTCTCACCCTGCAGGGGAAAACATAGCGGTGAGCCATGTCCCTGTCCGGCAAACCTGGGGCTGCGTCTCCCCGTGTTTTGCTTCAATAAACCTGTTTGGTTTATTGTATGTGGCACACGGACTGACACGCTCCCGCTTGGCTTGGTGTATGTGGCACACGGACTGACGCGCTCCCGCTTGGCTTGGTGTATGTGGCACACGGACTGACGCGCTCCCGCTTGGCTTGGTGTATGTGGCACACGGACTGACGCGCTCCCGCTTGGCTTGGTGTATGTGGCACACGGACTGACGCGCTCCCGCTTGGCTTGGTGTATGTGGCACACGGACTGACGCGCTCCCGCTTGGCTTGGTGTATGTGGCACACGGAC
>JAABNY020000043.1:5542500-5552585 GCA_015164015.2 Brevimyrus niger | reverse complement strand
ACGAACATAATCATCATAAATATTTTACAATCCTTCAGACATACAACATGCATCATGCTTTAGCAGTTCCAGCAAATTGGTGTCAGAGATGAGGTACCCAAGCCATATCATAGAGAGAGTCTTGGGGGCTGCGTGTAGCTCGACAGGCTAAGTGTACAGGCATGAATAGTCATGTCTGTAGCCCCTTAAGTGGGGCCCTTAACCCCCAGCTCTGTGGGCCCTGCTGCAGCTGGCTGCCCTTCACTGCCAAGTCTGCTCTCACCTGCATGTGTGTCTGTGTGTCATGGAGAGCAATATGAGGCAGGCGAAAAGAGGATTGCCCCACAGGGATCAATAAAGTATGATCATTCCATTTAATTCATTACAGTACGGATCCAGCTCATTTCAGTTTTCCACTACAGAAGGGGGGTTGATAAAGGGGTTGCAAAACTGACATAAACTCAAAGAGACACTTATTTACTGTTCACATGGTGCATATCTTGATTTGCTACGTGCTAATTTCCACTAGCAAATCCGTGAGAATGGCTGTCTAATGTTAGCATCAGACGCTACTGGAATTAGCATTCGCCTGCATAAATTTGCATTACAAATCTATTCCATTTAGCTGTTCTGCAGTACTTTTTTTAAGTAGGTGGTTGGAAATTTTCAAGCTCTGACTTATGAGGAAACAGATCAATACATCACGATGAGCAATGCTACTAATACTGAATAATATATAGAATATACCTTTTTTTCCCCTTCAGATAATCCACGCATATTGACACGGAACAGCGGTATCTCTGTGCATTTTGACCCATCAGATGGTACGGATGCAACCAGTTCACTAGTAAGGCAGCTAGTAAGCTAGGCCATGTCAACATGGGTACTGGTCAGGCATTAACTGACAATGGAAAACCGTCAGTTCACAGTAAGGCTCAGGGACAGTTCTGCTACGAGTTCTTGGTGGCAGTGGAAACACGCCATAGGTTCCCCAAAGAGTACGGGTGTGTGTCCTGATACCCCTCCCTGGGACACACTCTGGCCCCTGTGATACTCTCCAGGCTCACCCCAGCCCCGACCTGGATGGGCGCTTACAGAAAATGAATATCATGTTTTTGTACCTTTTTCTGATTCAAAAACCGTGGCTCCAAAGTCCAGCCAGAGCGTGAGCATTCGGGGCATGGCTTGGTAGATGTACTGGTTGCCAAACTGGAGAGCCCTTTGGAATGCAAGGTCAAGCGAGTCATTAGCGGGGAATTAAAGAAACGACGACATAATGTTGGTCAGAATGACTTCAGGCCTGTCGGATGGATACAATGAGTCGGGAGGGGGGCAGTCTCACTCACTTGCCAAAATAAGTGACAATGTAGCGGATCAGGTGGCCTTGCTTCTCCAGCTTGTTGTCCGTGACCTTGGGCATCACCTTATCATAGTATTTGGCCAGGTAGAAATTCCCATCCTCCCATTCAGGCAGCAGGTTGGTGACATCCTACACCAGGGAACGTGTAACTGTGAGGCCAAGTCAGGTGACGGAGACCCTCTTTCGGGGGAGGAGTCCCCCGCCACCCGCTTCGCCGCCCACTGATACCTTGTAGGCCTTCATGATGGCGTTGCTCTCGAAGTTGGCCGTCTCCTCCATCAGCCGGCCCACCAGCAGCATGGCCTTGCCCTTGATTTCGATGCTCTTGCGGTCCGTGAGCGGCGGCTCCTCGGCGAAACACTGCCCGACCCCCTTCTGCAGGACGATCAGGGCCTGGTGGACGTCACCCTGTGGCGGGAGACAAACCCCATTGGACAATTTGTTTAGTTATTTAGCCCCATCAAAAGCAGGGCTGGCAATAAGCTGCTGTATATGAAACGAAGCATTTCAGCTGAGCTTAGAGACTCCCCAGGTGAGGGCAGGTGCTTGAGATATCACAGATACTGAAACACACTCTAGCCTTGATGTCGAGGCAAATTTTACTGCTTCAATCTCATCTCCACGAGAGCATCTTACATCAAAGTCTTACAATTTCTGTCCATATATACTCATGCAACTTTGAAATTCATATTTTACCCATTTGTATGAGTAGGAGCAGGAATGATGATATGATTCTGGTATAAATACCTTTTTTGTATGGTTAGCAATGGAAATGTATGACTGTGCAGAAATAAACCATATATTACATAAATACATGACTATTAAATTATTATGCAACTATTAAAATACAAGTAGTCAAAGGTGGATAGTTCAGGTCCAGTAAGTAAAAATCCAGACCAAGATTTTGTTTCAACCAACCAGCTGAAGACTCTGCGTCTGTGACTCTGCGTCTGTGACTCTGCGTCTGTGACTCTGCGTCTGTGACTCTGTGCTCAACTGAGTGGTTGTAACAATTTTAGTCTGGAATGTGACTCTCTGGACCTGAACTTTCCACCTCTGGCTAAATGTCCTACCTCCTTAAAAGCTACAGTTGTGAATATTTAAATAGTGTTTTATGAAACCCGGGAACCGAATTCAGCCGAATCAGGGCCAGTGGAGACGAGGGCCCACCTTGGACCATAGCCACTTGGCCTTCTCCACGAAGAGCTCTGAAAGCCGAGAGTTCTCGCCGTTGAGGAGGGCGTTGTAAGCCGTCTGGTGGTGGCCCGCCCGCCGGGCCACCCTGGCACTCTGCAGCCAGCACTGACCCACCAACTCCTCGCTTTCCACCCTGAGGGACAGTCAAATCATCTGCTTTCACCCATGTGCCACTAGGGGGCGCCACATTCAGGTACATATGTGTAGATCTAGCTGAGACAAATATGTGGTGCAGGTGCCGATGTTGAGTCAGCATAGCAAAAATAGAGAGGGTGTCTTACCCAAGATAACATATTCAGTTTTATAGCTGTAGTTAATCTACAGGGATGCAATTGTAACAGCTCTCATGAGAGTTAAAAGACCAACCTGCTACACCCAAATAACATGCTAAAAAAAAATAATGATTAAAAAAAAAAAAAAAAAAAAAAACAGGAAGGAGAGGTGCTGGTACCGCTTGCTGAGGCCGAGGATGGCACGGCGCAGAGCCAGGATGGGCTCCTTGACCCGGAAGGAGTTCTGGATCATTTCCAGGCGGGCCTGCCAGTTGAGCATGGACTCAGAGCCCTTGGCGCCTGCGTCCTGCTGCCACTGTCTCTGCAGCTCGGTGAATGCATGCTCCATCTCGCATAGCATGTGCAACCTGTCAATCATAGAGGATGCATGGCTCTCAGTCCCGCCCCTTTCACCATGCCCCACCCCCCCAGAGATGTCAACTCAATGCAATACTGCCACCTGCTGGCAGAGAGGTCAGGAAACCCACAAACTATTAACCAGTAGTAAGTAGTGTGTACATTAAGAAGTGGTAAAGATGCAAACTTAGACCCTAGTGGGCCTGCTAGCTTCTTCAAGATCAGCTACTTGTAAACATTTCCTCTGTAATTTGGCTCACGGTACCTGAGAATATACTCATATCCTCTCTGATACGTCCCCCATTCGAAGCTGGCGGCAGACAGCGGGACCAGCTGCTCCTTCCGGGCCACTTTCAGCTTCTCGTAAAACATCTCGCTGTCCTGCTTCTTGGCTGCCAACAGCATCTGGCCCAGCCTTACGCTCCAGGTGCCCGATTTCCGGTCTACTGACCCAGCCAAGGAGTGAGTCAGAATTGCAACAAAATCGTGGAAAGTCCGGCAGAGTCCCGACTCACACCGGATGCATGATCACAGACCGCTACATTTACATTTGCATATTGAGCAAATTATTCTGTCTAAAGACACATGCAAGGGAGGCAAATGGCACATTGCAAACATTCTTGCTCTCAACATTTTATACTGCCTGTGTTGTGTGGCCTGATTCTGCTGTCAAGGCACGTTTGATACAGACCTGATATGCATTCAAGTACACATAAATAAAATGTGAAATCCTACTGAAACTCACATATACAGTACCAGTCAAAAGTTAGGACAAGTCAAGCCGCCCACGGAGAGTGATAGTGTCACATGACCTGGCTAGCAGACCAGCAGAAATGGTTTAGGAGGAGTTAGCAAAAAGTGAAAGAAAAGCAGCCAATGGCCTCGTTCAGGACAGCTATTAAAGCATCCTAGTAGGTCACCTGAAACTGGCGTAGAGGAGACAGTAGAGTCAGCTGGTTCCTGGAGCAATTGGAGTTAAGGGTCTTGCTCAAGGGCCCAATGGTGACATTGCTCTCGCTACCATGGGATTTGAACCAGTAACCTTCTGAGTCCCAACCCACAGAACTGCCCCCTCCACCCAACAAACTATTTTCAAACACTTTTTTTAGTCAGTGCATAACTCCATATATGATATTTAATAGTTTTTATGTCTTTATAATTATTCTGAAATGTAGAGAATAGCACGGATACAGGTAGCTGTGCCCAAACATTTGACTGGTACTGAATCAGAGAATGTAGCACACAGGCCCAGTGTGAGATCACTCAGAATGGATCTTGACTGCAAACTCTTTTCACACGGCTCTCTGTGCAGTACGCTCACAGAGACCTCACACCATCGTATCTATAAATAGACTGTCACTGTCAAGCAGAGGGCAGTATCTGAGAAAGAGCATGTTTATGCAGGACGTTATGCAATCTTTCCATAAAACAAACAGTACAGAAAGAGCAGATGGGCCAGTCCTGGGCAGTCTCACCCGAACCTCACTCTACATCAGTTCACCCGACTGTGAACCAACATGTCTGCTCAAACACCACCTCGCACCTGATGCCAGGTAATCGTCCACCAGATCCCACCGCGTTAACTTCCAGGCGGCTTCAACTCGATAGGTGTTCAGTTCCGACTTCCACTGAGGCCTTTAAATAAGGGGAGAGGGGGGTAGAAAAACAAGCATTAAAAACATGTTGTTTTAATTTGGAATGAGAAGTAAACAATAAACTGAAATAATTGCTGTACCTGTTAGCAAGTACTCCATTGACTTGGGTGATTACTGTAGAAAGTTGTCCAAGTCCTAGCATAGACTTAATTACTCCGTGATAATGAGCTATCTACAGGGGGAAAAAAAAAAAACAGGAAAGTAGGATAAAAATGATTAAAATGCACGCAGTAACTGTAACCTCACTCGCATTAACTTTGCAAACAAGAGCAATGGAGTCTTCATAACTCATAACTTCAGAACTGGGGCAAGACAGCAGGAAGCTGCTGTGTTTATTTATGGAAAACATACGCGAGGAAGAGGAATGGGTCCAGGGAGGAGGGGGGAAGGGAGAGAGAGAGAGAGAGAGAGAGAGAGGGAGAGGGAGAGGGAGAGGGAGAGGGAGGGAACTAATGGAGGGGGCGTCAATGAGAAAATAAGAGGATCGAGAGGAGCTGGTCTGGTGTTCCAGCCGGAAAAAGGGTGAGGCAGCTGGGTAGGACAGCCCCTCGGGTGAGACGGGGGGGTGGGTGTGCCTGCCTGGTCAGACTCCAGCTGGATGGCCCGGTCGTAGCAGGCGGTGGCGTCTCGCAGGAGGCCGATGCTCTCGTGCTCCAGGATCTGCTCCCGCAGCGAGGGCGCCTCCTTCCGCAGGGCGTTGACCCCACGCACGCCGTCCGGCTCATGCAAGGCGGCGTACAGCGTCTGGGGCACGGAGGAGCGAAGCGGCCGGTTAGCTGCGTCGCCAGCTTCAGGCGGCGCTTCGAATCATGGACGACAAGCATGTTACCATAAAGCCCAAAAGGGGTCGGTCTACAAAGAACTGTTCGGTTGACATTGTCCCAGCTGTTCACATTTTTTTGCCCCCACCCAGCAAACCTTAACCAATCAAGAAGGAGAAAAACCTGGCTCAGGTGTGCTGGGAGCTGGAAGGGAGTAAGACTGTGGACTGTCTGTGGATCCCCGAGGACTGAGATAAGACACTCCATCTTAAGGCATGAAAAAAGCCTTCATCCTATAAACTCTGTGTGCTCCCCCTTCCTCAGCTCTCTGATGGCCGACGGCAAGGCATCCCGCGCTCTACGCGTACCTGCAGGAAGCTGAGGTGGTCCTGGATGTTCTGCTTCTTCTCGATGATGAAGGACTCGAAATGCATTATGGCACGGGTGTAGACTTTGGAACGGTAGGAGGCTTTGGCCAGGACATCCTGCGGGATGCGGGTCAGGAAGGAGACAACGCTCTGGTACTCACTCTTCTCTCCATCTGGCAAAAAAAAAAAAAAAAAAAAAAAAAGCTAGACCATAGATAGGCCTTCAACAGGGTCAAGACACGCCGTCATTGATAATATTATAGGTGCTGCTTTAATGAACAGGTTTAACATGCCAATGCCAGGGAGTGACCTCATCCTCACAGAAGGATCAGCATGGCACTTTTAAAGCTCTATGTAAAATGACTCAACCGAGGATACTGGAATAAGCAGATATGGACACGTGAAGAGGGCTGAAGAGGTCATGGGGTCAAAGGTCACTCACTGCCTGCAGAGCGTGGTTCATGTTTGGCAGTACTCAGTGTCGTCAGCTTGTGGCGGGACCACTGAGTAAGGTGGTCTACCATGGAGAAGACAGTCTGGGTGCTCAGCTGACTCAGTCCAGACACATTCTCCTGCAAGCGGCCCGTGGACGAGTCATCCTCCTTCAACACGGCCATCATCTCCTCGCTCACCTGTGGGGGACGCGGGGAAAATGCTGTTAGACCTTTAATTCTTACACGAAAAAAAAAAAAGTGGGTCATGGGACCCTTAGGAGGCCGATGCAGTGTCGTCAAAAGTATCGAATGAACAGAAGCATCGATTCTATTGTGTATATCGATTGGCATCGATTCTAATGTGTATATCGATTGGCATTGATTCTATTGTGTATATCGATTGGTGTCGATTCTATTGTGTATATCGATTGGTATCGATTCTACAGTCTGCACTTCTGCTTCATTCTGACCACTGAGGCTCGTAGACCACCAATGTGTTTACCAAGACCTGTGTGCAGTCTGACACATGGGGTGTTATTAAAATGATGTCAATGCATCCACCACTGCAGGTAACCAGTTAAGAGTTTAGCTGGAGTTGTGTCTGTGAATACTTCAGCTTTGCATTTTGTCGCTTTAAAAATATTAAAATATGGTATGAATGTGTTCATGGATTCTAACACACATAGCATTCACAGAAAGTGTTACCCATTTTTTATACCAGTATTTTTGTAGTCAGTTAAACATTTCTGCTTTAAGACAACAATTGCAATTACTTTTAATTGCAATTACTGTGGGTTGTGTTTGACTCCATATGCATGATTAGTCCATCCATGTTGATTAGTGATTAGTGTGATGTCATGGTCTAGGTGCGAAACAGTACCTCCTTCTGCTCTTCTTGATTCCGCCCCAGCAGCACGTAGACCAGGATGTGAGGCAGAAGGTATATGGTCACTTTGTAGTCGTGTTTTATAATAAAACTGCAGCAGTTAAAGACCTTACTGGCAAGATCATGCCTAACCTGCAACACAAAACAGCAAGATTCTCAACAAAATCTTAAGCAGTCAGTAAAGATGTTTGTCAACCATGATGTTATACAGCTGTGTTTCCCTACCCAGTCCTCAGGGACTTTCAGACAGTCCACATTTTTACTCCCTCCCCACTCCTGGTAATGTAGACTGTTTGGCAGAGAGCTGAGAGGGAGCAAAAATGTGGACTGACTACAGATCTCCAAGGAACAGACTGGGAAACGGTATTATAGAATGTTGTCGCTTGTGAAGATCCTCACTTTACTTATCAGATAGCCCGCCCACGTTGCTGACCAATCAGAAAAATTGCTTCCACAGCTACTGAGGTAGATGGGTTTTTTTAGCTTAGACCAGTTCTGGACCTTCTGTGAGCTTTTGTACCTGGAAGTTACAGATCAAACGAGAACTTATTTCAGGCACTGAAATTAATAACACTTAAAGTAATAACCTTAAAGTTGACAAGGAAGCAAGACAAAGTGATACTTCTATGGTTTACAGCCAGTTTCCCAAAGTATCTGAGATACTTGTGGAGAGCTCCGCCTTCTGCTGACCTGCTGTTGAGGTGTGGCTCCAGGATCTCCTGTACCTGCTCTGGAAAGCGGCGCCACAGGCGTCGCCCCGGGGAGTCTGAGCGGCCTTCGCGGCACTCAAATATGGAGAGGAGCTCCTACAGGAGATGGAATGATGGAAGCCAATCCCGTGAAGGGGTGACACTCTACTTGACATGACATGAGTGACTACTGAAGTACAAGTTATGAGCAAATATAATGGCAACGAGATAAAAGATGCACCATGGTTCATTAATGAAAAACATGAGATGAGTGTTTCACTTGTGCTATTCATGACTTGCTCCTTTAGGAGTCCCTTTAGTAATTCACAAAGGTTTACCGAATTAACACATATGGCAACAAATATTGTAACTGCTTGAGGTGAAACATGCACCACTTGCATCATTAATGATGTCTTAACATGAGACAAAAATATAACTTAGACTTAGTTTGTGGTTAATTAATGCACAAGCAATGAAATAACGCTATATTATTTCTGCCCAGTCAAGTAAACTGTTACTAATAAACGATAGAACACAAAGCATGTGTTAGACTGCTGTGCGGCCCAGCATATTAGGCTCTGGCAGAATATCTGTAACTCTATTGGGCCACTGAGCAAATCCCATAACCCCCACAAACATTCTGGGGATGCCAGATAAATGGCCTGACCCCGCAGTCGGATCCCAGGCTTCGCTGTCATCTCTATACATGTGCGTGTGTCTCAAAGGAGAGCATGACAGGATATGCAAAAAAAAAAAAAAAAAAAAAAAAAAAAGCATTTCAATGTACGGCACATGTACTTGCACAAATGGAAAATAAAGCATTATTTCATTTCATTTCATTTTATGTGAAAGGAATATACCACCACAGCTTGGTAGGAACCTATGTTTCCTTGCTAAATATCGAAGAAGCAGGACCCCTGGTTTGCTCCTGAATTAAATGCCAGTGTATATTCTTCCGGTCGTTCATTTTGATGAATGTTGGGCCCGAGACCTTGGCCATCTGCGTACCTGCATGGCATAGGCTGCGGAGTCCTGTGCCCTCACGTTGTCAGCGTAGACCAGGAACGTCCTGGTCAGCAGAGTCAGCAGATCATAAGCGAAGTTGGCGTCTTCTACCCCACTCTGCGGATGCAGACATTGAGCTATGAGAACATTAATTACTTAAGAAAATGTGCAACTATTTTAAAAGGCTGTTGTGATAAGAGATGATGTATAAACCACACTGTAGCCTCGACCTTACCACAAAGGTGGAGCGCTTGCCATGGATGTGTGGGGCGGAGAGGTCCAGTCGGCCTGGATCAATGGCCCCCAGCTCCCCCAGGCACTCCCCGCACAGCAGCCTGGCCTCAGGGTTGGCATCCTGGCATCCCTTCAGCAGTGCCGTCACCAGCTGGGATATCACCGGTTCCACGGTCTCGCTGTCCATCACGTACTTCAGCAGCTTGTCCTGCCAATAGAGCACCAGGACACTGAAAGGAAGTCCCGCCCCTAATGATGATCACACTACCAACCAATAATTTGCTATGACGTCGTCAAACTCCCCAATGTCAGGGATCTATGACTACTCCAACACAACAGCCTGTACCAGTACAATCAACGATTACACCTATTCGTAAAAATACTCCCTTCAACTCCCCTCATAGATGAGCAAGCCATAGGCAGATCCTCCTCACCTGGTTCTTGTACATCATCTTCTTCAGGCTGGTGAGGGCGTGGATGCGCACGTCCACGTTCTCATGCTGGATGGCCCTCATGGACAGGTGCAGCTCCATCTGCAGGTCCGTGCTTTTGGATGATTGCTGTAGAGGGCAGATGTCAGTGTTGTCCTCAATCTCAACAATCTACCCATCCATCAACGAAGCCAACCAGCCAGGTAGAACTGAATTAGCCTGGACAACGTGACTACATGTCATGATTCTGCACACCAACTAAAACACTGCAGCGGTACTGACCTTCCTATAATCCTGTAGCACTTTGTGGATTTCCTTCAGTTCTGGATGCTCAGGCAGGAAGTAGATCTCATGCAGGAAGTCTTTAACTTCATCTCTAGGATATGAGAAGATATTAGGGCTGGGCGATATCATATCACGCGTGCGCAATAATCACCACCGGGCCAGATGACAGATG
>JAABNY020000043.1:5528623-5542400 GCA_015164015.2 Brevimyrus niger | reverse complement strand
GATATGAGAAGATATTAGGGCTGGGCGATATCATATCACGCGTGCGCAATAATCACCACCGGGCCAGATGACAGATGCCAGCTTTTCAGTGTATTTCGGTTGATTTATGTCCATAATTTGTTAAGAGGATTAGTAGTATGGCTTAAATATTAAAGAGATGTGTTTTGTGAAACCCAAAAGTTAGTAATCTGTATAAACTTTGCTTCTTTAATTCAATTAGCGGAGCACCCCACATAATACTGGTTTGGTATACTACGGTTTGGTATACCTCAGTGCAATATGCACTGAAGTCCCGGTGAAGAAGAGCAGCCACGATATCTTTTAAAAGAGGAGATCTTGTGGATAAATAAGGTAAAAAGACGTTGGCGGTGTGGTAGTACTTTTTGCAGCTCTATAGCACCAAAAAGCTGGTGCTTGGTCAAATGTCATCTGAAGCCCTGGTGATTATTGCACATGTGCGATGCAATATCGATATGATATCGGCCAGCCCAAGAAGATATAGCACTTGTCAGGCTCGAAGATCAATGGTCGTTCCTGCATCAGCTCAACTCAAGGTCACTCCACACACACCTGTTCTCCACGATGAGGTAGCGCATGATGACAGCAGTCTCCTTGGACTGAATGGGGATGAGGGGCAGAAGGGCCACGATAACGTGACTGAGGAGAGGCCCCAAATAGGCTGGCTCCAGGCAGCGTACAAAGCAGTCCCATGTCCTTCAAAAAAAAACACGCACCAGTTAGGCTAGCGGTCATTGCTAATTTCAACCACGGAACACCGTGGATTCTTGAGCAAGACCACTTACTGGCAATAGAGCTGCGGGAAGTCGTCTGTATATCGGAGACCGGTCCGGAGCGTAGTCATCATCTTCACCCTGACTGAGCTGATGTGTTTGGGTCCCATCAGCTTCATCAGTGCAACCAGGCTCTCCAGAGCCTAGACCATGAGGAGAAAGAGAGAGAGAATAGGGTTAAGAGCCATGTTGGGCCAGCTGAACATCTTCGCCGATCCTCCTGATTTTCCAGTAGGGCGCCTGGGACCTCCACCTACCATCTTCTTCTTGTCCTTCTCGCCCACACTGGAGCTGAGCAGCTGCATGTTGAAGAAGGCCAGGATACCTAGCAGCTTGGGCTGCAGGTAATCAGCCTACAAAATACAGACAATATATATACAACTACTAAAAAACGTATCCATGCCTATAGGTAAGAATTCCCAGAGCACGTTCACCTTGCTCAGCTGCAAAACAGCTGCTACTGAAACTCCTGGAAAGCTGAGTTCTAATGATGTTGACTAGGCACGACCCTAAGAGGCGACTTACCATGAGCTCTGGTGTGGTGATGTCACAGGGTCCCCGATAGGGGTCATCGCTGGAAGCGAAAGAGGCGAGGATAGCGAGGCCGTTGAAGACCTGCTGGTAGTTCTCTCCGAGGCGGAGCAGCAGCTCGTTGTGCAGGCCCTGAAAGTCTTGTCTCAGCAGGCTACCCAGCTCAATCTCAGTCTCGCTCTGAGGGGGTGGAGCCAGAGAGGCATACATCACAAGCTGCACAATTTCATTGGGTGAAAGGAGATGGGGGGGCGTGGTCAGCTCAACGGGCCTGTCTACCTTCAGGTAATGGAAAGCTCTCTCCAACTCGTCTTTGGTGCAGGAGCAGACCAGGTGTGAAAATATATACTTGAAGTTGTTGATGAGAATCTCTCTGCGGTTGGCGCCGAGCTGCTTGGCGATGGTGCGGATGAGCGCGGAGGCCGTCGGGCTGGCCTTGGCGGCGAGGTACGGCAGCAGCACCTGTAGGGTTCGCTGGAAAGCCGGCCAAGCGCAGAAAGGGCGGTTCAGAGATGCTGTTTTTGGGAAATCTCTTGGGTATTTCACCTTTGCTCAAGGGCAGACCGGGCTCTTTTGCTCGCTATCTTACCCCCTACTGGTAACTCAACTGCTGCTCCAACAAAGGAAAATGTTTAGATGGTTTTGGAGCAAAGAAACTCAACTCACAACCAAAAAGCTCCAGATTCAATATTAAGTGAAAGCTGCAAGATATACTTGTAGATAATGAATAATAATAATACTGTTCAGTAACAGTAACTATAACAACAAGAAGAACAAAAACAACAGGAAGGACAGCCTGATCCTGAGCTGTAATTCCGTGACGAGAGGAGCAGCTTACGCTGAGGAACCGGTTGAGGTCCGGGAAGTCAAAGACGTGCGCCACCTGCGAGAGCACGTCCAGGGCCAGCTCCCTCTGGCGGGCGACCTCCTCCTGCAGGGCCCCGCTGCTCTGGTCCGGGGTGCAGCGCAGGGCCGTCACGTGCCGGGAGTGCAGGGACTCCACAAGGAACTGTCACAGGAATAAGAACGGGGTTCAACACAATCCAGCATCAAAAGCGGCCGGCTGAGGTGGTCTGGGCATCGATCAGGGATGATTCCCTGGAGAAATGATGTCATGTCCAACTGGGAGGAGTCCCCGGGGCAGATCCATGACATGCTGGAGAAATTACATCTCTTAGCTGGCTTAGGAGGGCAGTGGTATTCTCCTAGAGGAGCTGGAGGAGGTGGCTGGTGAGAGGGAGGTCTGGATATGCAAGCTTAGACTGCTGCCCCTGCAACCCGACCCCAGATAAGCAGCAGAGAATGCATGGCTGGAAAGATGGATGGAGCTATTCTGATGGACAGCGCAGCTATACATGTCATACACTGTATGTGTGCAGCACACTGTTGTTAATCTTCCACTCCTGTACTTTATAGAGCTGCTACCACTGTGGCTATTTGCGCATCTTTTTCTGTTGCACCACCGATTTACTGCACATGCTTTGCATTGTCTTGTCTCTTATTGCACTGCCATTTATCGTGTAG
The DNA here is from genome assembly GCA_015164015.2 of Brevimyrus niger. Classification (NCBI taxonomy): domain Eukaryota; kingdom Metazoa; phylum Chordata; class Actinopteri; order Osteoglossiformes; family Mormyridae; genus Brevimyrus; species Brevimyrus niger. The sequence goes on along the minus strand of JAABNY020000043.1, from coordinate 5,539,554 downwards.
CTCCAGCATGCACCTGTCCCCTCCCTTGCAACTGTGGCATAAGAAGAATTCCACTGGGTTCCTTGGAACACGTGACAATAAAACTCAAAAAAATAAATGACGTCAAGGCTGAATATGTTTGCAGCGTGGGTGGGGAACCTCCCCCAGAACCTGAAAACCTGAAGTCCGGGCACCAGAGAACCCATCCATACCTGGCAGACTGGGTTCTTGTACTGGCTGAAGAAGGACTGCAGCTTCACGGCCCGGAAGGCGGCCAGGGCCCGGATCTCGGTGTAGGCCGTGACGGAAACCTGGCTGGACTTGGACAGCAGGCAGTGTAGGAGGTGAAGAAGGGCAAAGGACACCAGGTTCCCCTGGGCGGCTCTGCCACAGAGAGAGCGGGAGAGGTCCTCCTAGTCACGTTCTCACCTTCCCAGGGTCAAATGAACGGAAACTAAGGAGAACTGGTACTGGTGGCCCTACCTGCCAATTTCACCAGTGGTGATGATCAGGGTGTTTTTCAAGTTGTTGTTCCTTCTGGTCTTGGCACTGGTGAACGCTTCTTTCAGGCGGGAAACCAGAAACTGAAACGGAATCGAGTCACATAACAATCACAAACAAGTCACATGACTATCATATGACCACAGATGGATCCTGGCAGTGATTTGAGACGTCCGCGGGTATGGAGCCCACCTCCTTGAGGTAGCCCTCCCCGCTCCAAGCCTCCAGGAAGTGTTTGATGTTCCTGCTAAACACCATGCGGACCCCTTCGTCCGGGTCCTCCATCAAGTCGAGCAGGGCGCCGACCAGGGCCCGAGTGTCCGGATCGCCTTTCATCAGGTCCACGTGTTTGCACAGGTGGGGGATGTTGCCTATGAAACCTGGGGTGAAGGTCCAGAAGTGTCAAATCGGAGGTGGGGCTGTGGTCTCTCGGCTGGTCAAGAGGGACGTCCGCTAATCATAAGCGACTGATGCCGACTCTCTTCATCTTCACACCCTGACGCTGTTTCCCAACTCTAGTTCACTATTTCAGCACAGTGTTTAATGCAACTTTATGTAAATCTTAACTCTACTTTTCATCACAGTCCTACTAAATGGATTATAAGATAGCGTCAAATTAACTATATTTAGCATTTGTCTATATTTAGACAAAGTGGGAAGACTTTGTCTGTTAGAAATCAGCCTTGGGAATAGAAATAATCACCCATCTTAGAGCGAAGACATCTTCACAATATGTCAATTATGTGTAATCTTCTGCCCCAGATACATTTTTTCTTTCAGACTACGGGTCCTGCAAACCTGCAGCCCATAAGAGTTCTGATACTCTTTTGTAAAGCTTCAGTTGCCCTGGTCCTGAACACACATCCACCCCCAAAAGGAATCACCTATTTTAACCGCTGGCTCCACGTCTGGTTTGAGGAGCCTCAGGAACGGGGTGAAGATGGACGCCCCGATGGTGGTGGCCCCTTTGGGGTGAGAGGTCCCGATGGCGACCCGGGAGCACAGAAAAGTCTGGAGGGGGGTGGCCGCTCCGGGGGGGACCAGGAGGGTGGAATTCGCAGCCAGACAGCAGGCCAGGGCGCCTGTGATGGCCGCCAGCTCCTCCTTCACCTGCGCCGCGTCGTCTTGCAGTTTGGGCCTGCGGAGGATGAAGAGCGAGGCCGCCGGTCACCAAGAACGGTCCACTACGATAGAAAAAGCAAGGCTTTGCCACATTAAAAAGAGTCTTTGAAAAGTCTTTATCCATCCGTTTTTCTGTACCTGCTTGTCCTACGCAGGGTGATGGGGGTTGAGAACCTAATCGGGGAGCTATGGGCGCAAAGCAGGGAATGACCCAGGATGGGCAGCCAACCCATCGCAGGGTGCATCAAGTATTTAAGCAGGGAAAAACATACGCTACACGACTAAACAGGTGGTGTGTGGCTCAGGGTTAGGTAAAAGGCCATGTCTGTTAGCAGAAGGTTGCTGGTTCAAATCCCGCAGAATGCTTTTACCATTGAGCCCTTGAGGAAGGCCCTTAATCCCCCCAGTCCGGCCCTGAACTGTCTCACCCTGCTTTCTCAAGTGTATATCGCTTTAAGTAAAATTGTCCAAAATTGTAAATGTGAATGTCAGGATTACACGGCCCCTCCTTCTCCATGTACCACTCCCCCTCCTGTGATTAGGCGGGCTCACGTACAGCAGGACCTCGTGGATGAGGTTGAAGGACTTGGCGCCGAGGCGGTGCAGCAGGGTGGGGAAGCCGCGGACGGCGCCGGCCTTCACGGGCACCAGCGCCCCCTGCAGGGCCCCGCGGTACACGCACGGCCGCCACTCAGGGCACGTTTGCGAGGGCAGCAGGGAGAGCAGGTAGACGCAGTGACCCCGCATCCTGTCGGCTGCAAGACAGAAGCCGGGCAAGGCAGCAAGTCAACAAAGACGCTCCGGATAAAACGAACGGCAGGTAGAAGGGAAACCGGCCAGGGCACGTACAGAAGCTGGGCGCCACCTTCTGGCTCAGTCCAATCAGGCTGGCGGAAAAGCCAGAAGACTGGTATGCAGAATGTGAAGAGTATTCATGCACCCAGGGTAAGGACAGCAGGGCGCACAGGCTCTTGTGGAGGCCAATGTCATCCTGGCTGTTGACTTCACGACAAAAACCAACAAAGAAGAAGAAACATATCAGGATTTAGTCTGACTGCTAAATGGAAAATCCTGACTATAACTTCAGGCCTTGGAAAGGAATGAGGTTAAACCAAGCACTTTGGAATGACTTAAAGAGCGCCCCTTACAGGTCATATAAAGAACAGCATCAGCAATCCTCACGGTCCTGTCCACGTAGAGCTCCAGCTCAGCTTCACTGCTGGCGCTGCTCAGTGCCGCCCGACAGCCCTCGAGTGCCTGAGCCAGCACACTGGGCCGGACCCACACCAGGTCCGGAGTGGCTGGGGAGCTCACGTGCTCCGTGGGCTTCAGACTGGGCAGTCACACCGGAGGGAGACGTACAGCCTGTTAGATCAGCTTCTCAACCCAGCCCTCGGGGACCCCCAGGAAGTCCACATTTTCTCTAACTCCCAACACACAGGTACCAGGTATTTGGTGTTTCTGAGTGTTTGGGAGTGGGGATGGAGCAAAAATCTGGACGGTCTGGGGGTCCTTAAAGACTGGATGCATGATCTGAATTACTAAGTCACTATTTAAAAGTTTACCAGAGAATAACGGCCTACATTTCCCATAAAACATATGCAATAATTTAACAAATGATACCAATAGCAGCTGATGATTTACCTAAAGACCTAAAGTTTTGAGCAATTTCTTTAATGATTGATAAAAGCATACAGGTCATTCATCAAAACACACATCAAACATGTCTGCCTCACATCTCACGCCCTGTAAATCCCACCTGTTGGACGGTCCCGCAGGGCAGTGCCAGGTGCAGAGAGCGGCCAGGTGCAGCAGCACAGCCACACCCTCCAGGGCATGCGACCTCGGCTGGCCAATGACCTCGTTTGGCTGGGTCAGCAGGGCCTCCAGCTTGGCGCTGGCTGCCGCCCACACCTCGCTCTTCTGCCTCATGTCTGCCGGGCTGAGGTACAATGCAGCAAGAGACGTGTCACCACCAGCCTACCACCAAATTAGGTTACACCGCTCAGATGCTTACTTAATACTTTTACTTACAACTTACAATTTCATACTATTAAAATGAGTTTTTTTCCTTTTCTTATGCAGGAGGCTTCCCTGAGGCTCCAGCCATCAATCTCTTGTTTACATTTCCAGTTACTAGACCATTATGCTATTAGGTGACATCCAAACTACCACCAGTGAAGAAATTTCAAGGTAGTCACCAGCTCCATACCTTTCTATTTTAAACCAGTACAGAAAAATCACGCCTGGTGTCTACAGTTACGGACATTTTCTAACACAACAAGCAAAGACAGAAGATACACATGGCCTTACACCAATGAGGTCTTTGGTTTCTCTGATAAGGCCTCCGCAGACAAGCGCTGTTTCTTTGAAGGAATCCTCTCTGTACTTCCGATGGACTCTGAGGCAACAGAGGGGATCTCTTGGAGGACGTCAGACCGCTCACTCCGCAGGGCAGCAAAGAGGTATCCCTCCAGGTACTGAGAGGCAGAGAAATACGAGTGAAATGCATAATTCAAGGTTCCCTGCACTGCTTGTCTCTGTCACATTCGACGGGATACTGACCTGCTGGCTCTTCTGTAATCCGAGTTTGGCGATCAGTGCTCCGCATATGTCGCTCACGCGCTCCTTTCGGATCTGGGCGGCGCACTCGTAGCCCAGGGGGACGAAGCCCAGGAGAAACTCGAAGGTCTCGCAGAGTGAGGTCTTCACCTCCTCCGAGTCGAGGTCCTCCAGGATCCCACCCAGCAGCACCTGCTGGAGCTTCACCATCAGCATGCTGAGGTGGACCCTCTCGAACCTGAGGTGCACATCCCTCTCGGGGACAAACACGCAGCGGGACAGCTCCCTGAAGGCGGCGCCGTAAACGGTTATGTCCGTCTGGGCTGCCGTGCTAAGCCTGTCCAAGACGTGTAGGTAGGCCGAGAAGAAGTGGTGTGCCTGTCTCTCTGGGAACCCGTCCAGGTCGACGATGCGAGCCAACATCTCCAAGGAGACCGCCATAAGTTTCGGGCCCCCGTGCACCAACACTGAGCAGCTGGTCTGCCATACTTTATTAATTTCTGGTCTGAAAAAAACACCCCGCAGGATGTCACTTAGGATGGTTAACGTTGTGGCCTGAAGCGTTTCCACGGCGTCTACCGCAGAGACCTGGAGTGTCGCGGGTGTCAGGTACCCAACTTCCCCATCAGGGGTCACCAAAAACCTCTCAAGTGTGACTGGCCACACTGGGGACCCCGTGCTTGTTTCACTGCAGTAGTCTCTCTTGTACACGCCAATTAGGTCCTGGCAAAGTCCAATGAGTTCCTTGGCCAACACCCCAAATATAAGTGCGCCTTTGGCCCTAAGAAGATGCAGCAGTGAGCAGAGGACTGAGGCCAGTTTCTGGTGCAGACCCTCACATGCTGGGGCAGCAGCGATCCGCAGAAAACGAGCGATGATCCATTTACTGAAATCTGTCAGGGTAAAGAGCAGACAAGGTCCATGGCACAAGGTTTTCTTTATGGCATTTGGTACTGAAATGTACTATTTTCATTCTGACGTTTCTCCTTTTCAGAATAAGGACTCAAACTCACCTGTGCAACTCTGTTGCACATCTCTAACGCTGTCTTGTTGACATGCTGGGTTTACAAACATGAGCGGCGATGACTTGATGATGTGCTGCACAAAATCCAGCAGCATCACGCAGGCCGGCTCGGAATGACTCTTCTTTGACAACTCCAAGGCCACTAGAATAAACGAGTCCGCTAATCGCAGTGTAATTTACCTTAAAAGCGCAGTGGGTTCGACTAAAGACTTTTATTTACATAATTCTGCATATTCCACCAATAACAAATGGATAACATTCTGTTCTGCAGCAGAAGAGAAACTTACCCACATCGACATCAGTCAATATCCTGTCAATAAACTGACAGAGGATTTGACGTGGTTTTTGCACTACGCTGTTGTACTCCGTGGAACTGGCACTAAAAAACATTTACACGCGTTAGCTACATTGAATGTGCAATAATTTTATCATCCATAAAGTAGAACACAGGCGGCAGCACAGGTCGCGAGCTAACAAGAGGTAACTCACCAGGGCATGGAGAGAATGCTAACACGTTTCCTCATAGCACTTACCTTCCAAGTTCCTGCAAAGCAGGAATCATGGCTGACATTTCTAAACCTGGCTCCAACATGTTGAAGACTCGAAAAAGCCCACGCAGGGAAAAAAAACACTCAGCTAAGAAAGCGCACCTCCATCATTACCAGAAGCACCGAGACTACATTCAAAAAGTTTGGCTCATACTGGGATTCGTGTACGGTATCCCAGAAAGGACAAACGTCTCGCATAAAACCGATTCGCGTTTTACAATTCTGCAGCAGATACAGTGAACTCACGTCCCGTCTAAAATCGTTTATAAAAAGGCCGTTTATGTATTGGGGTATGTCCGATATAAAGAGTATTGCATCTGATATACGTCAACAATGCCACAATAATCTTCAGCATACCAGCAACTGCTATTTTCCACAAAGCACCATCCAGAAAAAATTTAAGGTGCGTTGCTTTGCCATGTATCTGGGAGCAGTAGTTTATAGGCATTAATAATCCTTAAAAAATTATTTTTTCTCAGACATTAAGTAATGACTATAATTCATAGAAAATAGTCTTCGGAAAAATATTTTACATCATTTGATGGGCAAGACCATTCCAGGCACAACTCCAAACCAAACATACTGGACACTGAATTCCAAGAGTCATCTGCATTAACACGTTTCATTATAGTTCAATTAAGGTACCAGGATGTAGAAAAACAAGCTGGAACAACATTTTATTTCAAGTCATTTTAATGTGTACTACAAAAAAAACAATGAAAATAAACCTACAGTCATCAGACTAGATACAGAATTGTTCTGCAGCAAGACTGAATTCCCTATGAGAAGTTGAACACCAGGTAAGCTCATTAATTTACAATATAAAACATTATTGGCTCTATTCACTGAGACATAGCATGGCAACACATGCATAGCGGGATTTTTTTTTTATTTTTTTTTTTAGAAAACCAAGGCAAATAGGACAAAAAAAAAAACATGCACGTAAAAAAACTCAACTCCGGTCATGTTTACAGTACAGCAAAGGGGTGGTGGTGGAGTTGGGTTGGTGGGGAATGGTGGGGGGAGGGGGGACGGGACAATCTGTCAGTGTTTGCTCTTCTTTGATTTCTTGTGTGACCGATGTGGAGACCTGGACCGCGACCTGGATTTCTTCGACGGCTTCCTGGGAGTTCTTGACCGAGACCTCCGCGACCGCTTGGGTGTTCTAGGTGATGATGGTGACCTTCAAAGACAAAGACCATTCTTGTGCGCTGTTGCAGTTCCCAGGCAACAAAACAATACGTTTTACAAACAATTTGCTACCTCCAGGCATGTAGCCGCGTCATAGAATAAGTCATCTCCAAATTCGCTTCAGGCCCCAGGTCTGTGTTAATTATAGCAAAAGTAACCAAGGACCTATCACCCCTCCCTGGACCCCTCAAACCACATTTCTGGCTACAGGCCTGACTCATATTTGAACACAAACCCAAATATAACCAGTGCTTAACACTTGTCCTTGCATCAAAATTGCACACTAACGTCTCATTCAGAAAGTCACTACATCTGTGGTCCACCTTGCCGATGAGAATTAAGCATTGAGCCAGTACCTCTTGGAGGCCTTCCTGCTGCTGTCTCGAGGAGAGTCCCTATGGGAGGAGCGTGATCTGGAGTCACCCTTCACATAGGACCTGTCGGAGCGCTCGGAGCGCTCGGACCGCGGCGAGGGCGACCTCCCCCGACGGCCGCTGCTCCGCGTAGGGCTCGGGGAGGTGCTGTGTCTGCGTTTCCTGGAAACCGCACGTGGTAGGGGACAGACAAAAAAAAATAAATTAAGTCACAAGCCGCTTCAACATGAGTATTTTCATACTACAAGTCTTTAGGAGATAATCCCTGAATTAAGATGAGCCTCAGATTCATGGGTAACTAGAATAACAGGATAAAACAGGTACATATAAATGCGTATACCGTTACCTCTCTTTCTTACACAGGTACATGTTAATGCATATACCCTTACCTCTCTTACACAGGTACATGTTAATGCATATACCCTTACCTCTCCTTCTTACTGGCTGGTGAATCCTCCTTCTCCTTTTTATCCATCTTTTTCTCAGATTTTTCCTTTTCTTTTTTGTCCCTCTCTTTTTCTTTCTCTCTCTCCCTTTCAGTTTCTTTTTCCTAAAAGCAGAAATAAACAAACGCACCGTCAGCTGCCGCACAAATCAGGTGGGTGTTTCTGGCTCGACTGCAGAGCTCCGCAATTCCCGTTGGCTTTCCCGGCCGTGCTCCCTCCCCAGCGCTGAAGACCCCCCCACCCCTTTGCTCACCTTCTGCAGCAGCTTGTCTCGGTAGTGCTCCACTTGCTCCTGGATACTCTGCCCGGACTTCTTGGGCCGCTTTCCGGACTCCAGCTCGTCTTGGAACTTCATCACTTTGAGCTAGATGGCCGCCGGGGAGCGACAGCGGTTAGCATGGACAGCAAGCCAGGGGTGGCGACGTGCGGGCGAAGCCGCTCCTGATACGCTACCCCCAGCCCTGGTACGCTACCTCGATCTCCCGCAGCTTAGCCCGCCTCTCCTCGCTCATCTCCGACAGCTTGCCGGACTTGGGGTCGCTGGAGTCGTCCTTCACGGGATTGGAGAAAGACCGCTGGTCCGCCGAATGAGAGCTCCTGGTGTCGTCCTCATCGTCACTCTCCTGTGCCTCCCTGTATTTGTGTGTGTGTGTGTGTGTGGGGAGAGGGGGGGGGGCGTGCAAAGCATTACAACTTGCAGCAGAAAGAAAACAACTGAAAAGACAACTATGAATCATAGTCACTGTATCAGAGGTAGGATGAACATTTTAGTGTTGCTCTGGCAACAAGACTGGAAAAAATGGTATTAAAACCCAAAGACCCCCCCACCCCCAGAGTGCTCTAAAAATAAAGGGCTGCAGCACAGGGCATCTGGCTGCAGACTCAGCATCACTCACACTTTATGGCTTTTCTTGGCCTCCTCTGGCTGTTCAAATACTTCCCATTTGGAAGTCGTCACAGCTGGGAAAGGAAAAACTATTATTACCATGAGAACAAACAGGAAGGACTCATGTACTGCAGAAATACACCGGCCTCACCTTGTGCTTCCAAGGTCGATCCGTCTACCGCTTCCCATTTTGAAGGGGCTATTTTAAAAGCAGGCTTCATGCCGGAAGGGTCCACTGGAAGATAAGGGGAACATGCATCAGAGAGGGGTCCAAGCTGAGTAGAGACACCTGCTTCCGGAAGGAACATGATACACACGGGGAATCCCGTCCAGGTCGTCATCCTGGGGCTTGATGGGAATGCCATCCAGGTCGTCCAGCGAAGCGCTGTCGATGGGCGCTCCGTCCACGTCCTCCAAAGGAGCCCCATCGATTTCCTCCTCCACGATGGGGGCCCCGTCGATGTCCTCAGTGGTCTCCACCGGCTGAGTAGAAGGAAGGCAGGCGTAGGGAAATGCCAGTTAAACAGTGACCCTCCCAACTTTGACACAGACGTGTCAATCAAGAATTAACCATCTTTAGCCCAGCCCCACTGAGCATGTGCAGAGGCTCACTTCAGGTGGAGGAGGTTCCTGCTCTGGGCCCAAGTTGACTAGGCCCAAAAAGAGGTTCTGTAGCTTGATGAGGAAGGGGTCCGGATACACTGCCCAGTCCTCCCAAGCGCGAAAGCAGGACATTACCCTTTGCTGGGAAAGACCGAGATATCTGAGCACTATTGTCCATTTTACGATACACACAGAGACCTTTTAATTCGCTCAAAACAGAATGACAGTCACTTTTAATCTGCCAATGTATTTTTCAAAGGCACAAATCAAGCACATAGTTTAAATTAAGGTAGATTTTAACCAATATACCTTGAAGTTCTCTGACTGCAGGTGGCCTTGTATCGTTTTGTACGTAGCATGTAGGTCGGAGAAAATCTGGCAGAGTTTCGCCTCAAAGCTGCGATATGAAGCAGAGCAATTAGACACCAGTTGCACGGCTTGCGAATAAAAAGCACCGCGGTTTGCAGGATTAAACGGCCGACACTCACTATTTCCTATAATAAGAGGCGTTGGAAACCTTTGCTGAAGAGTTGTAGAGCACGTCGGAGACCAGATATAATCGAGCGATCTGGAGAGGGGGGAACAGAGCCACGGAGAGCACAGTGAAAAGGATGACGAGAGGCAAATGCCGTCATACAATATTAAGACATGAAGGTTCAGGGAGTTGATCGGTAAGAAGTAGAAAGGGAAGGGTGACCTTTTTTGGCAGCGGAGTCTTCAAGATGGACAGAGACTCCGTGATGCACTCCACTATCTCCTCGGCGGCGTCGGCGTGACTGAGACAGAAGAACATGGCCTCCGCGATGTCGCCCTTTCTGGGAGTCAACGCCCGCAGCATCTCCTCCAGCTGGTCCCTCTCCCTAGAGACCATCCACACAGATTTGGATACTGGATACTGAGGCATATCTTTACACAGGTGAGGTATCTGGACAAAGGTGCTTGCTAAGCATCACTTTTCACACTTCTTCCCCATAATCAGCGCTTTTAAGCAAGCAGTATGGTTTAAGTTTTGCTTAATCCCATAATGCACTGCAGAAGAGCGGAGCAGAGGGTGTCCACAGGGCATCCGGAGGAGATTACTCACTCTTCTTTTAAGCATCCTTTCTTGGAGGCCTCTTCCTCCTCCTCGCTCTCGTCATTGTCATCCATCCTCCCATGCAGGTACGGATTGAGAGGCGGGGGCCGCCACAGAGACCCGTTCTTGAACATCCGGAAGTCGTCCGTCCTCCACTTGGAGGGCGAATCTCCCTGAAGAGAGACGGATTTGAAATGGAATCAGTCCCTCCACACTCGCCGGCGCCTTCAAGGGCCACCGCTGGGAAGCTGTCGGCTCACCTGTAGGATTGAGTAGAGTTTCCACCTGTAGTAAACGTGAGCCGGGCTCTGGTTCTCGAACAGGAACCTGGAGGGGAACCGCGAAATGGGGCGATTGAAGTTCAAAGGCCGGGAACGTGATCAAGTTAGGGAAAGGGAACATCAAGTGCAGTGACACTGTAAGCTAAAAAGAGCATCACCTCACTGAATAAAACAAGGAAAGGGACATCAAGGCTGAACCAAATGTGGGGGGTGTGGGTTTTTATTTCTCTTGGGGGGGGGGGGGGGGGGGGGGCTTGCCGGAAAATGGGGGTTTGTGGGTTCGGGGTGTAATTAAGGGCCCCCAAAAGGGGGCCCCAGACCCCCACCACCACGATACAT
>JAABNY020000043.1:5511667-5528523 GCA_015164015.2 Brevimyrus niger | reverse complement strand
AAACAAACGGACATCACGGCTGAACCAAAAATGGGGGGGCATGGGCTTTTTTTTTTGGGGGGGGGGGGCGGTCTTACCTGAACATAGGGTTGTTGAGCTCTCGGTTCATAATCATGGCCTCAAACATGGGACCCTCACGCACCACAAACTCGATCATTCGGTGGATGAGAGAGAGCAAATTCCTACAAGAAAAACACAGTTAAAGCGAAACGGATTCAGAATGGCCACCCTTCTCTCAAACCCTGCCTTCCCTCAGCTGTCTACGGCGCTAATTAACACACTGCGGGGGGAGGGGTGGGCCCTGCTGGACAGAAACCCTTCAGATGGGGAGGGTGTAGAGGGGGGAGAAAAGACTAGTAACTTCTGTGCATAAGCACCAGCATCCTGTGTTTGAAATGCTTACAGGTTACAGAAGTTAATAGCCATGATACGTATGTTTCCAACACGCTATCTCTGATTGACAGGATAAAATCAAAAGCCTTTAGGTGAAATCCGATACTGAGCAATAGCTTTCTATCTTTATGTCTTCCAGTCTGCAGCTAAGGACAACCATTCAGTTCCACATAATTGTCGCTTACTGGATATGTCTAATTTAATACTAAAATACTGTCTGTCTTCAGTACTGACAATTTGAGATACCCGACTTTGAAAATGGTATACTACAAAACAGGGCGACAAAAATTCATTAAAAAAATTTGAATTTAAATGCTAAAATTGTGGACTGTATAGATGAAGCAAAAACAAAAACAAACATTTACAGTTATATATTGCCATTAATCCACAGTAAGAGGATATATATAGAGAGATATATAGATAGCATATGTTAAATTAGAGATATGCAAGCTGTCCAAAAATAAACATATGCTACAGTAGATTTAGGAGTGCATTTAATGGGGCAATGTGCGGGTGTATAACATTAGCCTACAGTGGGAAGCAAAACAAAAGAATGTCTTTCATTTATAACACAAATTACATATATTGGAGCAGATCGTACCAATGGCAGGTAAAATTCTGTATACTTTCCCAATCCATCCCATGATGCTTTGCAGGTCCCCCGCTGCCGCTGACAGTTCAACTTGTGCTGCTCACCACGGCCAATGTCAAAGGTCGCTAACTATAGAGATTGGGGCTGGCTTCGCCCAGGATCGTTGACAGAGGCCAGGGGGTGTGCAGTCGGAGTGAGCAATAGTCGGACCGCGACGCTAACGTCGAAGCATCTGCTAGATGCCAAAAGACACTTCATAGCAGTTGCTTCTCTGCTAAACTACAAAGCTATATGTGCCAGGGGAGCGATTCAATGAAAGTAACTGGCCTGTCAGCGAGCGTGTGGACCCAACAGCCACATGACAAAGGGCTGTTCTCTCTAGGCAAAGTTCCCACTCAAATGTCAAAAACCTTGATTTTTACTTTACCTTCACCGACTAGAAGGCTGAATTTCCATGACCTATAATAAACGGAAAAACAGGCCGCCTTTGTGTTAAGCAGATCGGCCGCAGGATTTTGAACCCATCAATTACCGGTTCTGTGGCTGCGATGGCCTCCCTCTCCCATGTTTGATGGATCAGTAGCAGTTTTACAGACTTCACATTTAACACGTCACTGTTTTGCGGCCAAAGCTCTGGGAATGTATGCATTCCTGGCATGGTGGCGCACGTTAGCAGGTACAGGACAGCGCGTACCTTTGACTGAAGTGACTGCCAGCTGTGGATGAGCAGGGAGGGTAAGAAATGGGAGCTAAATAATCAAGTAACCTATAACAACCCCTCACAGCACGAGAAAAGTGTGACACAAACCGATAAAAAAATAAAATAAATAAGGAAAGGCTACTAAAATAGTATCAGGAAAATTCATGGTAGAGTATTAAAGCACTTATGTAAGTCGCTCTGGCTAAGGGCGTCTGCCAAATGCTGTAAATGTAAATATGCTAGAAAATCCATAATATTCAATGAATAGCCCCAAAAATGATCAAAATGATCAAGACCCCTGACTTTCCTGGAATGGGATTTTTAAAGTTGCATAATACTCCACATATTCCATGAGCTGTGGGAACCCTGCCTAGCTGCCATTACGTGGATTTCAGGTGTAAACCTGTATGCCTGTTTTAGTGACCGGAAACTCCGCTGAAGGATTCATCTCTGTGTATGAGATGAATGGGAAACTGACTCACAACAGGAAGTGAGGATCTCAACTATTGCTCACCCAAACTAACCCCCAGTGGCATGCATTGCCCAATTCAAACTAAATGATATGGGATGTTTTTTTTTTTCTACATTCGATATCAATTTAAAAAAAGAAAACATGTACCTTTCTGTTGGGATTACCACTTTGACTATGGCTTGCGACAGAGTCTGTATATGAAGTCACATCAGATAATAAACATAGAATATGTGAGTATTGTTAACAAGCAACAAGAAAAATATAAAATGCATCAATTATTGCATATAACAATTTCACTGTTAACTGCTTTCACTACACTAATATTTAAATTCAAAATGAAAAAACAACGTAGAACAACTCAACTGAAACAGCTCACATAATAACCCTGATTTCTGCTCACTGATTTATTAATACTGTAAATACACTACTTCAGTCATATGAAGGCACAGATAACTCTCTCACAATGATCTTAATACAAACAGCATTTTGTGTATCTGTCGACAGTGCTAATTTTAGAAGACTTACCATTCCTCCAAATATTAAAAATGTACTGAATTAATTATATGCTGAATTATAATCTACACTAAAAGTGGCAATTTATTTTACTGTTTTAATGTTGTACAACTTCCAGAATATTCTAGTGAAATAGCCAAAGTGCAGAACCCAAGAGGAAAGAACATTCTAGAATTCTCAAAAACTAATTATTTTATCAGATAAATACTACAGAATGTTTGCAATGCAGAGAATACGTGTTCGTATTTCAATGACCCTGCTTGTGATATAGCGAATTACCTTGTCAAACTCCTCCTTGTTGGACGGGGGGGGCTGGGGAGTTGCACTGGGGTTCTTGAGCCTCTCGCGGGGCTGCGCGTTGAACGGCAGGCCTGAGGGGGGCGGCGGCAGGGCGTGTTCCACCATGGAGGGAGGAATGTATATGGGGTGTGGAGGAATCGGGACACCCTTGCCCCAGCCCAGCTTCATCTCGAAATTCATGATCATCTTTCCTAAAGGGGGGGGGAAGGGTGGAGTCATTAATTGAAGGGTAAATTGGTTAAATCTCAGATAGCTTAACAAAGCCAATGTGCTGCAGAATCACAGCGCTGAGAAGGAAGTTAGAGCGGTGGGTGCTTCTGTCTCAATCTCTAAATCTGATAATGCCATGTTTATGTTTATACATCTCTGGATGTATATATTATTCATCACTTTTTATTCTCACTATGACCGACAAGAGTAATATTTCACCTCAGTGTACGACTCCATGCATCATATATCAGAAGATCCTTTGACTTTTTTCACACAACAAATGAGGGAAACACACAAAAGCAATTGACTGGACCAGACATGTCTGGGTAACAAGGCAACGACATGGAAACATCAATATACATCTGAACACCTTCAGCTTGGGCAGCCGGCCAGCAGGACTCTACCGTTTAGGTGTTTCAGTGCTCTTTCCGCATCCCTCCGCGTCATGAAGGCCACAAATCCGCAGTTTCTCTCACGGGCCCTCTCCTCATTCGTCCGGGGCCACATGATTTTCACACTGGCCAACGGACCATAGCGACCAAATTCTTGACACAGCATCTCCTCATTCATCTGCAGACCACCGCCGGGGCAGACATAGGGTTAACGGGTCAGCTGTGTCACGAAAAGCTGACACACTACGGGGTCATTTTTATACTTGATCAATCACACAGTAACTCACTGAGAAAGTTACCCAGTAACTTAAGAGGACAAATCATTCATTTAAGTGGCACAGAATCCCCACCCCATGTAAATTCATCACCTGTGGGTTTATGTTTCCAAGATACAAATTAGTGGTTGATGGGTCTCCTACATCATGCGAACCAGGAGCAGAATCATCCAAGACTGGAAAGCAGAGTAAACGTGCAATTTTATATAAAAGCAAAAAGCCACGCCATTACAAACAGCTGTTCCCATAAAGGTAAGTACTTCATGCTCCCATTAATCCATTTTACTAACTAAAACTTCTGACCACTTTAAAGAAAAACAAACTGTCAGCTGGGACCAGCCTGGACAAACCAGAGGCCTTATAACTATAGGACACCAAACCTTGACTGTTTAACCCAAGTTCTCTGGTGTACAAACAAGATTTATTTTTATTTTACTTTGAAGAAAAACACCAACTAAGCAGTGACAGCACACTCACAGGAACGCCTTCCCTCTGTGTGGGACAGAGGTTCAAATCGGCTCACTCTGCCCTTATTCTTGTGTCGTTCATCTCGCTCCTCCTGTATCCTGTTTTGGAAAAATGGTATTAAAACAGTCGCTGGGGAAAAAAATGATACTGAATAATTTGAAATACTCACTGCTTCAATTCTTCTTTGAAGAGTTCTAGGTTACTCTTTTTCTTCTCCTTCTCACTTTTCTTTGACTACAAAAAAAAGTCATCGTTTTATTCAAGGCCTTGTCAAGAAGTTCAGATGGATGAGACCGACTGTCACTTACACTCTTTTTATCAACAGCTAAAAAATGAGGCGGCGGCTCCACCGGATGGGAGGATTTCGTATCTGCGAAGCGGGACTTTGGTTTATACAGCTTGCCTCTCTTGTCATCAGCTTCAGCTTCTTCTGCGGGGGGGGGGGAACAAAACAGCTTTAAAATGCAGACACAGCTAAGGCCTAAAACCACGCCGCAAGAATCAAAAGTCTCTGATAATCAGGCCAAGCACCAATGCTTCCCGGAATGAGGCTCCCTTCACCTTTGGTGGCGTTGGCAATGCCACCCCTGACAAAAGTCTTGACTTTGCCTTCGCCGCCTTCAAAGGCGGCCAAAAACTCTTCATAGATCTCGGCGGCTGCCCGTTCATCCTCCTGTGACGAGTGTAAAAAACGCAGAATTAGCGCCACTTAAACTATGAGGCCCAAACTTCATCCTGGCCACTGAAAAAGCACAGGGCATCATTCCAGGCAAGCTGGGACTGTCAAAACCTCTTCAGGAGCCACAGGAAAAGATACACAAGGAACCTGTTCTTTAATTCAGTCCTTCAAAGCACTGTGAGCCATCAGCATGCAAATGAACGCATTCATGCTAAAATGCCACTTGGCATCACATCAAGGTGAAAATGTGGTACGCCTCCAGGGAAAACCTTACCTTTTTCTTAATCTCATCTTGCTCTTTTTTGCTGAGGGTTCTTTTAGCAACAGCCATCTTTCCAATGCTGAATGCTTTCAGCTTGCTCTCCAGCAGCGCCTATATTGCAAGCATTTAATATCATGCATTAAAAATGCATGCTTGGTGAGTTTAATAACAGATATATAAATAAGAAACTTTCTCTAAAGCTTTGCAGACATGGTCTCCCACAAGAGGCGACATTTTCTAAATATTTCATATATAGACTGCCCTTGTTTTAACCGTTATTCAGGTCTGAAACGTGCTAACTTTTCTCACTTCATAACATATAACGTCAGAAACCCCGTTACTGGCTGTCAAGTACACACAGAGCGACATAGTTACGTAACGTAACAACGTACACGTTTACCTAAGCAACCCATCCGTTAAAACTACCGATGCTCGTCAAGACAGTCAGTTAATATGTCACAGAGCCATGTAACTTGGGTGAGTTGATAATCTGCTTTATCTTTGAAGTACCTAAGTCACCTAATCACTCCATGTTAGCTAACGTTACATGCAAGCGCGCTAGTTTATGCTGCCCCACGGGGGGGGGGGGGGGATAACGTGCCCCATATTTTTTTTATTTTTGGTTACTGTAAATATAAAACAACACTCGGCATTGTTGACCAAGTTATTTTTCAACACACATAATGCATCTAAATAAAGCAGTACTAAATGCCCCATTGTGAAGGGCAGCTTTCCATAAGGCAGGTCTCGCATGCTAACTGTTAGTCTGGCCTTCACATGCATAGGCCTGCGCGCTCAATGTTCTCTCTGTCGAGGAGCCCGGCTCTCGCATACAGCAAGAATCTCTGCTTTAAGGGCCTACTGATACTTATATTAAATATTACGCGTGATATTTACAATAACGATTATATATTTTGACGCTCCGGTTACAATTTAATTTACCTTCGCGCTGGCTTTCTGCGTGCCTGGCGTTTTGTCCGCCATCTTGCCCGAAATGCCGCCTAGTCGATTACCGATTCTTTAAAGAGCGGACAGGAAGAACTCAGCGCGCGTTTCGAAAAGTCGAATGCCGATGCGCGGATTGAAACACAACGCTGGCCTCTCCATGACGACCGGCTCCGCCAAAATCTTCGGGTACAATCGACAGTCTACGTCTTCCCTGCTTTTTCGGGGATGACAAGGGCCGTTTTACGTAAAAGATCGGAGGATTTCACTTGAGGTAACAGAAGGCAGTGCGCAGTTACATAATTACACCGAATGGTGGCGCCGCAGATATTCGAATAGCTTATCTTAACATATAACCCATATGGCAATATACCGATATATTATCTGATAAGCGGTTACGGGAAATGCGTGAGCGGATGAAATAATATATGATCGATTTTAAACATGTTAGGCCTTATGTTGGCTTTGTCATTTATCTTAAACATGTATGTATTTTCGTCTTACAATTCTGATATTTAATGGAAAAGGATTCCGATTTTAATTATTAGTTATTAATTATTATGAGTATAAAAATGCGATAAATAATAAATTAATATAATCCATACTCACTAATCCTATAGTAAATTGTCTTTGTGGTTCTATTTTGCCGTAAATAGTTTTCTATAAAACAATCATGGAACAATGCTGTCTCATTCTCTTGTGACTGATACGGCCAATAGAATATTTAAATAATTAGAAATTATTTCGGAATATTGTGAGAGGAAACAAAAACGTTTATGGTATCTATAGACCTGACGCTTTCCGACTTTGATCCCAGATTTTGGAAAGCAACGACAGCTGCCAGCAGCTCCCACCTACGCCTCTACAGAACAAACGTTATATTCATAAATTCCAGATTGTAGCCAAAGTAACTCCCCCATCTCACGTCGGGCTTCTGCCTCCACGGCGCAGCAGCGCAGTCCTCTCTGAACTATCCCGGGCCAGGACAAGAGGTTAAACTGCCCGAGACAATGAAATACGTTTTCTGTGTGATTTCGGGTTTTCTCCTTTCTGCATGGGTGGACTCGCAGTCTCAACGGAGGTATTTGGTTTTTATGTGTATGCACGATTTTTTTTTCCGTTTTCCTTCAAAGTCGCATCCAGCGTGTTTACGACCGAGTGTACTGGCACACATGCAGCACGAATTGGCGAAGGGATGACGATGATAAACTTTAAGGATACGTATAGGCTGTTTAGGGACGGCAAAACTTTCGTAATAGGACGCACCATATCTTCTTATTCTGATGATGTAGCTTGCATATCGCACCAATAATTTTAACCACGGCTTTTGAATTAATTCTGCTCTCTTAGGCCAAATTTTACATGCGGTGGAAATTTGACGGGCGAATCTGGAGTGATTGGAAGCGAAGGATATCCCGGAGTTTATTCGTCAAATACAAAATGTACATGGAAAATAACGGTAAGTTCATTATTATTATTATTATTATTATTATTATTATTATTATTTTCAAGTAGAACTACTGCCCACAAAGTACCACTCACTGGCAGAACTGGTAATATTTAGTATTATATTACATCAATTAACTTTTAATAAATATTTATAAATAATTACATAAAGAAGAAAAGGCGTTTTAATTGAAATTAAACACGATTGATTTTATGTCGTTAATATGGGTTGTGGCGCTCTCCGCGTCCCATCGCGCAGGTCCCCGAGGGCAGGGTGGTGTCGCTGAGGTTCCGCTCCATTGACTTGGAGAGCGACACTCTTTGCAGATACGACTACGTGGATGTGTACAGCGACCACGCCGGCGGCCAGCGGCTCGGCCGCTTCTGCGGCACCTTCAGGCCGGGCGCCCTGGTCTCCAATACCAACAGGATGCTGGTGCAGATGGTGTCGGACGCCAACACTGCTGGTAGCGGGTTTCTGGCTGTGTTTACCGCCGCGCACCCCAATGATCGAGGTGCGGATTCTCACTTTTACTTCATGTAGGACCAACGGGTGGCATTATTATATGACACCACGTGACGCACAGCTGGGCCAGTAGTTGTGTTATATGGAAAAAGGTCGTTTACACAGCTTTTAATTAACTTAACAAAACATGCAGTTGTGTGCAGATTTGGCAATGATAAAATAGTGTCTTTGAAGTATTCTTTTAAAGTAAACAAAAACAGATTGAATGTGGTCTGCGTTTAAGCAGAACAATTTGCAGCGTTTGGAGAACAGAGAACCTTGCTGCGGTTGGAGAACTTTGCTTTTCACATTGCTTAAAATGTGACTGTTTTTGGAGTCGCAGTGACAGAGCAGGGTGAAAATCTCCCATCTGCATATAACTGGCAGCAAAATTCCTGCCTGGCTGACAAGTTCCCAGGAATTTTAATTCCAGGGTGTACAGAATGTTCCGTGTGGACAGGTGTTGGTCACCTGGTACATAAAGTGGTAAGCAGCTGTGTGTGGACTCCCGGGAAGTCCTCTCAGCCGCACTGTTCTGCTGAATGTGGAGATAACCAGTAATGAACCCAAACTAATGCATCAGCAGTATGCTTTGGTGTACATTAAGGCTAATCAATGTACGGCCCCGAGGACCAAATACATAAGCTCTTCCAACTCTCATTACACCACTGAAAGCTCAGGGTGGATGGTAGTGTAGCCAAGACAGCATTTAAATCAGGTACTTTGTGTCCAGTTTGAGCAAATGCATCTTGGTCTTCCCTGCCCTGAATCATTACCAAGTCACGCTGGCATCCATCTTTAAAAATGCACAGTTTGCCAAATCAGAATTACGGTTTTAATCCTTCACTAAACTGTAAAGCTGGTGGGGTTTTACAGTGCCATTGAAAGCTGATAATGTTTCTGCATGATGCTGTTTAACTCTAAACTGACAACAGACACAGACTGTATTTGGGACTACAGTGCACTGTATGTTATAATCAGAGTAAAGACTGAAAATTAGAGAAAATTCATATTGCTGTTAATAGAGACTGGAATCCCATTCAGTGCCACTAACCTCATGCTTGCTGCGATAGGTTCTAGGTTCAGCACCCTATGGAACATGCTGTGATGTCACCTATATGTTCTTTTATTGGAGTGAGCATGTATTTCTTTTAGTGAATTTGGCTTGTTTTTTGTGTAGATTTGACTGACCCAGTCTGATATAGGCCCACATACATAAATATATAATCAGATCAGATATATAATTTGCATGTATAATTTAATAATTGAATTTTCGTCATGCTTGGGCCAGCTTTAGGACACATAAAGAAAGCCAGCTATAGGTCTGTGAACCGGCCTCGAGGTACAGCAGCTGTAGCTGAAAACTGCTGCGTCAGCGATGTTTTACAACAGCCAGTGCACTTTACAGGCGATCGTTATTGTGGGGGCCGGATGGTGAAGCCAGCCAGCTCTTTCAAGACCCCAAACTGGCCGGAGAGGGATTATCCCGCTGGCGTCACCTGCACCTGGCACTTCATAGCGCCTAGCAACCAGGTGAGCATCATGTTGTCATGGAGATGTCTTCTCACATTTGAAGGGGAAATGCTGACCTTGCAATGTGATTATGAGGTTAATATGCAAAGAATAACCATCTGTATTAAAACCTGACTGTAGTTTTTCTACAGTTGGCGCTTCATTTAAATATGTTTGTGACTTTATTTCCGCATGCTCCACTTAAACTTATGAGGTCATCGAACTGATGTTCGAGAAGTTTGACGTGGAGAGAGACAGCTACTGCCGATATGACCACGTGGCGATTTATAACGGTGGGGAGATCAATGAGGACAAGAGGATTGGGAAATTCTGTGGTGACAGCCCTCCAGCGTAAGCAGAATATCAACAAAATGGTCACCTAACATTCACAAACAAATTACTTGCAGATTAGGTACATTGACACACTAAAACCTTTGTCTTTGCACTGTGGGAGCAAACGGCACCACTGAACACTTTTTGGCCCAGTGCATAAGACCTGGGGCATTGTTAGAAATTCATGCCCCCTGACAAAATGTCACCTTGGTCCCTCTCGGCAGATTTCGCAATTGGGCCCCCAAAGATATATATTTTTGGGACCCCTGAAAAATCTGCCAGGTTATCCATGTCCCTCTGACACCCCTTGATGTGACAGAATATGTAGATTAATGCATAATGTCATTTTTTGTTTTTGGGGGGGGGGGGGATGCAGTTTAATGTGTACACAGTAGTGTGGTGTGAATGTATTATTTCTTATGCTAATTTTGATGTTTGATCTTGCTTTAATCTCAGGCCAATCACCTCAGAGGGGAATCAGCTTGTGGTTAATTTCCTCTCTGACCTCAGTCTGACCGCTGATGGGTTCATCGGTCACTACAAGTTCAGGCCCAGAAGACTTAGGAGCACTGCTGCGCCAGTTACGACCCCCACTACATCCACCACGGTTACCACTGCAAGTATGTGGCTCAACCCTCCCACCCCCCTCCCCCACAGTCTCTTAGATTCTGCCTGCCTGAGAATTTTAAAATACGTCCATTTTCAACAAACGCTTATCCAGTTCATGATCATGGTGAGCCTGGAGCCTATCCCAGAATGCATTGGGCATAAGGCAGGGGACACCCTGGATGGGAAGCAGTCACAAGGCACACACTCACACAGAATGGGCAATTTAGATTACATTGCATTACATTACCTCATCTAAACGTTTATCTTTGAACTGTGGAAGAAACAGAGAAAACCCACACAAAGAGGGCGGGAATTTGAACCTACAACCCCGGAAGGGTTAGGGCGTTATTTTGGTAGGTAGCTTAGGAACAGTTTGACTATTTCTGTCACGTTCCCAAGTGTTGTTTCTAAGCTTAACCCCTAGTTCTTATGGGCTCTGATGTTCACACAGAGTTTTTCCAGAATGTGGATGTGTAAGAGTTTGGGTTCCGTTGCGGTTAGTTCCTGGTTAGATTTCCCACTAGGAGAGAGGAAGTTATGTGGCAACCAGACATGCAATTTTTTCCCCCTGCATTACTACCGGCCCGTCAGAACGGCATGACAGCTGCGGCCCAACCTTCAGACAATCACTGTAAGAGAGGGAGCCGTTGGTCAGACCTCGTGGAGCTCTGCTAGCGGTCAGGCCCAGGCTTAGGCGTGCGCTAAATCACTCACGCTCAGTTCATTGAACATCAAGGACAAAAATGATAAAAATCAGCAAAGATCAAATGATTGAAAACCATTCGTCAGGCAAGAGTCCGGGGAAATAACAACCAGTCCTGTCGATCAGAGTGGGTTAATAGCCCCACTTTGCACTGAAGGAAAACTCCAGCAATCACGGTAAATTGATCCCGGCTGCGACCAGGGCGGAGGCTGCGCCGTGCCGCACCGCTGCACCAGGAACCGCGAGCGCTTCCTTACACGCCGGTTTCATCATGCGGGCCTGCAGAACCTTCTGGAGCAGTCGAGTCAATTTCACGTGGCGGCATGAATTGGCGTAAGCGTGTGGCTCGTGCTCTCCCCCCCCCCCTCTTTCAGTGGTGAAGTACTCTCCAGATCTCTGCAAGAAAAAATGTGAGAGGAAGGGCACCCCAGAGAGCCACTTCTGCGCGAGCAGCTTCGGTAAGCTGCCCCCCGCACCCACGCTAACCCCCCCGCTGTCCTCAGGCGCAGCCAGCATCATGCGTCCGAGAGAATTTACCTGCATGTTCCCATGTCCGTTTTTATTCTCTCTGACATTCACTAGCAGCATATGTATGTGTGTGTGTGTGTGTGTGTGTGTTGTGTGTGTGGTCCACGTATACATTACATTGTGGGGACCAAATGACCCCACACTGCCATAAAAACCTGTTATTTGGACGTTCCACGCAACATTTTTCCAGTCCCCACAAAGGGCAATTCAATTTTGTAAAAATCTGTGACTGCAATCAAAAAAATCAAAATGCCAAAATGTGTATTTTGTTGGGTTACTTATGGTTTAAGGTCGGGGTTTAGGGCTTCATTTTAAATATAAGGGTTTTTGCCCATAGAAATGAATGAATAGTCCTCACAAAGATATTAGTATAGGTGAGTGTGTGCTTGTTTGTGTGTGTGTGTGAGCGTATATGTGTGTGTGTGTGTGCACTTGCAATGTTACTCACTCCTCCTTATTTTGCTTTTGCTGGCCTTAGTGCAGAAAATAATGAACTTCCTAAATCAGTGTACAGGATATTAAGTGGCTGGACTTGTCTAGCGGGTGATTGATTCAAAAACAAAGCTCTGGCTCAGCCCAAACCATCCCTGTCCCTCTGCTCCACAAACAATCTTTCTGTTTGTCGCCTAGTGATCACAGGCACCGTGATCACTACGGCGGTGCGAGAGGGCAGGGTTCACGCCACCATCTCCATCATCGGCATCTACAAGGAGGGCGAGCTCGTCATCCAGCAGGCCGGCAAGAGCATGAGCACCAAGATCATAGTGCTCTGCAAGAAGTGCCCCTTCATCCGGCGCGGTGAGTCCCGCTCAGGCAGCGGCCGACTTTCTGGATGATGATGCCCCAAGTGCCTTCCCTCTTGTAGGCATAGGGGGAGTTTGATGTTTGCACTCGGGGCTTCGAAACACCCACATCCCACTTGCCTTATGTGTTACCACATACTGAGGTGGAAAGTTCAGGTTTAGAAAGTGCAAATACTTTTTTTTGAATCAAGATTTTGATTCGACCAACCAGTTGAGTTGTTTGTAAATGTGACTCTTTATACTCGACTGTTTGGTTGGTAGCAGAATTAGCTTGTTTCTTCATTTCAGTTCCAGTCAGCTGCCACCACAAGTTTTAGAATGGAATAGTATATGTATTCAGATATTTGTGAGAGCCAACTTGGGGGGGTGGATAGTGCAGGATCAGGCAGCCTGCAGCACCCCTAGAACTGGGGGTTAACCCTTTGGGGTCTAGGGATAGGAAACACACTTTCACTGACTGGGGCATGATCACACATATCTTCAAATATCATAAACTTAATTCATGGCAAATAAATTATTTCTTATATATTTGTTTTGCCATTACACTCGTCTTTATTTTAGTATATATTGTAATATATATATTGATTTTTTTGTTAAGTTTGTAATTTGACATCAAATTATAGACATTGCAAAATGCAGTTTGGAACACTTGCGGAAACATTATAAAAGTACATAGTAAACAATGCTGGCAGTTTGTTTTGATCCCTGATATTTGATCACCAAAGTCTTCACTACATGAATATGACTAAATGGTGTAGATGAAACATTCATTTGGATAAATAAATAAGAAAAAGCTAACCCATGTCACTATTTCTAGATCCTTTCATTGAATATGTAGCAACATTGATATCATTGACAATATAATATTGATATGAAATGTACAGGGGCCCCAGTGAAATTTTGGAAGATTCTCCACATCGATCAGCATTCGAAAGTCAGGATGGTGGGAGGGAGAAAGGATCTTCTAAAAACATTTCTCTGGGTAGCTATGAGCTGTAAAGATGCTGAGGAGGGCTAACGTAGCGCTCCAGCGCCACCCTTCTGGCTGAACCAACAGCAGGGCATCGTCCAGATCGATCACTTACTTGTTTTTATTGCTTTTCACTCAGTCTCTGCAAAATAAAAATGCACTTAACACCTATGGTCAGCTATGTGGCATTCGATGTAATTTAGACTCCACTAATTGGCTGTTGGATGCCTATAAATAAGTGTTTGGGTTGGTGTTTCCTTTGTACTTTTGGTCTGCTGGGTTCATTGATAGTTTTTAATGTAAAAAATTTTGTTAGAAAATTTTTAATTAGTGTCTGAAGCTGTACTCCGTCTTAGGTCTCAGTTACATTTTCATGGGCCAGACAGACGAGAAGGGACAAGGGACCGTCAGCCCTCAGAACTACGTTGTGGCCTTCAAGGGCAAGAACCAGAGAGTGCTGGATGTATTCAAACGGCAGCGCTGCTGAATTCTACGAAACGCCCCGCTGGACGCATAACCCAGTCACTGCAGAATCCGGCGGACACATTAGGAGCAGATGCTCGTGGATCATCTTCTGTTTTTTTGTTCCCTTGTTGACTGTCGACCTTTGGGACTGAAGCATAAATGCGGTACGCGTCTTAGGATTCGTGAGTCCGGTCTCCTCCGAGGACGCCATTCTGGGTGCTCGGATTTTACGCGAAAAACACAGGCCGTACCTTCAGCGGGTTTTGTGTCTGTGGTGTAGATGCCGTGTCGCTAGGCTCTGTAAATTCATGAAGTCATTGTTACAACTACTGCGTGTCCTTGCTAACTAGAATTTCTCCAAAAAAAGCCTCCTTTTCATGCAACGACCAAAATCTGTGTGAAAAACATAGAAAATGCTTCGGTTGTTAAAACACGAGAGAAAATGTGATTCAATTAAAGGGCAGAAACTCATACTATGCTGGAATCATAAAATGTGAAAAGCATTCCCTGTACTGGTTAATGTGCAATACATTTTTTAAAAAGAGCTTTTCAGAAATAATTGGATAAACATATAATTTTATCATTTGCATAAATTGTTTTTTTATCAGAAGAGTAATTTATCCAGTTAATTCGTTTTTAGCATAATATTTGATGTTTGTAAAGATGCTGGAAAAAATAATCTTTTGAAAGTGTTTTTTTAATATTTATATGATATTTTGTACAAAGAAATAAAACTCATAACAGTGTTTATTCTGAAGTCATGTTGTCTCCATTACTTTTAATTGCGTGGGAAAGAAACAATACAACCCAGTTTAATTTTTGATTACTCAAAGCCCATATTGAATTAATATTCTGACCACAGCCAGGTTACACATGCCAAAAACCAAACATAACTGGTCTGCAATTTCAATGGCTCTGCCACTCAATAAGGAAACTGGCAGGCAGGAACACTATTTTTTTGCTATTTGGAAAGACAAAAATTTGTGTGATTTATTATTTTCAATACAGAGAGAATAACTGCAAAAACAATTATATTTATGTTGACTGGTGTATGAAATATGACTTATGATCCCAAAATAACTGATCATAGGTTGGTATAAATATTATATATTTTGGGGCCTTAATCCTGAGAATATTTTTTAAAATGTTTAAAAAGCCAAAGGGTTTCGGTTTTGGCTGGACTTTAATGCTTATTGGCTCAGGACCAAGTTCAATCAGAAGCAGTTTGCATTGTTTACATAGCTTACTTCTTGAATAGCTGAATATTTTATTACAGTAATTTTGGGGGAAAATAATCCCCTGGAGCATAACTACGCTTCTGAAGCCTGAGACCGACACGTTCGGGTCACGGGTTCGAGTCGCCCCACGGCACGAATCTCACTGCGAAACCTGGACAGCTCCTTCCGGAGGTGCTCGAGGTTCTCCACCGTAACTCGCCCAGCTTTCTGCATCTTCTGCCTGCTGCTGGTAAGGTAGCGGTGGACCAGGCAGCACATGACCTCCTGATAGTTCTTTACCTGCCTTGCCCTCCAGCTCCTGCGTTCCTGGGCAAGAATGACGATAAAAACAATGCATGTGGGCGGGGCTTTTGAGAGAGACCTGAGAAAGGGGCGGGGTTAACGCCTTGTAGGGAATGTCATGTGTCTGGCAAGCATAGGTGCAAAGTTCAGGTTCAGAAAGTACAAATCCAGACCAAGATTTTGTTTCAACCAACCAGTTCAGCATAAAGAGTGACATTCACAGAATACTCAACTTAACATAAATAATTGCCAGAAGGTTTGCACACTGTTAGATTTCAGAAGCATTCTTTGTACTTTAGGACACAATTTCAATAACTTTTGCTTAACTTTTTTATTACTTCAATAAGGAAATAAAGAGAGTAATTACTGGCCTCCAGTTATATTACATTACATTTATTCATTTAGCGGACACATTTATCCAGATCGGCAGACAATTATGAAAGCAGGGCCAGCCAGTCTCTGGAGAAGTTGGGGGCGCTGTTATTATATTTCTTACTTATTTCATTTACAAACTGAAACCCAGATGTGATCCGGACCATTAGTCTTACATGTCAGCACCACACGCACCCAGAAAACAAGTTACCTTCTCTGTTCCCTCCACACCCGCAGTGACGTGAGAATGAACCCGCCCGCTAAGTGCTGTGAACAGATCACCCACACCTTTGGGTGTAGGGAGGATGTTGAAGGGTGGGGGCAGGGTGGCCCTGGTGGCGAAGTAGCTCATCCACAGCTTAGCCCGGGCAAATTTCCACTCCTGGTCCTCATGACTCTGCATCGATTTGGAGACAAAAGTCTCATGGCCATAGAGGCTGAGAGAAGTGACATTTCCCCTCATTTCATGTCTGCTCACCATCTGGCCTGTTTGTGGAATCTGATTGTGAGGGGCACCACCAAGGGAGTAACAGTTAGGACAATTCCTAAAGCGCTCTAAAAATCTAAAAGCCCTCTAAAGGCTCTAAAAATTCAAAGCATAATTGGATTAGTCTGGGTTGGGGGCCCAGTATAAAATACTTTCATGGGCCCAGAAATCTGTAATGGCACCCCCTGGTCAAAGGTAGGGTTAATGAGGGCCGTGAAGTGAATAAAAGATTCCTGAACTATCATATAACCCATTCAGCTGGTGGCTTCACAACCGCATTTAAGTCCGCAGGACACTTTACTGGGTTAATAGCAAGCACACAGCAACATGTCGCAGCTGCGTGGCTGCCTGGTGACCCGTGACCGGCCCCCCCCCCCCCCCCCCCCCCCCCCCCCCCCCCCC
>JAABNY020000043.1:5473554-5485215 GCA_015164015.2 Brevimyrus niger | reverse complement strand
CTTTTTTTTTTTTTTGCATCAAATACAGTTTGTTGTGAAATTTTCAAAAACTTCAAGCTTTATTTCAGTGTCATCATTCTTGGAGAGTTTCACAAGGCACGTTGGAATGTATTATTAATATTAATATTATTATTTAATCCAGTTGAATTTGTTTAGAGCATTACGTTTAACTTGGACCACTGGATATTTGACAATGCTACGCCACTCATATTTTTTTAGTTGCGGCCTTTTAGAGTAAAGAAACTGGGATTATGTACAATGCAACTTAGGATAATGATGCGAATATTACTGGAGTTGCGTTAAAAGTCCAAAAATGCTGAAAAATTTTAGTGGTTAGCTTTCACAAGTATGTCCATGTGAAAGTGTTGAACTGTGGGGAAGGATCTTTACATCATTTGAGAATAATCGTGTGCTCTAGTAATTGTATGTTATGTTTGTAAGTTCTCGTGCTTGTTGAACTCTACAAGAGACAATCATTAAAATGTTCTAACAATTACTTTGTGCAATATGTAAATACAAATCTTTTTTATGCAGATTGACTTCATATTTCTATTAAGTTATTATCTGTCTTTTGCTATGCCATAGACGCTTCAAAAATCGTGCCAAACTCCAGTCTTAGAATGTCAAACTTGTCCTATTGCCAAAAAAATTAAATTTATTCATAAGTCTGACTGAAAACAGAACAGCTTTATATTTTTCAGAGGGTGGTGTTTGTGTTGTTTCGATATTGAGACATGCAGTTATAATTTTGGTATTGATAGGAAGATTATAAAACATTCAGGACGTATTATGGAGAGCATTTATATTATTCACATTAGATGAATTTTGTTAATTTCTAAGTGTTTGACCTGTGTACTGATACGATGGGTAGCCATAAAATGAAGGCTGGCAGTTGTGTTCCATTTAAAATGTTTGCTAATTATCGTATAGCATTATGCTTCCATTACCTTTACCGACGGCAGTCTTTGTACCATTACTGAGGATGGGTCGGAACTAAAATGATTTATAGAGCTGAACTGGAACATGTGATTTTGGACAATGACATCATGATGATATTTCAGAATGATGACTTTATTTTCTTCTTTCAAGTAGTGTTGTATACCTCCCTGAATTTAGTGACATAACAAATTACAAAGTGCATCTTATGTACAGCTATCATTCGTGTTGGTGTCCAAGAAAATTGGATCAGTATTATTACACTATTAAATGTCCAGTCTGCTTAGGTCATATTTTAAATGTTGGATAAAATGAGACCAGTGTGCTTCATCGCTACATGTGTGAATGAACTAATGGAAAGACATGCATACAGAGTACGGGTACGGACAGGATATGCTTGGTTTTGTTCCACTGTAAACACCGTGTGTGGCTTCTCCACTGCTTCGAGCCAAACCGCAAGGCCATTGTTTAGGAGTCATGGCTGGTGCAGATGGTTGTTTACTCCACGTGAGAGAGAGAGAGAGAGAGAGCGTGAGTCTCGTGAGCGAGATTGAAGCTGTTCGGCCTGCTTCCTGTCACGGTGTGAGGATGCCCGTCCGGTTCTCCTGTGTTCTCCAGCTGCGAGGCACTAGCGTTTAACTTCAGCAGGTGTTCTGTGTGAAGCCTGCACGCCGCACAGCTGGAGAGATGGTGGGAGCTGCGATGGAGACTCCGTGTGTCATTCCAGCGCTGCCTCTTCTGGGGGAGAGGTGTGGCTCAGCAGGCTAAGCCTCTGTTCCAGTGATCAGAAGGTTGCTGGTTCAGGCCCCCTTTGGTAGATTAGCTACATGTCCATAGACCCTTGAGCGAAGTCCTTAACCCCCAACTCCCTGGGTGTCACAAGGTGGCTGTTCCTTTGCCGTGACCTCAAGATTTGCTCTAACCTGTATGGAAAATTTACCCATGGAAATTTTAATAAAGTATCACTGTTCCATTCTAGTCATCTCCAAGGTGAGACTGATAAGGGCTCAGGCCCTAATTCGCCCAAACAGGTCTTAAAGGTTTACATTTACACCTGACATTTAAAGACAAGAGGGTGAGAGTGCAGCATGTTGGACTCAAGCCCAGTACAACAAGAACCATTAGAGCAGGTCAGTTCATGGAGAGCGAGCAGAAGACGGCAAAGCGAAGTACAGCTTGCCCTTTGCCTGCGCCTTGCCTTTCCTCGAGATTGCTGTTGCGAATTTAGCTGTGCTGAGCCAAGTAGATTTTATCGATTACAAAAAAAAAAATTACCCTCAAACTCCCTTGAGTTTTGACATAAACTGGAAAAAAAAAGAATATGATGTTTTCAGCTGACGTTTGCGCATTAGAAAAATTTGGAGATGTTACATTGCATTACAAGCGGTTTGATTTACTCGACCTTTGACCTTTGTAGGAAGGTATCAGTGTGAGAAGAGGGGGTGGGTTCCGGGTTCCTGGTGTTGATTCCATCCACCTCCAGCTTGTGCTTAGAAAATGCACAAATCGGTGTCTCCTGTTCCTCCCCCCACCGTCTTTATGTCAGCCCCAAGCACTTTTGTAATTGAATCGAATGCCAGTTTTCCTGTTCCCAGACTATCATGACTGAGCATATTTCATCATTGTTTGGAACGCCAGAATGGCGTCTTTGTTTGTCACCTCTGTTTATGTTTTGTGTGTCTTGCCAAAAACTACCCCTGTCCCGCTCTGTAACCTCCTTCCCATGTCACTTCCTGGCCAATCCCTGAGTCACATGGTTCTAATTGTCATCCACATTTGAGGGGTTTTCACAGTCATGTGTTTTCAAATGTGAATTAAGGAATCGCCAGCAATATGAAGCAACTTGACTAGTAGAGCAGACTAAAGGGTTTCCAGCAAAGCTTGCTGGGAGAGGTATATTTTAAAAATGCATATGAAAAAAAATCATGATGGTGCTGTCACATAGGACGTAACCGAAGTCTTTGTTCTCTCTGGGATGCGATCTGAGATATCACTGTAAAAGGAATACTATGCCGTTGGACAAATGATGATGCTGGGATGGACTTTGATCTCAATACGTCTCATAGGCAAATTATATTTATTATTTATTATTTGGGCAACGCAGTAATTAATGCCTCAGGAGTCGTTAAAGATGAAGGATGGGACTGTAGAGTAGCAGTCGCCTTGCGGAGGGTTTTACTGGTGTCAGAGAGTAAATTGGCTGTCAGCCTGTGTCTTCTCCATTTTGAAGAGTTAAAACAAACACTTCTAGCTCGTCATCCAGCTGACGCACAGACAGGGCTGTCACTTCACTGTGGAAATGTACGTCGGAAGATCTTAAAATTAGACTTGACCGAGGCATGAAGCTAATCGGACTTCATTATTTTGGAAGAACGGGGCCTTTTTTTTAACAGGTGTGTTTAGGCAACTTAATTTCAGGGGGACCTCTGATCCAAACGCGGTAACGTGATTCTGCCCTGCGTGAAGGTTCGGGTGTCAGCGTGGCTGTCTGCTCTGTGTCGAGCTGGCGAGGGGGGGTGGCGGCGGCAGCGGTTAGATAACGCGGAAGAAGACTGTGAAAACATGCTATTTTAAGTCCTGACAAGAACAAAGAGGTAAAACAACAAGCCAACATCTGCCAAAAAAAAAAAAAAGGAAAACTGGTTTAACGGATTTCGCTCAATCGAAACGGGAGTATGGCAAAAAACGCCACCACAGGAGAGATGCTGCTTAAATGACAGAGGCAAGGAATATGGTGTGGAATTTTGGCAACGGCAATTAAAATGTGTAGACGGGTCACCAGAAACCTCTGGAGAACCAAGAACCTATTTGGCATCAGTTGACTGTAGCCATGCCAGAGCAACAGTCCCAGAAATGCCGGAAAATACACCAGCAGAACCTGGCAGCTCCTTAAAAGGACACAAGAAGCCCTGAATGTCAATGGAGACTGGAAATCTTCCCATAATTCTTAGCTCAGCTCTGCGAGGTGGAATGTTGCTGGCGTCATGCTAACTGCAAAGCCGAAACATTCACGTGACACATTACTTTCTTTTTCAGTGGTGCAGCCAACACAGAAAAATCAGTAACTATAGAGGATGGTCGAATAAAACATTTAATGAATGTGTAAACGCCAGCCTTTCCATTTATTATGGATCGTAAACTTGCCTGTAAAACAGGGAGGGAAAACATGTATTAATAAAAACGTTATTTGACTGCAATATTGCCAGAGCCATACAGTTATGTAAAGTATAATTTCCCCAAAACCACACTCCTCTGCAATGGAAAGATCTTAGACAACAGAGGGGAAAAAGTTACGCTCAGCATCTGATGAAGAAACTTCTGTTTGGAAACAGCAAGACCAATGGCAGGCAAAATGGCAGCATCTGTAGTTTATGTCAGCATCTGTAGTTTTGCATCCAGCGATTTTCTGTAGAAAATTAAAGGGTCTGCAGTGATTCCCACACTTCATGCTGTGGAGCAGTTACTGTATAGACTTTGACACAAGAATTCCAGGTCAAATGGGAGTGAGTAACAACATATTTTGATTAAAAGTGGCCAGGAACAGTTGTGAAATATCCTTTGTTTTAGAGCTTAACCACTGCGGTGGTCAATGTGGGGTCCGGAAAGGCCCGGGGAGGCCCCCATTCTATAACTGAAAAAAAGTGAATTGACAAAACTGCCCCCCCCACCCCCCAATTCAGCAATATCCATAGTGGAGGGGAGGTTTACAGAACCTGTATCTGTCTCCTGGTTACCTGCTAATTGTGGCAGCATCCACTGTAATGGAAAAACAAGTATCACTGTGAGTGCCGTTTCTTTTTGGCAATGGGGGCAGGGTTTTAAAGGCACAGTCACCATAATTGAGGGCAGATGAGTTAGGGGACAAACTGGTATCAGGCATGCAGTGTGGACATGCTACATCTCTCTGCTTGTGACCTTTTACCTGGATCTATAGGGATTGGCAACATAGATGCTCTGGCTTCAGTCAAACATCTGTGCTATGTCACATGACTTGGAGTTTTTGTTTTTTGTATTGCTGGTGTAGTATCTGCCAAGGAGATATTATCTGGCTCTCAGTGATGCATTGCAGATCTAGGATGTTTGAAACTCTACAGTGGGGGATAAAATTATATCAGAAGTACCAATCTTAATTCAGAATAAACCAAGATGTCACTGATGTTGACATGCAATCACATGTGTTAATAAAACTCAAGGAGCTGAAATCAGTGACTCATCATGGGCCCAGGCTAACTTCTCTAGCTCTAGGCCTGACCTTGTGGTCACTGCCACTGAGGCCAGTGAAAGCCGGACACGCTAATGAAGTAAAAACGGGGTCATTGTGTTCAAAGAAACTCAAGTGTGTGGCACAGACATGCCAAAAACCCTTTGCATATGAATGCCAGTTTTTCAAAATGGGGGGCACTGATATAAGACCTCGTGGAAAAGGTTTTATATAATTAGCTATTTCAGAAAACCTCTATTGAAAAGCTTATTATGGAAATTACTACTGAAGCCCACAGCAGACCTTTGGATTTGGATTTAACAATTGTCGATATTTCAGCCTGTAAGCGCGGAAAGAGGAAAAGACATATTAATAGAGTATGCTACTTTATAAACAATGGTGCCAAAATTGGGCAAAATTGTGAATTAAAATATTACAAAATTGATTGCCGCCCCTCCTTTCCGCAGACACATCAACAAGAGCAGTAATTAGTCTTACATGCAGTTTTAACAGCCACATATTCCCTACTGTGGTTGTCAGTGATATTTCTGTGGACTGATGCTTGCTTTGGTTGCTATGGTAACATGGCGCAAGATGCCCCGTAATATGAAAAGGGGCAGATCAATTGGAACAGATGGCGGTTTGCATGAACCTTTGGGGAGAGCAAGGAGGGAGTAATGAAGCTTCCCTCATCAGTCTGGGGGGGGGGGGGGGGGGGGGTAGCAACCAATAGCAGCTGGGCTGACTCCAGAGTGGGGGACTGGGCCAAAAACAGACACAAGTAAACGGAGCCAAGATGGACGCTTTTGGAATTCATAAGGGAAATGGAACCAATTCAGAGTCCGTGACTCACGCAGACGTCGTCTGTACATTACGGTGAGGTGGCAGCGACATGTCGTTTGTTTAAACCCTACGGCTGGCGCCGTCTTTGAGGTCACGCTGTGGGTATTTCATTCACGGCCGCAGCAGACAGGGCATGAAACATGAAAAGCCCCGGGGCGACTCAGGGATTTTTAAGAGGGGTCATAATTCATACAGAGGGGCTGACTTTATTATTAGCCAATAATAAACTTCAAATCTACCAGTAACAGGGGAAAGGGCACTCCGGGGGCCAATCAGCTTTCAGCTGGGGCCAGTGCCCTCACCCATGTATGCACCCCTAGTAAAGCAACAACTTTCCATTTTAATTGTAAATGATGTGCCCCTCTCACAGCATTTCTGTGACTTTCACTCCAGCTTGTGTTAAGAGCATGGGGTGGGGGGGGATTTTTCTCTTCTGCACAAAGCTTACATTAGCAGAGCTTGCATGACAGATCTCTGTTGCTAATATTCAGAACTGCCACCTCACCCCCCCCCATCCCCTACCATCCTATCATAAGTGATAATATGAAAAAAATATTCAAGGACAACTGGCTGTTTAAAGTTTATCAAGCGATGAAAGGGAATTTTCTCTGTTTACTCTTATTATGCAGGCTCTCTATGTATCTTGTACTTTTGGTTACGTGGTTTTGCATATTCTATGTTTAAGAAAGGCAATAAAGTGTCTTTTTATGTCTGCAGGCTGTGTGAAGCTGCTTGGACATTAAAATGCATTGCGGTTTCAGGCAAAGAAAAGATTGCTTAATAATTTGATGTTTAGAACTCAACTTCAATACAATCCACTCAATGGATCATATTAAGGGTGAGACATCTCCTGGGAGAATTATGTGAGGCGTACTACAATTTCGGGCATCACTAAACAAATTTGTCACTTTTATTCAGGGTGTAGAGGACAACCTAAACTCAGGCCAAGCTTTTTAATCCAAGAATTGTCAATGAGATCGAATCCATCTCATTTTAATATACGTTTTATTGGCAGATGTGAATAGTGATGTATACTACTGTAGAAACTGGATCTACAGCTAAAATCAAATCCCGACTGTAGTGAAGATGCTGCTGAATCTCTGTTAACATTCCCAGTGCATCTATGGTATCATCCACTCTTCACGACCAGTTGACCATAAATAGGGGGTGTGTTCCATCTAACAAAAAACAGTGTGTTCACAGGGAAATGACATCTAGATCCTATTTGATAAACTTCCCCGTTTAGTTGATGTTGGTGTCAAGTTGTTTTTCGGAGGCGGCACAGCTAGTTGACCATCAGCACTAGCTGAGCTGACGTTTAATATTTATGATATTTAAGAGAATCTGCATGAGCACCTGCATTGTTTGACGGCAGTGATGAGAATACATGAGGCTCCATTTCCCCCCACCGAAATGTTTTTCAGGTTGAAGGTGTAATTATATTACTTGTTATTGTTTGTGTTTTGTTTTATGTGCCTCAAGCTCCTCTGGGCTTGTGAAAATGACCTGATAAAGGATTAATAGGTAGTTCGGGGAAACAAACATGTTATGCTTAATTATTATAAATAACCCAGTTGCCTCCAGATTTGGATTTTGGCGATGTTAATATTTCAACCCACACATGTAACAAGTGGAAATACTTTTGTTTCTGATCCTGGTTGCCTAGTTGCCATGGGAGATGGGCCAATCACACAATGGGAATGAGGGAGGACCATTACCTCAGGTGCAAAATCAAATTACCTCACTTTCAGCACAATATTTGCTTGCCAGGTTCACTCACATACAGTAAATCCCAGTTACTGTTTAAATGACTATTTTAGACATACCATTCAGATGCAGTACTGTATCCAGCACTGATAATGATGCTGGAAACATGAATAGCAAGAGATGCCATGGCCTAGCCTTTCAATTTGGGGGCTATTCCACAAAGCCGGATTACCCAGTTAGCTGGCTAACTTAAGCCAGACATGAAAACTGTCCAGTTGGACGAGAGTGACATTCCTACTGGACGATCCTTTTGGCTTAAAATATCTGGCTAGTGAAGAAATTCTGCTTTGTGGAATACCCCCAAACCTTTAGCCCGAAATAAATTTTGTGACTGGGGAGGGGGATCTCACTTGGCAGATTTTGCCAATGGAGGGGTAGAGGGGTGGGGCAGGGGCCATTCAGGTGCGGGGACACCCCTTCAGTTGTTTTTGCCGAGGAATAGTGGGGTTTAAACAAATTTTGTGGGGGGCAGGGTGGTTCATCCATCTATCAATTCATATTCCTGCAAAAAATTGTGGTCAGAACTGTGGGAATAAATGTGATATGAGTAAATTTGGAAATAAATAATTCTGAAAGGCCTGTTTTCTTAACAGTGGCTCAGAGGGGGCCACCGTAGCCTTATACTCCTAAGCTTTGCCCTAGTGTGGCCCTAGCTCTTGCGGAGGGGGCCTTCAGGCCTGCACTGAATAAGCCTGTTATGGAAAACAGATGAACGTTTTCCTTAAGGCAGCAAGGAATCAAGGCCATAATGCACATGCCAGATACAGTGCAGGGCTCAGTGTAAAATGACAGCCGGAAGTCCATTATCAGATCAATGCTGTCATGCTTTAAGGAGTAACTCGTAAAGAAAAGAGATGGGAAGTCATTGACCTGCAGTGAAAGGGGACACTTCACTGGGAGAGATGGGGGTGTGTGGGTTAGTGGGTTAGGATGGTCATCGGTTCTAATCCCAGGCTCAGTAGAGTGACCTCACCATTGTACCCTTAAGCAAGGTCCCCATACCCAGTTTCTCCAGCCCCTGTCTCATCCTGCTGTCTCACTTTGGATAAAAGAATCTGATAAATGAATGTAATGTGCAGAGGTGGAAATTTCAGGTCTAGAAAGCACAAATCCAGACCAGGATTTTGTTTCAACCAACCAGTGGAGTACTCTGTAACTGTGGCTCTTTATGCGCAACTGGTTGGTTGAAACTAAATCACGGTCTGGATTTGTACTTTCTGGACCTAAAATCACCTCAGGTAATGTGGAACAGCATAGTACATGTGGTGGGTGTGGTCATCAATCACCCCCGTGTGTCATTCTTTGGCCCAAAAGGAGTGTCACCCAGGGAAAAATCTACCCGGAGTCCCCATCCTTACCGGTGTGATCCGTCAGTATCTGTTACGCAGGAGCACATCCACAACCAAGCTCTAGATACAGTCCAAGACCTCAGCACCCATGTGCCCCAGACCCCACCATTATTAACCAAAACTATCCCATTGCTATCCATGCTACCTGCCACAGTATTATCACTACATGGCAGAAGGTACTCAGAAACATGTCATTTCAGTCGTGCGGCATCTTTATAACCCAAAGCCTTCCTGTCGTGGATCAGTACTGCATTTCCAGAGCCAAAAACAAAAAGACTGCGGGTACAGGAATTATTTAACAGCCACAGTGGTTTGTCCCGAGCGCGGGAGTGATGCGATGCTGAAAGGTCACTCTTTCTGCCCACCCCCACCCCCCCCCGGATTTGTGTGGTCCCATTTGGTTTAGGTGCTGCCATTGCAAAAAAAAAAAAAAAACCCAAAACAGAAAAATATTAAAACTGATGTAAGTACAGGCAGTTCTTGGCTTACCTAAGTAAATCATTCCACAAATCCTTATATAGTTCACATTTTACTATAGTCAGATTTACTTCCCATACCATTTACGACACTATTCAGCAGAAACACATACACCGAAAGATGTACTACAAATTCTAACTGTCCTTCCATTTTCTGTGACCACTTATCCTATTCAGGGTCGTGGGGCATCCTGAACCTATTGGTACAAGGCAGGGAATGACAGGACAATTACACCATTTGCACACACACACACACACACACACACACACACACACACACACACACACACACACACACACACACACACCTATGGGCAATTTGGTAACTCCAACTTGCCTCAGCATGTTTTTTGGACTGCGGGGGGAACCACCTGGCAACAGAGACTCACACACAACTCCCGGAGGTGTGAGGCGACAATATTAACCACTGCACCTCCGTGCTCCCCAATACTTATTAAAGAACACATATTAAATAAATGAAAATTAAGAGTGTTTATTTCCGTACAGGCTTCTTGCATAATCTTGTATTTTATCTTGATTTATTTACATCGGTAAGTCAAGAGCTGCCCGCACACGACAGAGAGACAAATGAAGCATTTTGTCACAATGAATCATTTTACGGAGTCTGTTAGCTGGACTCCGCTTTTACCGCACAGCCACCACCTTTGACATTAACGCTGGAATTCTAGACGCCGGCCATTATCCGGCGAGTCCTGGTTTATCGTACCAGTTTCAGAGTTTCCTATTCAATTAGGGAGGCCACTTTTAGCAACAAAATATGGCATTGTATCCGGAGGTCCAACGCTCTCGGGGGGTGGGGCCACGGGCGTGGATATTTTCTGGATGACTGCCCTCAGGGCCCGTTTGTGTGGAGTTAGGGTAGGGGGACGCTGCTTTAAGCTGTGCTGTTGGTCGTATGATACAAGACTAAGTGTGAAGGAGAGCTGTCATCACCAGCAAATATATGGGGGCTCAGAATATAAGTATATTGTGGTATAAAAACCACTGCCTGATCTACATAATATTAAATACATGTAAATAATATGTTAGTATGCTCTTACAGCAGAGCTTTTAATATAAATGATCTATAAATAGAGCATTACAAAGATGCTAAAAAGACATTTAAATAGGACATAGCAAAATGCTATAACATGAACATAAAGAATACTTATTGATACATAAACACAAATTAGAACACACAATATGGGCCCTTGTGTGTTTATAGAACTGCAGTGTTGTGCACGTAAGAAATCATAAAAACGAAATAGCTTTAGTGGGCTTTTAAAAATTGTGTATGTAGGAATGACAGAAAGGAACGTCAATTAACAGCCGCAAGAGACTCTTCTGGCATCTAAATGCAGTTTATTGGTCATTACTGTGGTTGAAGAGAGGCAGATAATAGCTGACAGGTATTAAAGGGTGGGATGAATGATTCCACACTTCTACAGCAGCCTAATTGTGCTCTTACCAAGCTTTACATAATGTTAAAATCGCATTATTTCTGACCTGTTTCCCGTGGCAGACAAACAGGCCATTAGCAGTCAAGCTCGATAGGTTGTCAAAGAATGAAAGATAAAGAGCGATTGTTTTTTGCAAAAAAATGAAAAATAAAAAATGGAAAAGAAAACCAGCCCATAAGCTGAAGTTAAATTGTGCCAAGACTCTTCCAGTACTGTGTGCCGCCTACGTGGTTTTTGTTCCTAAGATCCAGTCATTGGTCTGGAAGCACTTTGTTCATTAAACTAACGTGGAATGACTGCCACTACAATTAAGTCTCCATTTTCCTATGATATCTCGCCGCTATCAACAACTGAAATGGCAGTCATATGCTGTCACAGTCAAAAGATGCTCGAAATAAAAGAACTAACTACATTTATCTGATGCTTTTATCCAAAGCAATTTAAGGAGAGAGGGTTACAATTCATGCATTTTCCGTGGGATCTGAAGCCATGCCTTTTGCATTGTCAGCACAATGCGCTTCTTGTTGAGCTACCTATGGCTCTGAAAACTGTGTCCACATCTGCAGGAATGTTTAGATTGTGTGAAAGAGATGCAGAGTCGGGTGGGGCGGTTTGGGGGGGGGGATGTC
>JAABNY020000043.1:5451586-5470641 GCA_015164015.2 Brevimyrus niger | reverse complement strand
GTGTGAGTGTGCCCTGCAATAGGCTGGCCCGCTGTCCAGGGTTGTTCCCTGCCTCATGCCCGTTGCTTCTGGGATAGGCTCGAGACCCCCCACAACCCAGTAGGATAAGCGGTTTGGAAAGTGGATGGATAATAATAATATGGTACATTTATATAGCGTCTTTCACAATCCAAAGGTTGCTTTACAAGAAAAAAAATTAGTAATCAGTAAAGGAGGAAGAATATCAAGAGAAATATCTATTTATGATTAGATGGAAGAGAAAGAAGAGAGAGGGTAGAACTCTCTTGTCGTAGAACACGATCCTGCAACCTTCAGCAGAAGAGACATGACATTTAAAAAACAAAATCCTGCCAAATCAAACTGCAGGCATGTCATGTTGCATTTTCATATTGCCAGCTTAGGCAGACAGTCCCTATGGAAAACAAAAGAAACATATGAGGAAAAGCTCATATCTTTATTAGAAGCAGTAGGCTCTCTGTTGGGGTTTGTCTGGTGAGATTTGCACCAGTCCTCGCCCCCCTGCCTCTCTCTAGGGCTGCCCTTACGTAACTGAACTTCACTGGGCTATTTTAGCACCCCAAAGCTCTCCCACTGGCAGTCAACTTAAACACCGCTTTATATGGGAGACGTTCTCTGCAGTGGGCTGTCATTTCATATATTTATTCATGTCATCGTACGGGCATTCACCTCTTCCTCTTTTGGGAATCTTAATGATTCCTCTTTAAAAAAAAAATAACAGTAGGCTTCCGTATGACCTCAGATGTTGCCACCACCCAGGCTACAAGGACAATGTAAGCCTCCCATTGTGACCCATCAACCATGAGATGTATCTATTTGAAACTTATCTGCGGCACCTTGTAGAAATGACATCTGCACGCATCTATGGTGGGTGGTAAGACTGTATAACAAATTGAAAGAACAGCAGCACCAGGAAGCTGAGGTCACATCAAGGCAAAACATTGTAGGGCTTGCATATTACTGAATATATGGCCTGTACAGCGTGATAAAATTATTGGAGTGACAAGAAGGGTTTTCGTAAGTGGCAGGGACCTCGTAAATTTATAATGATGCACAAAGATGATGCATCTGCTAAAGGTGAATTAAACCACATAATCCTGGAATGATATTAGACTGACGCAGGAAATATCCTTCTTTCAGTTTCCGAGTGCGGCTTTGTATAGAAAGGCCCCGGTGTCCCTTCCTTGCCTCATGCGGCACTATGTCTATTTATGAGAGGTGATAAAGAAGTTACAGCAATCCTCGTTTGACAGAAATGCAATGCAATGGTCTCTCTGTGGCACTAAAGACAGGAACGCTGAATAGACCAAAGGGTAGCACCATCAATCCATACGGACCTGGTCTCTGGTTTTTATATACGCACATATGTACAAGATTAACATTACCATAATAATATGCTTTTATAAATTATTTCAATTAGATTCAATTGATTTTTTTCTTAAGTACCTGTGATAAAATACAACAAAACCTATGTCACAGGTCTTCTGTTATCATGGAAATTATTTTCTTGTGTAGGGCCAAATCTGAACCTGTGTCGACATTTTTAAATCTCCCATGATGGCTACAAAAGCAGACCTATTAGATTGTACTATATACATTAATTGAAAGAATAACAATCTGTTCATCTTTATGAACTTGCCCAGGTTTGTGTTATGTAGTCTTGAATGCATTTCTTCCTGTGCAATCCTCCGGAGGCAGAGTTCACCTGGCTTAACTGTTCCATTTGTGTCAAAGAATAGCGTAGGCTTACTGAATATAGTCTAAAGGAAAGAGGGCTCCCTCTCATCCCTCTCATTGGGGATCGCTGAGGATAAAAAAATGGACACTATTCCCTGGAGGTCCGTGGGTAATTACGGACGCTTATGAGCACCTCTCTGCCACACTTTCACCACACTCCAGGGAGTATGTTGCACTGGGATCCTGCTCACTGCTGCCCACGACATAACTGGCGTGACTCAGAATGAAATTTGTCATGTAATATTTCCTGTGTGACCACTGAAGTGCCCAAGCAGGGATTTCCGAGCAAAGGCATCAGGAAAGCCAGTCCTTGTTGTGGTGGTGAAACTCTTTGGTCTTTTACTGACTTCCTGTTTAAGCTTGTGTTGGTTCGAAAGGCCTCCCTTTCCTGAATAAAGCATGTCAAGACTGAGAGCCCTGGCCCAGGATTGACGCCACTGAAAACGTCACGACAGT
Organism: Brevimyrus niger; assembly: GCA_015164015.2. Lineage (NCBI taxonomy): Eukaryota > Metazoa > Chordata > Actinopteri > Osteoglossiformes > Mormyridae > Brevimyrus > Brevimyrus niger. The sequence goes on along the minus strand of JAABNY020000043.1, from coordinate 5,468,430 downwards.
TTTCAATGTCACACTTAATGCACTTTACAGCCATCTTGTGTCAATAATGTTAGCATGCTGGGGGAGTTGAGGCAGCCAGCTGAACTTTTTCTCCTCCCTAAGTGGAAGCTTTCGGTTCTGCTCCTCTGTTGTCATCTGATTTTCTTGTCCTCCTTTGGTTCTGTTTTTGAATCCTGTATAAACGATGCAGGAATGTATCACAAAACACCAATGTAAAGTAAGTAGGGGTGACTTGTGAAAGGCGCTATATAAAAATGAGTTGAATTAAATCATATCGAATCGAATCAGTTCAAATCAAACTTTGGGTCCGAAGCACGTCTTTATGATTACAACCTAGTGACATCAAGATGACAAAAATCAAGGAGATTCTTGGCAAATGAGCGCAAAGTCTTCTTTCTGCCTTATGAGTCTATGAACTCACATGACTTTCAAAGTCGCTTACAAGAGGCAAAGAACGGGTCACATGGACCCGAAGAAGTGAAAGAGAAAATGAAGCCCTCTGCTATTGGCATTTGATCAGGTTATGTTTCTCTGCCCACACCTGTGATATTTCCTTTAATCATCAAGATGTCAAACAGCCTCTCAGAAGCTCACACCTCTGGCCCTTGCCACCACAACCCCCCCATCCCTCATCTTTTCCATTCTCTCTATTCCCAGGAGCTCTGTGAGGTCATAGAAGATTGATGAAAATTTCAAGGCCACCATTCATTATTTAAGGTGATAGTCTTGAAAGCAAATTCTCACACTGCTGAAGGTTTCTGAAATAATGTCTCTATCCAGACTCCATGACTTGATACTCTGGCCTCACTGTTTACAGAACAGCATTAATTACACATGATTCTTTCAAGTGCATCAGGTGCCACTGGACTTTCCCTCACATACATGCTTTGTAACTGATTCCCAAAGATAAAAAGAAAATCTATTTCAGGGCTAAAATGAAGCGTAATGCATGGTAACTTTCAAAGAAATCAGCACTAGGTATGCTGTCTTGTAATTCACTTTGAAATTTTGACTTTTGTATAAATCGGTTTCCTTCAACACAGCCTCATTAAAATCAAATCCATCTGTTTTGTTCCCCCTACCCACTGTTTATTCGTGTTCAGCTCAAAGCGTAGATTAGGATGGAGGAAACAAGGCGAAACACTTTTGGGGATTAATATTTGCTTTTCTGCGCACATGGGAGCGGATGGCTGCGCTGAGAGTTTGTTTCTCTGTCAGCTGCGGCGATGCTGAACTCCAAACCACTTACTTTGACATCCCCAGTTCCCCTTGAAAGGACAGCAGAGCAGCAAATTTATTTAAAAAATGCAGTCCAAATAGGTCTTAAAATCAAGCACAGATGAAGAGCCGGTGCAGGTTTTTGGGATGAAGCCAATAATAAAGCAGTGGTTCTCAACTCTAGTTGTGGGGACCCACTGTTATTGGCTGATTGAGAGGCCATCCCAAAAACATGCATCCAAGTCTGCCCTCCATGGATTAAGTTCCCCACTCCTTGACTTGGCAAACCAATTCAAGTTCACGCTACATAAAAACAGCTTCAATTTTAATCCCTGAAATACACAGGAAGATCGATAGGAGGTATTGGATGGAAAACGTCAACATGGTTTCCAGTCCATGAGTAATGTCAAAAGGCTGTCGAAGTTAACGCGATAATAGCATGTCAACAGGAATTCATTATAACGTGACTAATTTTTTTGATGCCATTAACGCGTGTTGAGTCGGATGGCAGCTCGGGAAAGATAAGGAACAAAGAAAAAGGTATTTTGAATGGCAGGTTCAGCTTCAAAACTCTGTCAGATGGGTTCATCGACAAGACCAAAGTTATTTGCAGTTGCAGTGCGGAGGAGCAGCAGCTCTAATTTGAGTTCCTCCCAAATGACCAAGCTCCTCACCCTATCTAAGGGAGAGCCCAGCCACCCTGCGGAGGAAACTCATTTTGGCCTCTTGCACTCGCAATCTTGTTCTTTTAGTCACTACCCACAGCTCGTGACCATAGGTGAGGGTAGGAACGTAGTTGACTGGTAAGTCAAGAGCTTTGCCTTTTGGCTCAGCTCTTTCTTAACCACAACAGACCAATGCAGCACCCACATCACTGCTGACGCCACACCAATCAGCCTGCCGATCTCCTGTTCCATCCTTTCCTCACTCGTGAATGAGACTCGAAGATATTCAAACTCCTCCACTTAGGGGAGGACCCCATCATCGACCCTTAGAGAGCATTCTACCCTTTTCTGGCTGAGGATCGTGGTGCTGATTCTCATCCCAGCTGCTTCACACTGGCTGCGAAGTGTCCCAGTGAGAGCCGAAGGTCATGGACCAATGAAGCCAACAGAACCACATCATCTACAAAAAGTCGAGACTTAATCCTGAGGTCACCAAACCGGACACCCTCAACACCCAGATTGCACCTAGAAATTCTGTCCACAAAAACTATTAACAGCATTGGTGACAAAGGGTAGCCCTGACGGAGTCCAACCCTCATTGGAAAAAAGTCCAGCTTATTGCCAATTGCCGCCCATGCGGACCAAGCTCTGGCACTAGTCATACAGAGACCAAACAGCCCTTAAAAGGAAGCCCGGCACCCCATACTCCCGGAGCACCCCCCACAGGACTCCCCGAGGGACACGGTCTAATGCCTTCTCCAAGTCCACAAAACACATGTAGATTGGTTGGGCAAACTCCCATGAACCCTCCAAAACCCTGCGGAGAGTATAGAGCTGGTCCACTGTTCCATGGCAAGGGCAAAAGGGCACTTCTCCTGAATCCGAGGTTCGACAATCTGGCGGACCCTCCTCCCCAGAACCCCTGAATAGACTTTACCAGGGAGGCTGAAGTGTGTGATCCCCCCATAGTTGGAGCACACCCTCCGGTCCCCTCTCTTATTAAAGAGGGGGACCACCCCCCGGGTCTGCCAGTCTAGAGGCACTGCCCCCGATGTCCACGTGATGCTGCAGATGCATGTCAACCAGGACAGCCCCACAGCATCCAGAGCCTTAAGGAACTCTGGGGGGATCTCATCCACCCCCAGGGGCCCAGCCACCAAGGAGCTTTTTAACCACCTCAGCGACCTCCGCCCCAGAGATAGGGGAGTCCACCCCCAAGTCCCCAGACTCTGCCGCCTCACTGGAAGGCGTGTCGGTGGGATTGAGGAGGTCTTCAAAGTACTCCCTCCGCCGACCCAAAACGTCACTTGTGTGATCATCAGTTTCTGGTTGTTATTAGTCATTAGTCCTCTGTATTTAGTCTGTATTTCAGTGTGCTTCCCCAGTCCGATCATTGTATTGTCCGTCTGAGTTTTGCCTGCTTTACCTGTAATTAAACTCCATATTCTCTGATACCCTGACGTCTGCGCCTTTGTCTCCATTCCGTCCCCGCTCGGCACAACAATATTATTATACTTAAACGTATTAATGGTTTATTATTATTATTAAAATGAATAAGAAATCTTTATTTTTAAATGTATTTTATTATATAATAATAATTACTGTTACTGTCTATCATTGTCTAAATGTCTAAATATATGTATTCAGCTAGTGTAAACATGCACGGTGCTATCACAGCAAATGCGAGGCTGAGATTGAAGCATTACCCTTTGTTTCCGCTGAGAAACATGCCGCATGACTCATTTCCTCACACGTACAAGTTATCTTAGGTCAGCGTTCACTTCTGAGATTCAGATCGAGCTCTTGGTCATTTTTTTTTCTAACTGGTTGATTATATTATATTATATTATATTATATTATATTATATTATATTATATTATATTATATTATATTATATTATATATGTATGATGGGTGCGGAGACTTTGCATCCTTTTACTCCTTGAATAAGTGACTGGTGGGGGGATTTCTACTCAGTGAAATGGGGGGGGGCGTCTCTTTGGTCAATTTTGCATGATTGTAATAGGGCACTTTCTACAGACACCCTCTGCCTCTCATCATGGATCATACCCTCGTAAGCCTAAATAGACAAGTGATATAGAAGAAATATGTACAGTATATATAGTCAGACGGCTGTATGGACAGTGGGGAGGCTCACTCTTGCTAAGGAATGATAGAAGATGTTGAAGAAAAGACGCTCATGGAAGCCACACTGCTGGAAAAAAAAGATGATAAAAAATGCATGTTCACTGTGGGAGCAGAGCTGAGTTTCAATTATCCTGCCGTTGCCTGTAGCCTCAGTGAGGAACACGGTCTGATGTGCAAGTGTGCCCCCAATTAGCGGCCACTTCTGCAGACCATGCAGGCTGTAAATCCAGAAGGAACCACACCGCCTGATGTCCGTCAGGAACGCAAAACCAGAATGAAAGTTGCTCGCTGGCTAGATGATGCAATATTTTGATGAATGCTGATATCTGAAGAAGCATTGTTTTTGGCTTGTGGAGCCCGAGGATGACTCTAGGAAGTTGGAAAGTTAAACAACCACAAAAATAGTCCCCCATAGGCAACATTTTGCATGTTGCTGTGACTGATGGCCTTAATTTTGATGGCTCCCGTGTGAGAGGGTTTCTGGCGTAGGAGGTAACATAGGCGCCATTAGCAGAGAGCAACGCCAACAAGGTCTCAGGCAGCGGCGGCACGCCAACCTCTACTTCCTCAACAGCCCTCTGCGGACCCGAGATGCTTCTCCGGGTCAACATGTTGTTTACAGGTCATGGCACATTCCAACAAGGCGAGAGAGAGAGAGAGAGAGAGAGAGAGAGAGAGAAAGAGTAAGAAGGGACCCGGGACTTGATGAGAGTCGTTTAATGAGGAGATTCCCGAGATGAGAGCAAGTGATTAAAAAAACATATGGTGGGAAAATGGGAATATCATGGGAAAGAAGCTGCTAGTCGAAAGGAAGCAGAGATTATTATTATTAATTCCAACTGTTCACTCCAACACTCTTACATCAAGTCATCCATATCAATCTCCTGCACTGGACTGAAAAGACCCATATTTAACAAGTTAAATATTGAAATCGTTGCAATGGGAACTGGCTCTTTTGTCACCCCGAGCTCTTTCCATGACCCAGACTCAGAGTTATGAAATATGTACAGCGAAGAGCAGAATCGTTATCTATAATCTGGAATTTTACGTGATACTTATTAGGATATTTAGCTCACGTTTCCACCAAAATGATACATTTCCATTGCTAATTGGATCATTTATATCAGTCTCACGTGATTAATTACAAAGCCCTGTGAGTTGTAAAGGAGCCAAAAATCATAGCAGATAAGTAATTCTCCAATTAAGTGGGTTAATCAAATTTTCCCAGTGTTTACAACTCGATATGGAGGTGATTGCATAGCACTGTCCCTGACGTAATGCTACAGCTCCGGTCTTATGTCTTACGGTCATGCCGCTTGCAATTCATTATTTATGCCCTGAATTCCTCACAAGGTGTTCTGGCTCTTGCAATATCGTCTTTACGGCCATGCATGATGAGCAGCGGTAATTTTCCCAGCCTGCTTTCTTATTTATGCCTATGCCGATTGCGGGGCACCCTGCCTCGACGCTTCATCACAACCGCTGAGGTACTGTGGCCCAGGACTGGCATTCATTTGCTGACACATTGGGCCAAAGTGACGTACATTTCTGAGAAAATCCCTCAAGCAATTGTTGGTTAGAAATCGTACTCAGGGGCCAAATAATGTAATAATGCCACCGACTCTAGGATTAAAGCCAGATTTATCCAAAATCTCTTTACCCAGTTTGCCGATTCTGAAGTTTGTTGTGTGCTTAAGATAATTCATGACTCTTAGAGGTTCAAGGTTGCTTTTATTGTCATTTCAACAATATACATGGTACAGTACACAGTGAAATGAGATGACGTTCCCTAGGACCATGGTGCTACATGAAAGGACTGGGACAGTACAAACAAAAAACAGATTGCATGTATGACACATGAGACAAGACATCTGTGTAAAGTGCACGTGTGCAGAAATGTGGAAAAACAGCAAGTAAATAAGACAAGTGCAACAAGGACAACATACAATACATAAATGAGCAGCAAATGAGTGCAAACCAGTTGTAGTGCAGCAAAATAAAACAAGTTGTAGTGCAAAAATCACAAGGTTGCAGTGCAAATGACTGTGTGTGTGTGTGTGTGTGTGTGTCAGTCCAGTTCCTGAGAAAGGCTTGATGGCTTTATGTGTGTGTGTGTCTCAGACCAGTCCCTAAGTGCTTAGTAGCCTGATAGCTTGAGGGAAGAAACTGTTGCAGACTCTGGTAGTGAGGGCCCGGATGCTTCGGTACCTCTTTCCAGATGGCAGGAGGGTGAAGAGTTTGTGTGAAGGGTGTGTGGGGTCGTCCACAATGCTGGTAGCTTTGCGGATGCAGCATGTTTGATGAATGTCCGTAATGTAGGGAAGAGAGACTCCGATGATCTTCTCAGCCGTTCTCACTATCCGTTGTAGGGTCTTGCGGTCTGTTACGGTGCAATTTCCATACCAGACAGTGATATAGCTGCTCAGGATGCTCTCGATCGTCCCTCTGTGGAAGGTTGTTAGGATGGGTGGTGGCAGATGGGCTTTCCTCAGCCTCCGCAGAAAGTAGAGATGCTGTTGGGCTTTCTTGGCTATGGAGCTGGTGTTGAGGGACCAGGAGAGGTTCTTCGCCAGGTGAACACCCAGGAATTTGGTGCTCTCTGTGGTCTCCTGAAGTTAACAATCATCTCTTTTGTTTTGTCCACATTCAGAGACAGGTTGTTGACCTTGCACCAGGCCGTTAACTGTTTCACCTCCTCCCTGTTTGCTGACTCGTCGTTCTTGCTGATGAGACCCACCACGGTCATGTCATCGGCGAGCTTTATGATGCTGTTTGAGCTGTACATTGCTGCACAGTCGTGAGTCAGCAGAGTGAACAGCAGTGGACTGAGCACGCAGCCCTGGGGGGCCCCGATGCTCAGTGTGGTGGTGCTGGAGATGCTGCTCCCGATCCGGACTGTCTGGAAGTCCAGGATCCAGTTACATAGGGAGGTGTTCAGGCCCAACAGGCTTAGCTTCTCAATCAGGTTGATTGTGTTGAATGCTGAACTGAAGTCTATGAACAGCATTCGAACGTATGTGTCCTTCTTGTCCAGATGGGTGAGTGCCAGGTGGAGGGTGGTGGTGATGGCGTCGTCCGTCAAGCAGTTGGGACGATAGGCGAACTGAAGAGGATCCGGAGTAGGTGGCAGCAGGGTCTTGACGCGCCTCGTGACGAGCCTCTCGACGCTCTTCATGATTATGGGTGTGAGTGCTAGGGGACCATAGTCATTGAGGCAGGACACTGTAGACTTCTTTGGCACAAGAACGACGGCGGTAGCCTTGAAGCACGTGGGACCGACGGCGGCGCTCAGAGATTTGTTGAAGATGTCAGTAAATACATCTGCCAGCTGGTCTGCACATTCTCTGAGCACTCTTCCCGGGACGTTATCTGGCCCAGCAGCCTTCCGTGGGTTATCTCTGCGAAGGGTTTTCCTCACATCAGCCGTGGTCAGACACATCACCTGGTCATCGGTTGAGGGGTAGAGTATCTTTGCCGCTACGCCGTTCTGTGCGTCAAATCCATGCGTAGAAGTCGTTCAGCGCATCTGGTAGGGTGGCATCACCACCACAGGTAGGTGGTGTTGTCCTGGATACCCTGCCACATGCGCCGTGTCACCGCTGTCCCTGAAGTGGCTGTGGGCGCGTTTTGCTGCTCTGATGGCCCGAGACAGTTTGGCCCTCGCTGTTCTTAGAACTGCATTGAAATGGGCCTGCTCATTTGGCAGTCACATGTCTTGACATGGGCATATATAGGGGTGGGGCCACATATTCCATCACATCTCGGGGTGAGACATTAGCCTGATGGATTCATCTCACTTGTCCAGGGTTTTTTTTTTTTGCATGCTGCCCCTGGCCCTGGTTTTTGTACATTCACCCAATTTTGATGTAGGTTTCCCTCAGGTTCAGTGTGCAGAACCGTGATTTGGTTAAATGACCCTTAGTGTGGGGTGGAGCGCGAATGCGAGCCCTGTGGCGCCGTGTCCTGGCTCTTCCTCTGCCTCATACCCTCTGCTCCATCGCCTCCTCGGCTGTTTTGTGGCGACTCTTTCCGAATGACGCAACTCCGGTCCTCTCATCTCTGCCTTGGTTGTGACAGACAAACATGAAATGAGTCATTTACTTCTCTCGTTTCATCATCCTTCCTGCGTGCCTAGATTGGTATGATGTAACATTCATTTCAAGATACCTCTTACACATATTGCTGTGGGTTGCATCTAAGGTTATGCGATGAAAAGAATTATGATAAGCGCACGCTGCTTCCTTTAGCAGTGGGACTTATTATAAACCTTTCTGATGGTTTTGCTTCTGATTGAATCGAGAAAAAAAAAAAAAAAGATCCTTGTAGCTTTTCAGTCGATCGATAGTCACGCGTGACCGTGGTTTGTGGCTGTAAAATGACATTAACCTTTCATGACTTATCCCTGTCATCACCCTCCTGTCACCCTGCAAGTCTGCACATGGCAAATCTGTGTGACACTCACTGGAAAATTGACCTCCCGATGGCTCAAAAACGCATCTGCTTCTGACAAGGCAGTGAAAGGTGGAGGGCCTTCCAGACACTCAGACCCCATGGAGATGAACATCGTATAGAGGCGATGATTGTCTTTTATTTAAAAGAAATGTTTTATGCAAATTATAGCACATGTGGCATCACCACTTTTACATCAAGAGTGACCATCATATACGCTATATACCGACCTTTATGGTACACTGCATCTAAGCTGTACTTACACTGTGCAAATAGCCAAGATGCTTAATATAGGAGAGAGAGAGAGAGAGAGAGAGAGAGACATGTAAATAATGACAAACGTACAGCAAAGAAAATACATAACATACATATTTATTATTGCTGTTGAGTATTATGGGATATAATATAAGATATATACTGTACCATTATACAACTGGTCAGTTTGTTTTACTCCCAGCTACACATGACATACTGTTGTCACTTATGTATGCTGCGTCCCGTTAGCTTTTTTTTAACCTTATGGCACTTTGTGTGTGTGTGTGTGTGTGTGTGTGCGTGTGTATATATGCAATCGGACGTTGTGCGGAAGGGCATAATCGCATACAAGCTGTATTTTATAGAGTGTGCTGCTTAGGTCAGATTGCCATGCAGCATTTCAAAGGTAACCGTCCTGTAATCCGCGTGAAAGCCGTGTGTCTCACAGTGCACATTTTTAGGAATCAATCCGGCAAAAAGAGGTGAAACCAAACACCTGATGGAGGTGTGACGTCTTCACCCTGTGAAAATGCACTCTGACTCATTCTCACTTATTCTGTTCCGCGATCAAAGAGAACATCTTTTCTTCTGTCCCCCTGGCCTCAAATACACTCATTTACACTGCTGCCTATTTTTCTGAAGCAATTTTAACTACTTCACTCAAGGTAGACTCTGCACCCTTCTGCTCACATCTCCATAGCTAAGAGGCCGCTGATGCTTTGACTTGCGCCTTTAATATGAACAAAGACAGAACCTTTGGGTAGCTGTGGGATCAGCACAGGGTTCAATACAGAAATCCAGAGTCGACACTTTGCATCCTTCTATCTTCTTGAATAAGAGACAGCAAATATTTCCTGAGATCCTTGATGTAAAAAATCACCAGTCTAACTAGGAGGCAGCCTCTAATCTTAAGGGATGTCAAGAAATGTGGCTGCACAGACTTTCTGGTGGTGTCTTTATACTTTTTCCCATCTGACTTCAAGCTCATGTTTCTTTTTAAGCCGGTGTTGTGTTCTTGGGGTGAAGTATGTGAGGGAGCAGACATCTGATCTTGGAGCCTGTAGCCAAGTTTTGCTGAATGGGGTGGAGGAAGCCTCAATGAAACTGGGGGTCAGTACCCACGCCTCCATTAATCTGAGGAACCCCAACAGAAAAGCTAGAGCACTACAGCTGGGGGGCTGATGCACTCCCGGCCATCTCTTTAAAAGCCTAGCGTTTACTGTGGTAGGGGTGGAGGAGGAGGGGGATTTCTTTGACTGACAGGAATACTAGACCGTCTGCAATGGGCAGCCAGTGACAGTAGCAGTGAGGAACTTACGGGCCCACAACACCCTCTGTGCTGATCCTCCGGGGCGTATCCAGGGGCGGAGCCACAGGGACACTGACCCCAGCTGGAAGCTGATTGGCCCCGCGAATGCCATCTCTCCTGTCATTCACCCTTCAAAAACAAAACATTGGCTAGTGATAAGGTTGGTCCCTTTGTATAAATTATGGCTCCTTTTATGCCCCCCCTCCCCCAAAGAAAAAAACAGACAATTGTCCCTGTAGCCCACCCACGTCCACGCATTGTGGGGGGGCCAGGCGTGGATGGTCATTGATGCGGAGTGGAGAGAGGCTATCAGCAAGGCGTGAAAAACGGTTTTGGTGCCACCAGGAGACTGACCCGTCTGTCCCCTCGGGACAGGAATGCAGAAACAGCAGGGTCTTATTAACCGAGCAGCTGTTCCAGGGCAGAGCATCACAGCGGTCTCTGGCAGGACCGTGGCGAACTGGAGCAAACATTTCTCCAAAGAAGACCACCTTCGGTGGAAGTAGGACATGCTCAGCTAGAGACACGGTCCAGAATAAAGTGGCACAAGTTCCAAAAGCAGCACTTAGAAGATCTGACCTATTATAGTAAAACAAAAAGTGTTACCTACTCACAGGGAAGGTAGTAATCCTGCAACCTCTATCTCTTTGACGTTGGGGGCAATATGAAAATTAACATGTCAGCGTCAAGAGTAGCTGGACATATACCACTGTGTGCAAGTACACATAAATTATAACCAGTTAAAGTTGCTTTGAATTAGCTGTGTCAGATAAATAATGAAATGTTTATCATTTGAAAATCTTCTCCAACACCACTGTGAAAATATCAGTACGTACCATCTAAAGGCTAATGGAACAATGCATCATAAGAGTTGAGCGTCTGACTGGTGGTCCTGTTACCTGCTCTGTTCCTCCTTCATCTTGCACCACACCTCAGTTTGCTCTATTGTTGTGTAGCTTGAGACCAACAAATGAAAGAGAGAAGGATATAAAATGTATGTATGCATGTATTCACACTCCTTTCTGAGACTCCTTAATCAACTCAACCAGGAAAAACATTAATGCCCGCAAAGACAGGGAAAGCTCTGACGATTCCACTCAGGGGCGCTAAAACAATAACTCGACTGGTTTGCGAACCTGATATGATATGTCCAAAAGTTAGTGGCACCTCAGACATTAATTATTTGGTAGCCAAAAAGGAAAAAGGAATTTAAAAAGGATAAAACAACCCTTTTTTCAAGGACCTCCTCTGTCATTCAATGCATTTGTTCCAGTCTGGGAAACTAAGGACAGTTCCAATTCCTGCGCTAACGTTTAGCGACTGTGCTAATCTTTAGGGCCTGTGCCTATGCTAATGTTCAAGGTCTGTACCTGTGCAAATGCTCAGAGCCTATGCCTATGTGAATATCCAAGGCCTGAGCCTGTGCTCACATACAAGGGCCTGCACCTGCGCTAATAAGAACACCACACAAAAAGCTGTGAAACAAAGGGGGAAGACCCTAGACTGCTAGCAGGATAGCTAACGGCTCACCATCCCTGCTGATAAACATGCTCCAGCTGCTGGTGTGGGTATCGCTGCTGCCATGTTGCAGAAGTAAGCAACCTGGAATATGGAGGGGGAGGAAGATGAAGAAGATATGACCTCATTCAACCTTGTGACCTTTCGGTCAGTGTGGGGGAGCAGCGATTAAAAGGTGTGAGAGGAGAAACGTGTTCATTTCATTTCAGCATTGCTGTTATCGGTGCTTTAGAGACGGGTCTGACGGTGCGGTTCCGTCTGTCCGAAGTCATTCGGGAGTCGGCTTCAGTCTCCAGTGAGTCACAACAGGAGAGATGCTTTGTGCCATATTATCTCCTTCGCTCCAAATTCGCCACAAATATACACCGTTACAGGTTGTCTATTTTTTTTTTGGCCCCAGAAATTCGATAAGCCAGTATATCAGAGCTGCAGCCTGTTATTACAGAGATGGCAGTTCTCTGGCCATAAAGAACAAGGCTGTAGAGAGAGTCTGCTGTGATTAAGCAGCTCGAGCTAATCTGCCCTCCCCCACCCCCCACCCCACTGCCACCTGTTCTTCCAGACAGCGCATCCGCCACTGCCTCTGGCTCATCATGGCTCAAGTTACTTTGAGGTGATGTGTGTGTGTCTGTGTCTGTGGCCATGGGTGTGTATCTGTGTTTATGTGTGTGTGTGTATCTGTGTTTGTGTGTGTATGTGTGTGTGTGTGTATCTGTGTTTGTGTGTGTATGTGTGTGTATCTGTGTATGTGTGTGTATCTGTGTTTATGTGTGTGTGTGTGTATCTGTGTTTGTGTGTGTATGTGTGTGTGTGTGTGTATCTGTGTATGTGTGTGTATCTGTGTATGTGTTTGTGTGTGTATGTGTCTGTGGCCATGGGTGTGTATCTGTGTATGTGTTTCAATGAGCGACGAGCGTAAGAGCAAAGCCAAGCTGATGGATGGCAGCTCGGGTGAATGTGGAGGGGCGGCTGCCTTAGATTCCCGGTGCTGATCTGCTGGCCCGAGTCATCGTCTATCCTGCCAACCCTGTAGACCTCAGGATCTCTCCTCTTACTCTGTCGAAGAGCAAGTGTGTTTACTTACCTTTTGCTGACCCCTTCTTTTAAAGACAGTGGCCCTTAATTACTTGTAGACCACGAGCAGTTTGTAGCAATATATGACTTAAGCGAGCCAAAAGAAAAAAAATCACTGGCTGATGGACCACCCATCTTCAACAACAGCTTGTGCAGCAATCTGAGGAGTTCAGGAACCTGAGCTGCTTCTCTAAATCTGCTTGCCTGGCTAAAGACACAAATCATACTAAAACTGCACCTCCTCGGGCTACCATGGTGCAGTGCATATATAGACCATCTGAGTGCTCTCTGACTGTGATTCTTTATCCTGAAGTGGATGGTTGAAACAAAATCTTGGTCTGGACTTTTACTTTCTGGACCTGAACTATTCACCTCTGTCGTTATGTCATTATTATATTTACATTCATTCCCACATATCCAGTGATAACTATGTATTCATATTTCAAGTCGTGTAAGTATATAAAATGGGAACTTCTGCTATAATTGCATTAGCCCAGTGTTTCCCAGTCCGGTCCTCGAGGACTCACAGACAGTCCACGTTTTTGCTCTTCCCAGCTCCCTACTGTGGACTGGCTGTGGTTCCCCGAGGACCACACTGGGAAAGACTGCATTAGCACATTCGGTAATTGTAGGCTGTGGTCTTTGTACACTGTCCGTACGAACTGACGGATCACTCTAGATTCCTGCCCTTTTTGTCGGAGGAGGGGGGATGAACTTCCTTTCCTTTGTCTCAAATGGAGTATGAAAAATCATCCACATGGCCGATTACTTTGCACACAGCGGAGATCCTCAAGCACCATGTCGGATTTCGTCTCCCGGCGCCGCCTAATTGACCTCTAGCCCTCGACTTCCTGTTTGGTTTGTCCCTGGGGTCGCTGACCTCTAGCCCTCGACTTCCTGTCCCAATGTTGCTCAGTGACTCACATGCGTGTGCATGTGGCTGTGTGACTTCGGGTCATTATCAGAGTGAAGCCTCCAATATCTGTATCATAATAACAATATACTAAACTAAACTGGCATGGGCTGAGGCCAGTCCCTCACCAAGAGGGAATGCTGGGTAATCATGGTGGAACATTTCAATCTATCCCAATTTGTTGGATGCTTCATGGCTTCCTGATTATCCTAAATATGCCTCTGAGGTAAGTACCTGGATGGATCACCCAAGACTTCATAAGAATTCAGATTCCTGAATATCAAATTAATAGGTATCAAGCCTGTGATTAGTCAGTACTTTCCGTTCATCCATCCATCCATCCATCCATCTTCTATAATTCACCCAGTTCAGGGTTAAGGTGAGCATTGAGCATAGAGCCTATTTTTGGAAGTACAAAACACAAGGCAGGATATGCTGGAGAATGGGATGCCAGTCAAGTCGCACTTTAAATAGTGCACTCTTCCACATAGCATCTCAGATTATGGCTCTCTTGTCCTTTTAATCTTAGAATCTTGACCGCGCTAAAGGGTAAGTTGTACCAGGGAGCCCCCATGTTACAGGTCACAGTCCATGAGCAACATGCCGAGTCAAATGCCTGAGTCAAATACCTGAGTCATGTATGTAGCACTGGAATAAACATCCCTGAAGGCAAAAGAACAATCCAGCAGAAAATTATTACCCTCAGGCCCGCTAACAGCCTCAGCTATGGACGCATGAGGCTGATTGCTGCTGATGACTCGCAGATCAAGATACGATGACACCCCCCACCCCCCCCAGTCCCATTCACCGCCCATGCTAACTAACAGAACCGACCTGACAGATTTAATGAGGACTGTACTGCTCTATAAAAGCCACATTTCTTATTTATAACTCAGGGGTGATGAGTTGAATGTAGCTAATTAAAGAGTGTCTTGAAAAAAAAGCTTTATCAATCTTCTTTAAATAAAGTCACCTTCCTCTCCATTCATGGTGTAATGCGATGAATACATTAAGACGAGACATGAACAGTATCACAGATAATAACCTGAGAGTAATTACAGAGGGGTTAGGACATAAAGAGTAGAGTAAGATGTCCATCTCTATTTGAACGTCTCATAAAATAGAAGTGTTCAAGCGGCCCCCAGAAACCCAAAGTATCGCACTTAATGTGACTTTTATGGAGCTTAATTATACTACAATTATGCAAAATAAAAAACAAAATGCCAGAATAGTTTAAATACAGAGAATCGTTTCAAAAAGAATGGCAGCCCTTAATGCACGGAACTCACTAATAGCACCTTTATTTACTTCATCAAAAAATTCCGACCGAGCTAAAAAAGAAACTGCAGAGTGAAATGGAGAAGCAGCAGTCATCTCCTCCGGGAGCTCGGCCATGTTACACTTTAAGGGTTCTGCGGATTCTTCTGTCGTGTCCATCACAGCTACAAAGGCTAGTGACGTAGCTGCTTCTTCCCGTAAATGTGGGTTATAGTTCTCGCTAAGCTTCAGAGGTCAGCTAACGGCTCACACGGGATTTTAATGCTATGGAACTTAATGATGTCATGGCGACAAGGCAATGTTCCAAAGTGGAACGTAATCGCTATCGATCTGTTAATGTTCACATTGGTCTATCGCAACAGGATAAGTCCAATGAATAAACAGAAAGGGGTGGGGCCTTTTCTCCTTCGCTTATGCCAGGCTTTCTCCACCACCGAAGAAGCTATGAAGCATTCCTGAAGGTGTTGAATAACAGAAATAAAAAAAAAAATCATAAACAGCATCTGGCTAATTGGCATCCATTGGAGGACCTGGTACAGTCACCAATTAGATATGAGACCCCCTCCCCCCCCCCCAACTCCATGCTGTCTGCATCCTAACAGGGAATCATGTTGAAGGAGAGCAAGACCACAGCAGGCACAGTCACAGCCTGTTTGTGCAGCAGTGTCCCAAGCCGATCCTCGGGGCCCCACAGCCGGTCCATGTTTTAGCTCCATCCGAGCTCAGTCCGCATTGTTGCTCTGGAGCTGGGAGGAAACAGAAACGTGGACTGTCTGGGGGTCCCCAAGGATCGGACTGGGAAACAGTGACGTTAACAAAAGGCAGTAAAAGGGAACAAGCGGAAAATTAAATGGAGATGAAGCATCACACTTGATATACAATGTTATTCTGTACTTTAAAGATCTATAACGGTCCATCCTGAGAGCCTGAATCATTCAACGAGATTCAGGAAGGAAAATGTATTGCGACTATAGCTAAGCATTAAAGGACAGGGCAGGGAATGTTAAGAGTTCTATTACAAACCAGCAGGCTCATAATTTAAGGGTATTTTTGGTGTAACAAATGTCACAGGTTTTAAGCCCTGCTGAACCAGAGCCTCGGATTGCATCATCATCCCGAATATCATCACCCAATGCTCCAGTGTGTTAAAATGGTGAATTGATTTTCACTTTTTCTCGCGGCCTTTGCTTCGAGATGCTCACTTTCCCTTCTGTCTTCTGGTGCGCACAAAAATCATCATTTTAAATAATTTCAGACATACATATTTACAACTTACAAATGTCAAGGATTTGTTGTTTTCACACAGCTTGGTTCATGATCCAGTGGTTGCCCCTGTTGAACCAATACTTAGTAGCAAATGGATACTGACAGCCATAGAGGTTTGTGTTCCGGGATTACGGAGAATTACAGAGGTTTCAAGAATTAGTGAGCTAATTTCCTGCAGATTTTATTATTTTGAGGAAGCCATATACCCACAGTATGTGTTGAGAAGACTGAGTTAGTCGAAGCTTTTCAGCCATTAATTGTGAATTTATTTGGTCTTTCCAGAAACCCAGTTCCCATGACATACAATGGCCTAATAAAGTGAGCTCTTACATTATACTGTTACACCTCCCAGATGACTCATCAGAACCGAACACAGTCAGATGGGTAATGCTTTAATTGCATCAAAGCTTTTTATTTGGTAGTTAAGAGAACATTACAGACAGAGATTGTAACAGGTCCACTTTAACTTAATTGGGTCTAGAATATTTGGGAAACATTTCACAGCAACTGATGTGTGAAAAGAAGCTTTCTGACCACCTCCCGCCCCCAATTTTTGATCGCCTTTGATTTGAACAACCATGTAAAGCAGCATCCTGGCTCCACAAAAATCAATTGGCAATCAAAAGAAATCTAAGACACAATTTCCTTTTGAACTCAGATGTGGGCTTTCCATGGCATCACGCTACCATTTCTCTTTGAAATCACTCAGATTCCATTAAGGAAACATTTTATTTGAAAGGGAAATAAAAGAG